>JBBPUQ010000009.1:3600000-3998861 GCA_038501195.1 Nemania diffusa | reverse complement strand
TTTTAAAAAATGTTTTAATATTTTATATTATATTAAATATTTAAATTAAAGTTATTTGTTTTTAATATATAATTTGAAAAATATAATAAAAATATATTAAATTTATTACAACATTAAATATTTAATTTTTTGTTTTATGTTTTAAATTATTATTATATTTATTATTATATAAAACAATTTTATTAATTTTATAATATAATATAAATATATTATATTTTTTATATAATAATATTTTTGTTTTAAAATATTATATATAATAAAATATTGTGTTTTTTTTATTTTATATTTTTTTATTAGTTATAATTAACAAATTAATAATTGTTGCTTTTATAAAAAAAGTATTTTTAATTATTTTTATTATATAATTGTTTTAAATATTTAATATTATATTATTTATTACTAAAATAAAAAAATTTAATATAGTAATAGTTTATTTTATAATTAAAAAAAACTTGCAATATTATTTATAAATTAAATATTTAAGCTTTATATATAAACTTTTAATTAATTTAAACAAATTAAAACTTGAATATATTAAAATATATTTATATAATTATTATATAAAATAATATCTGTTATAATAATTTAATATAAAATATATTATAAAAATTAAATATTGTTAATTAAAGTTTTTAATATTTAAAATATTTTTGTTTTAATATATTTTATATTATTTATATAACAATAAATATAATTTAATTAATATAATAATATTTATATTTAATTATTATTTTAAAATTATTATTAAATTTTATATAAATTTTATTTTTTAAATATTTAATAAAAATAATTTAAATAACTTTGTTTAACTTTTTTTTATTATAAAAAAAAACAATATATAATATTATTTTATAATATATTCAAATTAATAATATAAAATATAACTTATTATTATAGTTTTAATTAATATATTATATTTTAATAAATAGAATTAATTAAATTGTTTTAATAAAACTATTTTAAATAATTTAAATAAAGTATTTTTTATATAACTAGTTTTTTTTAAAAAACATATTTAGTTATTTAAATAATAATAATTATTATTATTATTATTATTTTTATTATAAATATAAATATATCATAAAAAATAAAATAAAAATTATAAAATATATAAAAAACTTTATAATTTAATTAAATTTTATGTAAAATTAATTAAAATAATATATAAAAATTATTTATTTTTATAATATTTAAATTTTAGTTTATTTAATAATTGATTTAATATATTTTAAATTAATTAATAAAGTAATTATTTATATTTTATATAAAAAAGTTAAAACTATAATATAAAAGTTATTTTAAAAACAAACTAGTTTTTAATTTTTAATTTTATTAATTTATAATTATAATTTATAATGTTTAAAATTTATTAATAAATCTTTCAAGTTTATATTAATATATATATATATTTCAAAATATAAAATATAATTAAAAAAGTTATATATAAATTATTTATAAATATATTTATATAAAACATATTAATTTTATAAACTTTAATATATTATTTTTTTTTATATTTTTTTAATTAATTAATAAAAGTTTTTATTAAATATATATATATATATATATATATAAATTATATTAATTTATTAATTTTAAATTATATATATAAAATAAATAAATCAAAAATTTTTATTAATAATTATATTATATATTATATAATATATAAAATATTAATATTTTTATTAATTTATTTTATTATTTTTATATTTTTTTTTTTAAATATTATTATAATAATAATAATATTTTAATTACAAAGTTTCAATTAAATTATATAATTTTATTCATTAATAAAATAAATAATGTTATAAAATTAAAAACATATATATAAAATTAAATAAATTTAAATAATAAAGTTTTTAAATTAATTACAATAAATTTAATTATATAAACAAGTTCAAATATATTATTTTAATAGTTAATATATTAATAAATTAATTTATAAAATAAAAAAACATTTAAAATTAAATTTAAAATATAAAATATTATAATAAATTTAAAAAATAATTATAAAAATTAATAAAATAAATTTTAATAAATTAAAAGATTTTTATTTTATAATTAATATATAAAACTTTTTTTATTAGAATTATTTTTAATTTAAAAGTATTTATTTTTAATTATTTAAAATAAAACTTTAATAATTCGTTATTTTTTTATATTTATATATATAAATTTATAATTAATTTAATATACTTTATATTTTTATAAATATATAAATGAAAAATTAATTAATTTTATAAAGTAATAAATAATGTTATATATAGTATATTTATATATATAATAATAAAAGTAATTAAATTAATATAATTAATTTATATTTTTTTATATAATAATTATTATATAAATTAAAACTAAATACTTTAATTACTATATGTTTTAAATAATAAAACGATATAATTAATATTTAATTAAATGTTAAAATTTTATATAAAATATAATTAAAATATTATATTTAAAATAATATTTATAAAATATTAAATTATTTATATATATATAATTAAATTAATTAAATTAATTTATTTAAATATTAAATATTATTTAATAAAATATTATAAATAATATAATAAAATTAATATATTAAATAAAGTTTTTTATAATTTAGTAAAAATTTAAAATTATATAAATTTATAAATTAAAATATATATACTATAAAACAAAATAAAAAATAAACCAAAATAAATTAAATAATAAAAATATAATTATAAATTTAATATATATAATAATATATTTAAATTAATTAAAATAAAAAGTTTAAAATTATAAACATTTTAAATAAATTTTATAAAACTATAATATATATATTATTTAATTAATATATAACTTTAATATTATATTATATATATATTCTTAATATTTTTTAAACTATATTTATTAAATAATATAAGTTTAAATTTAAATATAATTTTGTTTAATAAATAAATTTAATATATTTAAAAATTAATTTTATTATTTATATAATATAAATATATTTTATTTATAAAACATTTTATTTAAATTTAAATTAATATAAAATAAATATCAATAATATAAAAATAAATAAAAATTAATATTAAACAAAATTAAATTTTAAAATATTTATATAAAAATTAAATAAATATATATAAATAAATAAAAATATAATATAAAATATATTTAAAATATTTATATTTAAAATTAAACTTAAATTATGTTAAAAAACTTTTTATAATATAATAAAATTGTTATATTTTTATAATTTTTATTATTTTTTAATTATTAAATATTTTATATTTTTAATAAAATAATATTTATTATATTTATTATATAGTTTATTTAATATATTATACTTTTTAAATTTTATTTATTATAATTTTATAATTATAAATTATAAATATTAACTAAATTAAATTAATATATATAATTTATTTTTTTATATTTTTAATTTATAATTAATTAAAAATTTATATATATTTTAAATTATAAATTATAAATATTAAATGTATATAAATATAAAAACTATTTAAAATAATATTTTTTAAATATATTTAATAATTAATGTTTATTTTATTTATATATAGTTTTAACTTTAAATTATAAAATATAAAAAATAATATTATTATATAATATATAATAAGTTTAATAATTTAATTAAAAATACATTTAATTAATTTCTATAAAATATTATAATAATTTAAATTAAACATTAAATATAAATATAATATATAATTTAATATTTATAATAATTATAGTTATTTAATAAATTATAATATAAAATATTAATTATATAAATAAAATATTGTTTAAATTATTAAATATAAAATTATATATTATAAATATAAAAAGTTTAAAATTATTATAAATATTAATAAATATAAATATATTGTTATTATATTTATAATAATATTTTTATTATATAAATCTTTTTAAGTTATAAAACTTTATTTTATTTTTATGTTTATAATA
This sequence comes from Nemania diffusa, assembly GCA_038501195.1. Lineage (NCBI taxonomy): Eukaryota > Fungi > Ascomycota > Sordariomycetes > Xylariales > Xylariaceae > Nemania > Nemania diffusa. The sequence continues at coordinate 3,994,937 of JBBPUQ010000009.1, read as the reverse complement.
TTAATAAAATTATAAATAAAAAAAAATAATATTATTATTAAATATATATAAATAATTATATTACATATATATAAAATTACTTAAAAATAATAATAAATTATATTAAATTTAAAAAAAGTATTATTAATTGAAATAATATTTAATTTAATTTAATAGTATATTATTAGCTATAATATTAATATATATAAATTGAAAGTATTTTATATTAATAATTTAAATAATATAATAAATAAATAAAAGCTATAAACTAATTATTAAATGTTTATATATAATATATTAAATGTTAATATTAAGTTTTAATTATATTAGTTAAAAATAACATTTTAATATATAAAAATTAAAATAGTTTAAATAATAAATGTTAATATTATAATAAATTTATATAAATTAATTATTATTAAATATATAATAAAAGAATTTTGAAAATAAATAACTATATTAAAATTTAAATTATATATATATATTTAAATTATTTTATATATTTTATATATTTTATATATTTTATATATGTTTTATATTTTATACATTTTATACATTTTGTATATTTTATTAATTTGATATATTATATATTGTTTATATAATTTATACATTTTATATAATTTATTTATTTTATACATTTTATATATTTTATATATTTTATATATTTTATATATTTTATATAGTTAATACATTTTATACATTTTGTATATTTTATACATTTTATACATTTTATACATTTTGTATATTTTATTAATTTAATATATTATATATTGTTTATATATTTTATACATTTTATACAATTTATTTATTTTATACATTTTGTATATTTTATTTATTTGATATATTATAGTTATTTTATATTATATATATATTTTATATATTTTATACATTTTATACATTTTATACATTTTGTATATTTAATATATGCTATATATAAAATATAATTTATAAATTTTATGTATTTATTTATATTTTATGTATTATATATATTATTTAAATTATATATTTTTGAATTTTTTAATGTATGTATTATTATTATGAATTTTATTTTAACCCTAAACCGAAAAATCTTCAGAATATAAGCGTTAAGTTTGACTTACTATAATAAATAACAAATATATAATAAACTACAGTAAATAATAACTATATAATAAACTATAGTAAATAATAAATAGAAAATAAATTATAATAAATAATAAATATATAATAAACTATAATAAATAATCAATATAAAATAAACTATAATAAATAATAAATATAAAAAAAACAATTGTTGAATTCTTTGCCACTTTATCAAAGTGCCAAAGAATACACTAGTCCAAAAAGAGGTTTGACCTACTATAAAAAATAATAAATATAAAATAAACTATAAATATAAAAAAAACAACAATTGAATTCTTAGTATTAAAAAACACACTAGTCCCAAAAGAGGTTTGACACTTTATCAAAGTGCCAAAGAATACGCTAGTCCTAAAAGAGGTTTGACCTATATTTTCTATTACTGTAAGCCTAGGTAAAAAAAGCCTATTAGAATATAAGCGTTAAGTTTGACTTACTATAATAAATAACAAATATATAATAAACTACAGTAAATAATAACTATATAATAAACTATAGTAAATAATAAATAGAAAATAAATTATAATAAATAATAAATATATAATAAACTATAATAAATAATCAATATAAAATAAACTATAATAAATAATAAATATAAAAAAAACAATTGTTAAATTCTTTGCCACTTTATCAAAGTGCCAAAGAATACACTAGTCCAAAAAGAGGTTTGACCTACTATAAAAAATAATAAATATAAAATAAACTATAAATATAAAAAAAACAACAATTGAATTCTTAGTATTAAAAAACACACTAGTCCCAAAAGAGGTTTGACACTTTATCAAAGTGCCAAAGAATACGCTAGTCCTAAAAGAGGTTTGACCTATATTTTCTATTACTGTAAGCCTAGGTAAAAAAAGCCTATTAGAAAATTAATAAAAATATTGTTTATTAGTTTTTTTAAATAATTTATTATATAATGTTTTTTGCAGCTTTTTTGTTTTATATATTGCAATTTAATAGCTATATTTGCTTTAGTTATAAACTTAAAACTAGCTAATATATTTTTAGCTGTATTATTAATAGCAAATTTATTAATATTTATTTTAGAAATAATATATACAATTTTATTAGTAATAATAAAAAAAATAATAATGTTTTTATTTATATATTATTACTTATAATAGAAATTATTGCTTAGTTTATATTAGCAGAACTAATAATAAACTACTATAGCTAATATTTAGTGCTAATTTTTAACAGCAAAGCTAAAAATTATAAAGCAGCTATTATTGCTACAAATATAAAAATAGTTAAAAAATATAAAAAGCAAGTTTTTTGCTACTGTTATTATTGTATAATTAATAGTAAATAGTAAATAATTTTTATTAGTTAATTTAATGTTTATATTAAAAAAACTAAATATATTGTTTATTGTTTATTAAGCTATTATATTATAAGTTTTGCTAATATTTATTAACAGCTATAGTTTATTGTTTATAAAGTTTAAAAATATAACAACTTTAAATATTTTTATATTTATATAAATATTATAATAGTTGTAATATAGTTTTAATATAGTTAATACTATAAAAAAGTTAAAAACAAAAAGTAATAACAATTAAAAAACAGAATATATAAAAAACTAAATATTTTATTTTTTAACTTTATATAAATAAAATATATAAAAAAAAATTATATATTATATATATTAATAAAAAAATAAAATATATTTATATTTATAAAATAAAACTAATAAATAAAAAACCTACTTTATAATTTATAGTAAATTATACTATAAACTTTAATATTATATATTTATATATTTTTTATTTTGTTATAGTTATAAATAATTTATATTTATATTGTTTTTACAGTTAATAATATTTTAACTAATAAAACTTTAGTTTTATTATAAAAAAAATATTAAGTTAACTAAAAGTTATTTAAATAAACAGTAAAAAATTTTTATATATTTTTATTATAAAAAAAGTTTTTTTTTTTATAAAAAATTAATAATAACTTAGTTATTTTATAAATATATTAATATATATATATAGCAAAAAATAAAACATATAATAAAAAAAGATTTAAAAAATAAAATATTTAAAAAAACGAACAAGTACTTTTAATAAAAAAAAATATAAAAAAAAAAAAAGTAAATACTTTTAAAAAAAAAAGTTATAAAAAATAAAAAAATAAAAAAAAGTAAAATAAAAAAATAAATAAATATAAAATATTTCATTTTTTAATTTTTTAATTAAAGCTAAAAATATTTAAATATTAAAATAATTATATATTAAATATTTCGTTTTTTAATAAACTATTTAAATAGCAAAATAATTATATACTAAATATTTTGTTTTTAATATATATAATTAAATATAAAAAAATAAAAAATAATAATAAATAATAGTTATTAATAATTAGTTAAATATTAATTATTAATGTTATAAATTTATAATATATTTTAAAAAAATTTAATAACTTATTTAATTAAATATAAAAGCTGTTATAACTAAAAATTTATATATATATAATAAATTTAATATATATAAATAAACAAATTTATAACTATTTATTATTTAATAATATATTAGTTTATTATTATAAATATATAATTATATTATTAAATAATAACTAACTTATATATTAAATATATTATTTAATATTTAATTAAATAAATAGTAAAAAAGTAAAAAAAAGCAAAAAATATAATATAATATTTAATATTTTTATTAAATATATAATTAAAAAGTAAAAAAGTATAAAAAATATAACATTAAATTTGTTATTTTTATTAAATATATAATTAAAAAATAAAAAAAAGCAAAAAATATAATATAATATTTAGTGTTTTTATTAAATATATAATTAAAAAGTAAAAAAGCGCAAAAGATATAACATTAAATCTGTTATTTTTATTAAATATATAGTTAAAAAATAAAAAAAAACAGAAAATACAATATAATATTTAATATTTTTATTAAGTATATAGTTAAAAAATAAAAAAAAACAAAAAATGCAATATAATATTTAATGTTTTTATTAAATATATAATTAAAAAGTAAAAAAGTATAAAAAATATAACACTAGATCTGTTATTTTTATTAAATATATAGTTAAAAAGTAAAAAAAAGCAGAAAATATAACATAATATTTAATGTTTTTATTAAATATATAGTTAAAAAGTAAAAAAAAGCAGAAAATATAACACAATATTTAGTGTTTTTATTAAATATATAGTTAAAAAGTGGAAAAAAGCAAAAGATGCGATATAATATTTAATGTTTTTATTAAGTACATAGTAAAAAAATAAAAAAGCACAGAAAATACAACACAATATTTAGTATTTTAATTAAATATATATAGTTAATATAAAAAAAATAAAACAAAATTTTGACTAAATTAAACAAGTGCTTAAGGTTAACTTTAACTTGTAACTTGTTACAATATAATATAAAACTATAAAAATATTAAACAATAACTTTAACTAATATATATAAAATTATAAAGCACTTTGTAACTAATATATTAAAAAAATATAATATTTTAAACAATATTAATACAAAATAAAAACAACGCAATATTTAATAAAAAAAATATAAAATTAAATAAAAAACAAACATATAAATATATATAACATTTGCTTTAAATATTTATAGCTATAGTATATATTAAATATATAATTTTTTAAAGCAAGTAATAATACTAATATAATGTTTAAATAAATAAGTTGATTTTATATATAATTAAAAATAGTTTAAATTTATAAGTTATATTAATTAATAAATAAACATATAAAAAAAAAAAATAATGTACTATTAAAATAAAATTATAAATATTATTATAAGTTTATTTAAATAAATAAGTAAATTTAAAATTAGCTAATATAATATACTGCTATTAATATATTTTATAAAAAAAAGCAATAGCTAAATAATTAATAATAAAACAATAAAAAAAAAAGTATTAATATATTTACATTAAAATAAAACAAATTATAATAAAAAAAAGCAGCAATTGTAGCTAGCATTTAACAAAAACAAAAGTGCTAAAAAATAACAAAAAAATTTTTTATATATTTATAATTTTAAAAAAAAAAGCAAAAATACTTCAAAAACTTAAAAAGCGAAATTATAATGTTTTATAATTAGTTTATATTTTAAATATTATTAAGCTAGCAAAAACGATATAAAAAAACTAAACTACACTAAAAAGAAAAAAAAAAAGAAAAAAGTAAATAAAATAATAGCAAAGCTAAATAAAGTACTTTTATACAAACTAGTTTAAAAAAAGTTTTAAGCTATTAAATAAGTATAATATATATTAATAACTAATTATTTTAATATATAAACTATATAAATATTAGTTTATATATTAAAACTAATTGTATAATATTTATTTATATATAATATATACTTTAAAGAAAAAGTTATAGCTATTTTAGCTACTTTTATAAATATAAAAATATAATAGCAAATATTATAACTAAACAATAATATATTTTAAATATAAAAAATCTTTTAAAAAATAGCTATTAAATATATATTTATATAATAAAAATATTGTTTTTAACTAAAAAATTTAAATAAAACAAAAATTAACTAAACTTTAATAACTTAATTAATTTATTTTTTATAGCGTTATATTGTTTTAACAGTTTTAATATAGTTTATATTTTATTAAATTATATATAATATTAAATATTTAAATATTTATATAATATATTAACTTATATATATAGTTTTTATTTTAAAGCTAATAACTGTTAAATATTTAAATAAACATATTTAAAAACTAAATAAAAATAACAAACAGTATTATTATAACAATATAAAATATAGCTATAATATATTAAATAAGTTTGTTATTAATAATTAAAAAGCTTTTAAATATATTAAATTGTTATAAAAATATAAATAATAAAAAAACTGTTAAAATATAACATAACAAAATTAATAAAACAAATACGATTTTTTTTAGTTTAATTAAATAAAATAATAAACAAGTTTTAAAATATAAACTAAGTTAAAACAATTTAAACTAAATTAAAAAAAAAAATTTAATATAATTAATTAAAAAAAAAAATAATAATTAAAAAATAAAACATAAAAAAAAAAGTAATAAATTAATAAAATAAAAAAAACAAAATTTAAATAAAACAAAAAAATAAACTATAATAAAAAATATAATTAATTAAAAAACTAATATAAAATTTAAAAATATAAAAATAATATAATAAATTTAAAACTAAAAAATAAAACATTATATAGATTTATAAATATAAAAATATTAACATAAAAATATTATATTGCTATTTTTTTTATTTTTGTTTTAATACTTTTTTTTTTTTTTAATATTTTTTAATATTTTTATACTTTTTTTTATATTATTTAAATATAATTATAGTATTATTTTTACTGTTATTAATAATTGTTTTATTAGTTATAATAACAATAATAATAATAATATTATATATAATTAAAAAAATATAGTTATATTTTAATATTTTATTTTTTTTAATAAATATATTAACAATTTTATTAAAACTAATATAAATTTTATATAATATATTATAACTTATTATATTAAAAAATAAGTTGTTATTAATATTTATAAAAATATTTTTGTAAAAAATGCAGAAATTTTTTTTAATTAAAATAAAAAAAATATATAGTTTTTTTAGCAAAAATATAACAATTTGTTTTTTTTTTTTTATATATTTATTAGTTTTATTTTTTATATTAGTTTTTTTTGTTTTTAAAAAAAAAAATAAAATAAAATAAAATAAAAAAAAAATTGTTTAAATATATATACTATTAAAGCTACTATTAAGTTTTTTTAAAATATTTGTTATAAAATTTAAATATATATTTTTATTTATGTTTTTTTAATTTAAATTTATAAAAATATTAAATATATAATATTTTTATAAATTTGTTTAATTAATAAAATATATTTTAATAATAATTAAACTAGTTATTTTATTATTAATGTTTATTTTATTATTATTAATATTTTTATAAATATTATAAAAAATATATAAAATATTAAAAATTATTAAATATAAAAAAGTTTAATTTTTAGTTTATAAATAACAAAATATAAATAAAAAATAGTTTAAAATTTAATAAATATTTTAGTTTTTAATTGTTAAAAAGTTAAAATAAACAATAATAAATATTTTTAATAATTTGTTAAAAGTTTTATAGTTTATAATTATATAATTTAATAAAAGTTTAAAAATAGTTATTATAACAGCTTTTTAAACTTTAAAGTATTAAAATTTAAATTATAACATTTTTATATAAATTTTTAAAAATATTAAATTTATAAATAGCAATTAAACACTATATATATTTAAAATAATAATTAAAATTTAAAAAGCTATAATTTAAAAAACTATATAACTTTTATTAAAAAAATATATAAAAAAAATTAAGTTTTTTTTAATAAATAACTTATTAAAAAAAACATAAAGTTTTAAATAAATTAAACTATATTTTTAAACGAAAAGTTTGTAACTTTAAACAGTTAAAACTACAAAATTATTAAATATTAATACAAAGTAGTTATTTTATTATAAATTTTTTTTTATATTAAAAAATATATATTATATAATATATAAATATTTTATATTAATTATAATTTTTTTAATAGTTTTTTTTTGCTTTTTTTTTTTATTTATTTTATTATTTTTAGCTGCTTTTTTTTTAATAAAAATATTAATACTATTAACTTTTAAACAAACTAAATAAAAACTTTTATTATTGTTGCTATTATTAATAGTACTTTTATTAATAATTATATTATAAACATTAGCAACAGTTTTAAAAATTATACTATAGAACTTTTTTTTTTTTATAATATTAAAAATATAAATATTTTATAATATATTAATAATAAGTTTAATTATTTTATTTAATAATTTAAAAATAAATAAAACTTGTTATAATAATATAAATATTTTTTATTTGTTTATTTTGTTTAAATAATTTAAAATTAAAACAATATAAAATAATTATTTAATAATAAACTTTTATTTAACTATATTTTTTTTTTGTTTTTTTTTATATTGTTTTAACTGTTAATTTATTAAATCGTTTTAATTAAAATATTAAAATATTGCTTAAAAAAATAAACAATTTTTATAACTTTAAAAAGCTTTTTTTTAACTAAAGTTTTATACTTTTTATTTTTTTCGATTTAATAAAATTTATTAAAATTACAAGCTATAAAAACAAATTTAATATTTAATATTTTTTAAAACTTATTATTAAACTTTATAGCAGCTTTATAGTTTAAATATTTTTTTTAAAACTTTTTTATTGCTTTTAAAGCTATACTATTTTTTATATTTAAGTTTATAACATTAATATATTTTAAAAACTTAAAAAAGTTATTTAAAATTAAAACTGCTAGTTTTTTTTTAGCTTAATTTATATTTATATAATTTTTAATTTAGCAATTTTAAAATAATTTTTTAACAGTTTTATATATATTTTTGTTTTTATTTTTAAACTTTTATTGTAAAAGCTTTTTTTTTATAAAAAAAAATAAATAGCAAAAATCGCTAAGTATAAATAACAAACAAAAATAAATAGCGTAACAAGTTATAGCATTTTAGTTTTTTGTTTTTTTAAAAAAGTAAAACAATATATTAAATAAAATAAATAAATTAATAAAAAAAAAGTATTAAATTTTAGCACTTAAATTATTTTATAAAATTTTTAAAAGTTTTTTAAATAAGCTAGTTTTAGCATTGTTGTTATTATTATTAAAGTTTTTTATATTTTTTATTTAGTTATTAGCTAGCTTTTTTAAGCTTAAAACAGTTTAAAATTATACTACAGCTTTTTTGTTATATATTTTTTTTAACAAATTTTGATATAGCTTTTAAAATAACTTATTATTAATAATATTTAAAAAATTAATAATATAAAAAATTAACTAAATTAATTTATATTAAATAAATTTATTTTTAAAAATAAATAAAAATAAAATAGCTTTTATAACTTAAATAATAAAACAATTATTAAAAGTTTTAAATATAATATTAATATTAATATTTGTTTTATTTAATAAGTTATTATTTTTATTATTAATATAGTATAAAAAAAAGTTAATAAAATAAATAGTTTTATTGTTAACATTTTTGCTTTTTTTAATAAATATAATTTAAAAAATATAATATATAAACTTAATATTAAATTTAGTTTTGTTAAAATTATTAGTTAAAGTTATATTTGTAGCAATAGCAGCTTATTTTTTATTTAAACATATAAGTTTGTAGCAGTAAGCTTTATAAATTTTGTGTAATATAACAGCTAGCTTTTAGTATATTGCTGTTGTTTTTTAAGCGTTATAAAATATAGCATATATTTATTTTTGCAATTAATTGTTAAAGGTTTTTTTTAAAATGTTGATATTAAATAACAAAATTTGTAATATTTTCGAAGCTTTTAAAACAACGTTTAATATTTTCGGCATTTAAAACAACTTCAAAAAAACTTTAATAAATATAACTATTAATTATTAATATATTTAATATATAAATTTTATATTTTGTAGTTTTTGTAATTAAGTTAATATATAAGTTTAAAAATTGTAAATATTATATAATTAACAAATATATATTTGTTTTTTATATAAACGTAAAAAACTTGTTTATATTATAAAAGTTATTTTATTTAATTAAAACAGTAAAATAATCGCTAAAATATAATTTAAGTTTATATATATATAATATATATAAATAATTAATTAGTATAAAATATTTTATAACTAAACATTGTTTAATATAACTATTAAATTAATATATTTGTATTTTATTACTACATTAAATATTTTTAAAAAAGTAATTTAGTATAAACTAAAATAAAAAAAAATTAAATTAAATTAAAATAAGTTTAAAAAAAAAAGCTTAATATAAATTTTAAATAATAAATAACTTTTAAAATATAATTTAAACTAAGTTAATTTTAAACAAGTTTAAGCAAAAAGTTAATATATTAAAAAATTATATATATAATATTATATAATATATTTAAGTGTAATAATTTAATAAAACACTAAATTTTAAAAATTAAAATAAAAAAATAATAATATAAATTTATAGCTTTAATATAATTGTAATATAATTTATTTATTTTATATTTATATAAATAATTAAATAAAAATTATATAGTTTATTAATATATATTTGCTTTAAATACAATTGCTTAATATTTAAAACGTTTTAAAAGATTTTAAAAAAACTTTAATAAGCAAGCTAGCTAATTATTTAATATGTCGACTAAAATAGCTATAACTTGCAGTTAAATGTTTATAATATATAGATTTTATATTTTATAGTTTTTTCAATAAAGTCAAAAAGCAAGCTTTAATATTTTAAATAAATATTGTATAATTAATTAGTATATACTTGTTTTTAATATAAATAACGCAGTGTTCGAAGTATTTGAAATAACTTTGAAAAGATTTTAGCAAATAAGTTTGTTTACTAGCTATATAATATATTAATTAAAATAGCTAAAACGTACTATTTATTATATTTAATATATAAATTTTATATTTTGTAGCTTTTACAATTAAATTAAAATATAAGCTTAATTATATTAGCTATTATATAATAAATTATAACTAATGCAACTATAAAAAAACTTTTTTATATTTTATAAGTTAATAAATTTAATTAATAAGTTTTAAAAAAAAAATATAGCGTAACAAGTAATAAAAAAAAGCTAAGCTAAAATAATACAAGTTTTAAAAAAATACTTTAATATAAATTTTAATTATAAACAAATTTAAAAAAAAAACTTAGTACTTATAAAAATAAAAAATTTAGTTTAAAACGATTTAAACTAAGTTTAGAAAAAACTGCTTAATATAGCAACTAAAAGTTCAAAATAGCAGTATTAGCTAAAAAATAATTTTAAATAAGTTTAAAAACAAAAGTTTAACAAAAAGTTTTAGCTACAATAAATAAAACAGTTAATAAAAAAACTAACGTAAGTTTAAAAAAACAAAAGCAGAAATAGTATAATTAATTCAAGCTTGTAAAATAAAGTATAAAACAAGTTTAAAAATATAAAAGTAAAAATGTAAAAATTAAATCCAAGAACATAAAAATAAAAACATAAAAATACTTGCTAGTTTTTTAATTATTATAGCTTTAATAAATAAACTTTTAAATTTAATAATTTTATTATTAAATTTTTATAGCTTTAATAGTTTAAACAGTTTAATATTTATATTTATAACAAATATAATTTATATTATAATATAGTTATAAAAAAACAATATTTTATTGTTTATACTAGTTGCTATATTAAAATATTTTTATAAAATATTATTTAATTATTATAAATATTTATATAAATTAGCTTTATTAAATTTAAAATTTAAATAATATATAATAAAAAATATAGTTTATATTTTTTTAAAATAATATATTATATTGATAAAATTTAATATTTAAGTTTTATTTATAGCAATATTATTTATTTTTAGTTTAAAATTTTTTTTTAAATTAATATTAGTTTAATTTATAAATATTAATTTAAAATTAACAATTTTTTTATTTATTAAATTTAATATTTATTAAATAATATTATTTAATAATAATATTATAATTAAATTTAAAATATATAATATAAAATTTATTGTTTTTATAAACTTTTTATAAAAATTAAAGTTTTTTTTATACTTTTTATATATTAATTTATAATTTTTAATAGTTATATCGAAAAATTTAAATATATTTATAACTATTTATATTTATAACAAAATTAAGTTTTATATATTTTAAATTTTTTAATATATTTTTATATTTAATAAAATTAATTTATATTTTAGTTTTATATTAATAGTTTTTTAAAATAAAAAATTTATTTTAAAAAAAATATATTTTATATTAATAGTTTAAAAATAAATAAATATTAAATATTTAAAAATAAAAACGAAATTATAAAATAATATTTTATAAACTGTTTTATTAAATTATTAAAAGTTTATTTTTATAAATATATAAAATGTTATAATTAATATTATTATATATTAAAAAATTAAATTTTTAATATTAATAAAAATAGTATTTACTTTTAATTTTTAAACAAATATATTATTTTTAACATTTATAAAAAATATAATAATTATAAAAACTATTTTAATTTAAAAAATATAAATAAGCTATTTTTTAATTTTAATAAATTTTACTAAAGCTTTATTATAAAAAAATTTATATATTAACTTTAAAAAATTAACAGTTATTAATTTATTAATAAAATATTTAATTATAAATAAAACTTTAAAAAATAAAATATTTATTAATTTAAATATTTTATTTTTTAAAAATATTATATTTATTTTTTAGTTTAAATTATTTATTATTTATATAAAAATAACATTTATAATATTTTATAATAACAAAATATATATATATTATTTTAATATTTAAATTGCTTTTTTAATTAATTAAAAAATAAAAAACGCTAAAAATATAAACAATTTTTTTTATAAAACTTATTTTATTATTATTATTTTTATTAATATAATTTAATAATACTTTATAAATAATTATTTTTTTAAGTTTATAAAACTAATTAAAAATATTAAAACTTTTTTTTTTAATAATATTATAAAAATTTTATTTGTTATAATTATTTTGTTTATTTAAATAATATTATATTTTTTAAACAATAAAATTTTAATATTTTTTATTATATTTTTTTTTAAAAATTTTTTTATTTATAACAAATAATATATAAATAAATATATAAAAAATTTATATAATTAAAACAAAAAAATAAAACTTAAAAACAAAATATTTAAAAAAAAAGTATTAAAATAAAAAAACTAAAATAAATAGTAAAAAATATAACTTTTAAAAAAAAGTTATAAAAAAAATAAAAAAAATAGTTATATAAAAGTTATAAAAAAAATAAAAAAAATAGTTATATAAAAATTATAAAAAAAATAAAAGAAATAGTTATAAAAAAGTTATAAAAAAAATAAAAAAAATAGTTATAAAAAAGTAATAAAAAAATAAAAAAAAAAGTTATAAAAAAAACTAAAAAAATAATATATATATTTTATTTTTTAAATAAAAAATAAAAAATATATTTATATATATAAAAAAAAATATAAATTATAATATATTTAAAATATAATTTATATTAATTTAATATTTTAAAAATTAGTTATAATTTTTAAAATATTATATTTTAATATAACTTTATTAAAATATTAATATTATTAGCTATTATTAATAAATTTATTATAACTTTATTTATATTTTTTATTTTAGTTTTTTTAATTAAAAACTTTTTTATAATATTTTTTTTTTATTTAAGAAATACTTTATTTAAAAATATAATAAAATCTATTATAAAAATATTTTTTTATATAAAAAATATATATATTTTTTTTTTTATATTATTTTAATTTTAAATTTAAATATATTAATAAATTAGCTAAAATTATAAAAAAATAAAACTATTAATATATTATTTATAATAATTATATTTTATATATTAACAGTTAATTTTAAATTTAATATTAAATTAAAATATTTTATTAAAATATTAATATTTATAAAATTAACATTTAAATTAAAAATTAAAATATTTTTATTAAAATGTTTTAATAAAATTTTTAGTTTTATAAAAAATATATTTATTTTAAATATTATTTTATTATTATTTTTATTTTTTTTATTTAATGTTTTAAATAAAAATGTAAATATAGCAATAATTTTATTTATTTTTTTTTTTAATTGTTTTTTTTTTATTTTGCTAATTTTATTAATTTTAATTATTTTAATATTTATTAAAAATATTATATTAAAAATTAATATAAACAAAGTTATATTTAAAAAATTATTATTAGTTATAAAAACTTAGTAGTTTTAAATATTGTTTATTTTATAATTTATTGTTTTATTTTTAAATAATAAATTTAATAACTTTTTAAAAGCTATATTTATTATTTATTATAATATAATATATAATTAAAAAATTAATATTTATAATTAAACTAAATATTTATATATAAAATATAACTTAAAAAAAAATCTATTTTAAATTTAATTAATTTATAATATATTATATAATTTAAAATATTAAATTATTATAATAATAAATATATTAAAAAAGTAAATAAATTTTTAAATAATAATATTTGTTATTTTAAAACTATATAAAAACATTAGTACAAAAAAAACTAATAATAAATATAAATTAATATAAATAATATAAATATAAAATAAAATTTAAAATTATAATTTTAATAATAAAATATTATATAATATTATAAATAATAAACTAATAAAAATAAAATAAAAAAGAAATAAAACAAATATAAGTTTTATTTATATATTAATTTTAATAATTTTATTTTATATAAATTTAAAATTAAATATTTATTTAAAAATAAAGTTAAAATTGTTTTTTTAATAAAAAATATTTTAAATATATTAATTTAAAAAAAAATTAAAAAAAAAATTAAAATAAATATTAAAATAATTAACTTAAAAAATTAATAAAATAAATATTAACTAAACAAAAAAACTATAATATTTAGTAAATATATATTTTTTTATAATATAGTTATATATAATATTTAAAATATTTAAAATATTTTAAATAATTAATTTAAAAAAAGTTTTAAAAAAAATATTATAATAAAAAGTTTATTTTTAAAAAATATATTATATAAAATATAATAATTTATTAATATTATATTATTTTTTTATTTTAATAAATATATAATATATATTAAAATATTTAAAATTAAAAAAGTTATTAAAATTAAATAAAAGTTTAATATATTAGTTTAATTTTTGTTGTTAATATTAAAAAATATAATATAATTTATTAAAATATTTTTTTATAATAAAAAAAATAAGTTTTTAATAAAAAAATATAAATTTTTAACAAATAATAATAATAAAATATTTAAAAGTTATATTTTAAATTATTTTAATTAACTATATATTAAAACTTGCTTTTTTTTTATTTTTTAAAAAAATATAATTATATAACTAAATTTAAATAAGTTTTTATAACAAAAAAAATAAATTTTTAATAAAAAAATATAAATTTTTAATAAATAATAATAATAAAATATTTAAAAATTATATTTTAAACTATTTTAATTAATTATATATTAAAACTTGCTTTTTTTTTATTTTTTAAATAAATATAATTATATAGTTAAATTTAAATAAATTTTTATAATAAAAAAAATAAGTTTTTAATAAAAAAATATAATTTTTAATAAATAGTAATAGTAAAATATTTAAAAATTATATTTTAAACTGTTTTAATTAATTATATATTAAAACTTGTTTTTTTTTTATTTTTTAAAAAAATATAATTATATAATTAAATTTAAATAAATTTTTATATTAAAATTTAGCTTTTATATATTAATTAAATTTTTATAAATTTATAAATATTTTATTAAATAAATAAAAGTTATTATAAAAAATTAAATTATTATATATTTTATAAAATTGTTTTTTTTTATTTAAATATTATTAATAATTAATATATTATATATTTTAAATATATTTATATATTTTTTAATATATATAATTAAAACTTAATTATATTAAAAATATAATAATATATTATATAATTATTTAAATTTATTTTTTATTAAAAATTAAAAATTATTTTAATTAAAATAATATTATTTTTTGTTTAATTTTTATTAAACTTTTATTTATAAATAAAACAAATTATTTAAGCTTTTTTTTTTTTTTTTTTTTTTTTAGCTGTAGTTATTTATTTAGTTTTTTTTTCAGCTTTTTTAATAACTTTTTTTTCTATTTTTGCTTTAGCTTTTTTTTTAGCTTTTTTTATTTTTATTTTAATTTTTTTTCTAAGCTTTTTTAATTTTAGTATTTATTTTTTTTTATATTAATTTTACTTTTTCGATTTTTTTTTTTTTAAAGTTTATATTTTTTTTTAAATTTAGTTTTTGTTTTTTAAATAATAATAAAAACTTTTTATAATATTTTTTTAAATTTATAATTATTTAAGTTTTATTTAAAACAATTTATTAAAAAAGCTAATTTTAAAATTATAATAAATAATATAAAATTAAAATTA
The DNA here is from genome assembly GCA_038501195.1 of Nemania diffusa. Classification (NCBI taxonomy): domain Eukaryota; kingdom Fungi; phylum Ascomycota; class Sordariomycetes; order Xylariales; family Xylariaceae; genus Nemania; species Nemania diffusa. Next base: position 3,978,780 of record JBBPUQ010000009.1, on the reverse strand, counting down.
TTAAAATTAATAATAAATTATATAATATTTATAATAAAATTAAATTTATTATAATTATTTAAATAATAATAATTTATTAAGTTATTAAATATAAAATAAATTATAAAAAACAATATATTAATAATTTTAATTATATATTTTTTGTTAATAAAAATTAAAAAAATAAAAATTTTTAAAATATAGTAAATAATAAACTAGTTATAAAAATAACAAATAATTTTATATATAATTAAAATATTTACTTTTTTATAAATTTTTTTATTAATTTTATTTTTTATAATAAATTAATAAAAAAACTTTTACTATATAATTATTTTATATTATTTAAATATAGTTTTAAATATAATAATAATTATTTAATTTATAAAATGTTTTTATTTAATTTTAATAAATTTATTTAAAATTTAGTTTAAATTATTTATATTTTATAAAATTAAAAAAATAAAGCTGCAATAATAATAAAAATATAAATTAATATTTATTTTTATAATATATATATTATAAATTAAAATATTTATAATTAATATAAAATTATTAAATATAAATATAATATTAGTTTATTTTTTAATTATATAATAAAATATAATTATAAAAATATTTAAATTAAATAAATTAAACAAAATATATAATTTTTTATTATTAAATAATTAATATTATTAAATAAATAAAATAGCTTATATAATAAATATTAAAATTAAATAAAATTTTTATTAAAAAATAAAATATATAATTAAATAATATATTTTGTTTTTTAATTTTGCAGCTATAATATATTTGTTTATTTAATTTAAAAACAAAATATTTAAATATATTAAATATTTTATTTTTTAGTTATATAGTTATAATATATTTATTTTTTTAATAAAAAAATAAAATATTTAAATATATTAAATATTTTATTTTTAATTTTTTTTTTTAATATATTATAGCAAAATAAAATATAACAAAAAATAATTTACTATTATAACTATAGCAAATTTATTATAACAATTATTTAAAATAACAAACTTTTTTTATTTTTAAACTTATATATATAGTTAAAAATTTAAATAATAAAATAAGTTATAAATAAGTTTTATTTAATTATATATTAAAATTAACTAATATAATTAATAAAAAAAATAATATAATAATTTTCTTTTGTTTTTTTAAAAATATATTTAATATTATTATTATTAATATTTATAATTAATTTATAAATTTTTTAAATATTTATTATAATAAAAAATAGTATTAATTGTTTTTTTTTATTAAAATTGCTATTTTTATTAAATATATTATTTTTGTTATTTTTACTATTTTTGCTATTTTTGCTATTTTTACTGTTTTTATTATTTTAGCTATTATTATTTTTGTTATAATTACTATTTTATAAAAAAGCTTTATATTTTTTTTTTTTTTTTTTTTTTTTTAAATATAAAGCTTAGTTATTTTTAAAATATAATATTTTTTTATTATTTAAATTTAAAACTAAAATATTAAACTTTCTTTAAACTTTAAAGTTAAATATAATAAAAATTTTTTTATTTTAAATATAGTTTAATTTTTTTTTTTTTATAAATTTTTTATTTATAAAATTTTTAAATATTATATATAAATTTTTTTAATAATATTTAAACTAAAAATTATATATATTTTATTTAATAATATTTAAAATAATTTATATTATAGTAAATTTTGCGCTAAAAATATTATTATTAAAAAAAATTTAGTTTTTATTAAAATTTACAATTTTTATATTTATATTTTAATATAAAAAGATTTATTAATAAATAATTTTTATTATAATATAGCAAAAATTAAAACTTTAATTATATTATTTTATAGTTATTTAAAAAAATATAAACAAAAATATTTATTAGTAATAGTTATTTTCGAAATAAATTAAAGCAAGTTTAAATTTAAATAATAAAATATTAAAATTTTTTAATTTTTTAAAAAAAAGTTTATAAAAAAGTTATATAAATAAACATTTAATACTATTTATATTAATATATAAAATATAACTAAACAAATTATAAAAATTTAATATATTTTTATATAGTTTTAATTTATTATAACAAAATAGTAAATATAAAATTTTTAATAGTTTTAAAAATTTTAAATAAAAATATTTTAATATATTATAAAAATAATTTATTAATAGTATTATTAAATAAAACAAAATAATATTATATTAAATAAAACTAACTATTTAATATATAATATTTTAAAAGTTTTTAGTTATATAAGCTTTATTAATAATTAATAAATTAAAACAATATTATTTTAAAATTAAAATAATATTGATTTTATTTTTTTTTTTTAACTTTATTTATTTTTTAAAACTTTTTTTTATTAAAATTTATTTTATTAAGTTTGTTTTAAACTTAAATTTAATAAAATTATTATTATTAAATAAACTAAATTTTTTTTGTTTTAATTAAATAAAATTTTTAATAAATTATAAAATTTTTATAATATAGTAATTAAAAAAAGTTTATATAAATATTATAATAACTATTTAATTAGTTTAAAAATAGTTAATATAAATAAACTTAATAAAAATATTAAAAATAAAATATTTATAAATATAAATAAAATATTTTATTTTTAAAAAAAATTGTTTATTTTATAATTTTTTTTATTAATAATTATTATTATTTTTTTTAAATTTTGCTAGCTTAAAATTTAACTTTTTTTTATATAATTATATTTAGTTTTATTTTTTTTATATATAAAAAAAATCTTAAATATATTTTTAAAAAATTTTTATAAATATTAAAAAGTTTAAACTATTATAAAAAATATAATAAAAACTAAATAAAAATAATATTTTAATAAATTTTTTATTTATTTAATTTTTATTTTCAAAATATATTAAACTATTATTTTATTATAAATAATAATTTTATTAGTTTTATATTTATTTATAAAAAAAACAAAATATAAAAATATTAATATTTTATTTAAAAACTTTATTATATTTATTAAAAAAAAAAAGTTAATAATAAACTATAAAATTAAAAAATAAAATATATTTAAATAATTAAATATTTTATTTTTTAAATAAAATAAAATTATATTTATTAACAAATTAATAAAATTAATAAATAGTTTTATTATTTAAAACTATTTTTATATTTTTTTAATTAATTTTAAAATAATAAATAATATTTTAAACTAAAAACGATTTTTTTATAAAACTACTAGTTATTAATTAATTAATAACAATATATTTTTATTTTTAAGTTTTTATTTTTTTAATTATTTTTATAACTAAAATAATATTATTATTACTAGTTTTATTTTTAAATTTATTTTTTATAACTTTAAAAATTTATTAAGTTATATTTTGTTTAATTAAATTTTTTAGTTTATTTTTATTGTTAGTAAAAATAATCGCTTTAATTTTAACATTTTTTTTATTTTATATTAATAATTTAAAATTACTAATAATATTTTAGCTAATTAAAGCTTTTGTTTAATTATAAATATATTTATAGTTTATAATATTTAAATATAATAATTTTTATAAACTTTTATTTATAAATAATAATAGTATTTATTTTTAAATAACAAATAATTAAAATAAAATTTTTTATTTTTTTTAAAAATTTTAAAATTAGTAAAAATTAATAAAAATATTATTTATTAATTTTTTTAAATAATTTATTATATAATATTTTTTGTAGTTTTTTTGTTTTATATATTGCAATTTAGTAACTATATTTGCTTTAGCTATAAATTTAAAACTAGTTAATATATTTTTAACTATATTATTAATAGTAAATTTATTAGTATTTATTTTAAAAATAATATATATAACTTTGTTAATAATAATAAAAAAAGTAATAATATTTTTATTTATATATTATTGTTTATAATAAAAATTACTATTTAATTTATATTAGCAAAATTAATAATAAACTATTATAGCTAATATTTAATATTAATTTTTTATAATAAAGCTAAAAATTATAAAATAGCTATTACTATTATAAATATAAAAATAATTAAAAAATATAAAAAGTAAGTTTTTTGCTGCTATTACTATTATATAGTTAATAATAAATAATAAATAATTTTTATTAATTAATTTAATATTTATATTAAAAAAACTAAATATATTGTTTATTATTTATTAAGCTATTATATTATAAGTTTTATTAGTATTTATTAATAACTATAATTTATTGTTTATAAAATTTAAAAGTATAATAATTTTAAATATTTTTATATTTATATAAATATTATAATAGTTATAATATAGTTTTAATATAGCTAATATTATAAAAAAGTTAAAAATAAAAAATAATAGCAATTAAAAAATAAAATATATAAAAAATTAAATATTTTATTTTTTAATTTTATATAAATAAAATATATAAAAAAAATTATATATTATATATATTAATAAAAAAATAAAATATATTTATATTTATAAAATAAAATTAATAAATAAAAAATTTATTTTATAATTTATAATAAATTATATTATAAATTTTAATATTATATATTTATATATTTTATATTTTATTATAGTTATAAATAATTTATATTTATATTATTTTTATAATTAATAATATTTTAATTAATAAAATTTTAGTTTTATTATAAAAAAAATATTAAATTAATTAAAAATTATTTAAATAAATAATAAAAAATTTTTATATATTTTTATTATAAAAAAAGTTTTTTTTTTTATAAAAAATTAATAATAATTTAGTTATTTTATAAATATATTAATATATATATATAACAAAATATAAAATATATAATAAAAAAAAACTTAAAAAATAAAATATTTAAAAAAATAAATAAGCACTTTTAATAAAAAAAAATATAAAAAAAAAAAAAATAAACATTTTTAAAAAAAAAAGTTATAAAAAATAAAAAAATAAAATAAAATAAAATAAAAAAATAAATAAATATAAAATATTTTATTTTTTAATTTTTTAATTAAAACTAAAAATATTTAAATATTAAAATAACTATATATTAAATATTTTATTTTTTAATAAACTATTTAAATAATAAAATAACTATATATTAAATATTTTATTTTTAATATATATAATTAAATATAAAAAAATAAAAAATAATAACAAATAATAATTATTAATAATTAATTAAATATTAACTATTAATATTATAAATTTATAATATATTTTAAAAAAATTTAATAATTTATTTAATTAAATATAAAAGCTATTATAATTAAAAATTTATATATATATAATAAATTTAATATATATAAATAAATAAATTTATAACTATTTATTATTTAATAATATATTAATTTATTATTATAAATATATAATTATATTATTAAATAATAACTAGTTTATATATTAAATATATTATTTAATATTTAATTAAATAAATAATAAAAAAATAAAAAAAAATAAAAAATATAATATAATATTTAATATTTTTATTAAATATATAATAAAAAAATAAAAAAATATAAAAAATATAACATTAAATTTAATATTTTTATTAAATATATAGTTAAAAAATAAAAAAAAATAAAAAATATAATATAATATTTAATATTTTTATTAAATATATAGTAAAAAAATAAAAAAAAACAAAAAATATAATATAATATTTAATATTTTTATTAAATATATAATAAAAAAATAAAAAAATATAACAAATATAATATTAAATCTAATGTTTTTATTAAATATATAATTAAAAAGTAAAAAAAAGCAAAAAATGCGATATAATATTTAATATTTTTATTAAATATATAATAAAAAAGTAAAAAAATATAAAAAGTATAATATAATATTTAATGTTTTAATTAAATATATATAATAAATATAAAAAAAATAAAACAAAATTTTAATTAAGTTAAATAAATATTTAAAGTTAATTTTAACTTATAATTTATTATAATTTAAATTAGTTTTAAATAATTAATTTTTTTATTTTATTTAATTATATAAGTTTTTATAAAATAAAATATATAATTAATTTTATATATTTTATTTTTTAAGTTAATCTTTAAATAAATATTTAAATTTATAATATTTAATTGTTTTAATTTTTATTATTATTTAATTTAGTTATAAAAATTAAAATTTAATTAATTTTACAAACTATATTTTTTTTTTTTTTTGTTTAATATTTTTATAAAAACTATTTTAAAAGTATTATTTTTAAAAAAGTGTTTTTTTTTATTACTTTTTTTAAAAACTAAAGCTTTTATTAAAACAAATAAAACATTAATTAAAAATATTTATTTTTAAACTTTTAATAAAATAATTAAAATATTAATTGAAAATATTTGTTTTATTTAAAAGCTTTTTTTTAAAAAGCTTGTTAATATTATATAATTTATAATATATTTATTTATTTTTATTTATTATATATTATTTTTAATAGTTTAATTATATATTATTAACAATATAAAATTTTTATTTATTTTTATTAATTATATATTTAATTTAATAATTTAATTATATATTACTAATATAATAAAATTTTTATTTATATTTATAAGTTTTATATTTAATTTAATAATTTAACTATTTTTTGTTAATATTATAAAATTTTCATTAATATTTATTAAATTTATATTTTATTTAATAATTTAATTATTTTTTATTAATATTATAAAATATTTGTTAATATTTATTAAATTTATATTTAATTTAATAACTTAGCTATAGTTTTTTAATAATACAAGATTTTTTTTAATATTTTTTTTAATATTTTTTTTATTATTTATTAAATTGTTTATATTATATATTTAAACTTTTAACTATAGTTTATTATTTATTAAATTTTTATTTAAATTAATAATTTAATTTTTAATTTTTTTGTAGTAATTGCTATTTTTATATTTAAAGTTTTTTTATTTTAAAAATGTTTTATTTTAAGCTTTATATTAATTTTTATTATATTTGTTTTAGTTTTAGTTTATTAACTATTTTTTAAATGTTTAACTAAATGTAATTTTATTGTTAGCTTAAACTTGAACTGTTAAAAAAAATAGCAGCAATTTAACAAAGTTTAGCTAGTTTGTTAATTATTTAAACATTTGTTAATTATATAACTTTATATTAAAAATATTAAACTTTTTATAATTAATATATATTATAAATAATAGTAAATTAATATTTAATATTTAATTAAAGTTTTTTTATTTAATAAATTTACTATTTAATACTATATTAATATATAAAAAGTAATTTAATATAAAACTAATATTAATAACTATATAATAGTAATAATTGCTTAAAAAAATATTTTATATAAACTAGAAATATAAGTTTATTATTATATTTAAAATGTTTTTTATTTTAATAATAAACTTTAAATAAATAAAAAAAGTATTATAGTTTTATAATATATTTTTATAGTATAATTAAATTATATAATTACAATTAAAATTATTTAAAGTATTAGTAGTAATAAAAAAATCTTAATAAATTTTAAAATTTAAAGTTTTGCTATTAAAGTTAAATATAATATAAAATAATAAATTTAAAAAATTTAAAAAACTAAAAAAAATGCTATAGCAATATAATGTTTTTTTTTATAATAAAAATTAACTAAAATAAATAATATTTATAATAATAATTTTAATAGTAATATAAAATTAATTAAAATTTAATATATATATATTAATATTTTTTTAATAAATATTGAAATAAATATTATAAACAAACAAACTAGCTATATTAAAAATATAAGCTATATATTTTATAAATAAAAGTTAATATATTATAAACAAAAAAAAAAGTAGAAAAAAAAAAAAACTAAAAAATAAAATATTTATAACTAGTAAATATTTTGTTTTTTAAAAGCTAAAGCTATATATAAAATATTATTTACTATTAAATAAAAAAAAAAAGTATTATTTTAATATAATATATAACTTTTTTTTTTAATTTATTATTAATAAATAAAATATATAAAAATTTGTTTAATATAATAAATTAACTAAATAAAAAATATAAATAGTTATAATAAAAAATTAATAATTAAATATATTTATTAATATAAAAAATGTTAAAAAAAAATAAAACGCTAATATTATTATATTTATAAAATAGTTTTTTAATTGTTATAACTTTAATAAATAAACTTTTAAATTTAATAATTTTATTATTAAATTTTTATAGCTTTAATAGTTTAAATAGTTTAATATTTATATTTATAACAAATATAATTTATATTATAATATAGTTATAAAAAAATAATATTTTATTGTTTATATTAGTTATTATATTAAAATATTTTTATAAAATATTATTTAATTATTATAAATATTTATATAAATTAGTTTTATTAAGCTTAAAATTTAAACAATATATAACAAAAAATATAGTTTATATTTTTTTAAAATAGTATATTATATTTGCAAAATTTAATATTTAAGTTTTATTTATAATAATATAATTTATTTTTAATTTAAAGTTTTTTTTTAAATTAATATTAGTTTAATTTATAAATATTAGTTTAAAACTAACAACTTTTTTATTTGTTAAATCTAATATTTATTAAATAATATTGTTTAGTAATAATGTTATAATTAAGTTTAAAATATATAATATAAAATTTATTGCTTTTGCAAATTTTTTATAAAAGTTAAAGTTTTTTTTATATTTTTTATATATTAATTTATAGTTTTTAATAATTATATTAAAAAACTTAAATATATTTATAATTATTTATATTTATAATAAAATTAAATTTTATATATTTTAAATTTTTTAATATATTTTTATATTTAATAAAGTTAATTTATATTTTAGTTTTATATTAATAGCTTTTTAAACCAAAAAGTTTATTTTAAAAAAAATATATTTTATATTAATAGCTTAAAAATAAATAAATATTAAATAAATATATAATATTTAGTTTTAGTTTTTTATTAAATATTTAAAAATTTAAATTGATTTATAAAGTAATATTTTATAAACTATTTTATTAAATAGTTAAAAGTTTATTTTTATAAATATATAAAATGTTATAATTAATATTATTATATATTAAAAAATTAAATTTTTAATATTAATAAAAACAGTATTTATTTTTAATTTTTAAACAAATATATTATTTTTAATATTTATAAAAAATATAATAGTTACAAAAACTATTTTAATTTAAAAAATATAAATAAATTATTTTTAAGCTTTAATAAATTTTATTAAAGTTTTATTATAAAAAAATCTATATATTAATTTTAAAAAATCAATAGCTATTAATATATTAATAAAATATTTAATTATAAATAAAGCTTTAAAAAATAAAATATTTATTAATTTAAATATTTTATTTTTTAAAAATATTATATTTATTTTTTAGTTTAAATTATTTATTATTTATATAAAAATAATATTTATAATGTTTTATAATAATAAAATATATATATGTTGTTTTAATATTTAAATTATTTTTTTAATTAATTAAAAAGTAAAAAATATTAAAAATATAAATAGTTTTTTTTATAAAACTTGCTTTATTATTATTATTTTTATTAATATAATTTAATAATATTTTATAAATAATTATTTTTTTAAGTTTATAAAACTAATTAAAAATATTAAAACTTTTTTTTTTAATAATATTATAAAAGTTTTATTTGTTATAATTATTTTGTTTATTTAAATAATATTATATTTTATAAATAATAAAATTTTAATATTTTTTGTTATATTTTTTTTTTAAAATTTTTTTATTTATAATAAACAATATATTAATAAATATATAAAAGATTTATATAATTAAAATAAAAAAATAAAACTTAAAAATAAAATATTTTAAAAAAAAACATTAAAACAAAAAAGCTAAAATAAATAGTAAAAAGTATAACTTTTAAAAAAAAGTTATAAAAAAAATAAAAAAAATAGTTATATAAAAGTTATAAAAAAAATAAAAAAAATAATTATATAAAAGTTATAAAAAAAATAAAAAAAACAGCTATAAAAAAATTATAAAAAAAATAAAAAAAATAGTTATAAAAAAGTAATACAAAAAATAAAAAAAAAAGTTATAAAAAAAACTAAAAAAATAATATATATATTTTATTTTTTAAATAAATAATAAAAAGTATATTTATATATATAAAAAAAATATAAACTATAATATATTTAAAATATAATTTATATTAATTTAATATTTTAAAAATTAGTTATAATTTTTAAAATATTATATTTTAATATAATTTATTAAAATATTAATATTATTAACTATTATTAATAAATTTATTATAATTTTATTTATATTTTTTGTTTTAGTTTTTTTAACTATAAGCTTTTTTAAAATGTTTTTTTTATGTTTATAAAATATTTTAGCAAAAAATATAATAAAGTTTATTATAAAAATATTTTTTTATATAAAAAATATATTTTTTTTTTTTTATATTATTTTAATTTTAAATTTAAATATATTAATAAATTAGCTAAAATTATAAAAAAATAAAACTACTAATATATTATTTATAATAATTATATTTTAATAATTAATAGTTAATTTTAAATTTAATATTAAATTAAAATATTTTATTAAAATATTAATATTTATAAAATTAATATTTAAATTAAAAATTAAAATATTTTTATTAAAATATTTTAATAAAATTTTTAGCTTTATAAAAAATATATTTGTTTTAAATATTATTTTATTATTATTTTTATTTTTTTTATTTAATATTTTAAATAAAAATATAAATATAATAATAGTTTTATTTTTTTTTTTTTTTAATTGTTTTTTTTTTATTTTGTTAGTTTTATTAATTTTAGTTATTTTAATATTTATTAAAAATATTATATTAAAAATTAATATAAATAAAATTATATTTAAAAAATAATTATTAATTATAAAAGTTTAATAATTTTAAATATTATTTATTTTATAATTTGTTGTTTTATTTTTAAATAATAAATTTAATAGTTTTTTAAAAGCTATATTTATTATTTATTAAAATATAATATATAATTAAAAAATTAATATTTATAATTAAATTAAATATTTATATATAAAATATAACTTAAAAAAAAATCTATTTTAAATTTAATTAATTTATAATATATTATATAATTTAAAATATTAAATTGTTATAATAATAAATATATTAAAAAAACAAATTAACTTTTAAATAATAATATTTGCTGCTTTAAAATTATATAAAAATATTAATATAAAAAAAACTAATAATAAATATAAATTAATATAAATAATATAAATATAAAATAAAATCTAAAATTTTAATTTTAATAATAAAATATTATATAATATTATAAATAATAAATTAATAAAAAAAAAATAAAAAAAAAATAAAATAAATATAAATTTTATTTATATATTAATTTTAATAATTTTATTTTATATAAATTTAAAATTAAATGTTTATTTAAATATAAAATTAAAGTTGTTTTTTTAATAAAAAATATTTTAAATATATTAATTTAAAAAAAAACTAAAAAAAAAATTAAAATAAATATTAAAATAATTAGTTTAAAAAATTAATAAAATAAATATTTATTAAATAAAAAAACTATAATATTTAATAAATATATATTTTTTTATAATATAATTATATATAACATTTAAAATATTTGAAATATTTTAAACAATTGATTTAAAAAAAGTTTTAAAAAAAATATTATAATAAAAAGTTTATTTTTAAAAAATATACTATATAAAATATAACAATTTATTAATATTATATTATTTTTTAGTTTTAATAAATATATAATATATATTAAAACATTTAAAATTAAAAAAGTTATTAAAATTAAATAAAAATTTAATATATTAATTTAATTTTTTTTATTAATATTAAAAAATATAATATAATTTATTAAAATATTTTTTTATAATAAAAAAAATAAATTTTTAATAAAAAAATATAAATTTTTAATAAATAATAATAATAAAATATTTAAAAGTTATATTTTAAATTATTTTAATTAACTATATATTAAAACTTGCTTTTTTTTTATTTTTAAAAAAAATATAATTATATAGCTAAATTTAAATAAATTTTTATAACAAAAAAAATAAATTTTTAATAAAAAAATATAAATTTTTAACAAATAGTAATAATAAAATATTTAAATATTATATTTTAATTATTTTAATTAATTATATATTAAAACTTGCTTTTTTTTTATTTTTTAAATAAATATAATTATATAATTAAATTTAAATAAATTTTTATAACAAAAAAATAAGTTTTTAATAAAAAAATATAATTTTTAATAAATAGTAATAATAAAATATTTAAAAGTTATATTTTAAATTATTTTAATTAACTATATATTAAAACTTGCTTTTTTTTTATTTTTTAAATAAATATAATTATATAGTTAAATTTAAATAAATTTTTATAATAAAAAAAATAAATTTTTAATAAAAAAATATAATTTTTAATAAATAATAATAATAAAATATTTAAAAACTATATTTTAAACTATTTTAATTAATTATATATTAAAACTTGTTTTTTTTTTTATTTTTTAAACAAATATAATTATATAATTAAATTTAAATAAATTTTTATAATAAAAAAAATAAATTTTTAATAAAAAAATATAATTTTTAATAAATAATAATAATAAAATATTTAAAAGTTATATTTTAAACTATTTTAATTAATTATATATTAAAACTTATTTTTTTTTTATTTTTTAAAAAAATATAATTATATAATTAAATTTAAATAAATTTTTATATTAAAATTTAACTTTTATATATTAATTAAGTTTTTATAAATTTATAAATATTTTATTAAATAAATAAAAATTATTATAAAAAAACAAATTATTATATATTTTATAAAATTATTTTTTTTTATTTAAATATTATTAATAATTAATATATTATATATTTTAAATATATTTATATATTTTTTAATATATATAATTAAAGTTTAATTAAATTAAAAATATAATAATATATTATATAATTATTTAAATTTATTTTTTATTAAAAACTAAAAACTATTTTAATTAAAATAATATAATCTTTTGTTTAATTTTTATTAAACTTTTATTTATAAATAAAATAAATTATTTAAATTTTTGTTTTTTTTTTTTTTTTTTTTTAGCTATAACTATTTATTTAGTTTTTTTTTTAGTTTTTTTAACAGCTTTTTTTTTTATTTTTATTTTTGCTTTTTTTTTAGTTTTTTTTACTTTTGTTTTAACTTTTCTTTTAATTTTTTCGATTTTAATATTTATTTTTTTTTATATTAGTTTTATTTTTTTAATTTTTTTTTTTTTAAAATTTATATTTTTTTTAAATTTAGTTTTTGTTTTTTAAATAATAATAAAAATTTTTATTAATATTTTTTTAAACTTATAATTATTTAAATTTTATTTAAAACAATTTTTAAAAAAAACTAGTTTTAAAATTATAATAAATAATATAAAATTAAAATTGTTAAAATTAATAATAAATTATATAATATTTATAATAAAATTAAATTTACTATAATTATATAAATAATAATAATTTATTAAATTATTAAATATAAAATAAACTATAAAAAATAATATATTAATAATTTTAACTATATATTTTTTATTAATAAAAACTAAAAAAATAAAAGTTTTTAAAATATAATAAATAATAAACTAATTATAAAAATAATAAATAATTTTATATATAATTAAAATGTTTATTTTTTTATTAATTTTTTTATTAATTTTATTTTTTATAATAAATTAATAAAAAAACTTTTATTATATAATTATTTTATATTGTTTAAATATAATTATAAATATAATAATAATTATTTAATTTATAAAATATTTTTATTTAATTTTAATAAATTTATTTAAAATTTAGTTTAAATTATTTATATTTTATAAAATTAAAAAAATAAAACTATAATAATAATAAAAATATAATTTAATATTTATTTTTATAATATATATATTATAAATTAAAATATTTATAATTAATATAAAATTATTAAATATAAATATAATATTAGTTTATTTTTTAATTATATAATAAAATATAATTATAAAAACATTTAAATTAAATAAATTAAATAAAATATATAATTTTTTATTATTAAATAGTTAATATTATTAAATAAATAAAATAGCTTATATAATAAATATTAAAATTAAATAAAATTTTTATTAAAAAATAAAATATATAATTAAATAATATATTTTATTTTTTAGTTTTTTAATTATAATATATTTGTTTATTTAATTTAAAAATAAAATATTTAAATATATTAAATATTTTATTTTTTAGTTATATAATTATAATATATTTGTTTTTTTAATTAAAAAACAAAATATTTAAATATATTAAATATTTTATTTTTAATTTTTTTTTTAATATATTATAACAAAATAAAATATAATAAAAAATAATTTATTGTTATAATTATAGCAAATTTATTATAATAATTATTTAAAATAATAAACTTTTTTTATTTTTAAATTTATATATATAGTTAAAAATTTAAATAATAAAATAAGTTATAAATAAATTTTATTTAATTATATATTAAAATTAACTAATATAATTAATAAAAAAAACAATATAATAATTTGTTTTTATTTTTTTAAAAATATAGTTAATATTATTATTATTAATATTTATAATTAAGTTATAAATTTTTTAAATATTTATTATAATAAAAAATAATATTAATTGTTTTTTTTTATTAAAATTACTATTTTTATTAAATATATTATTTTTGCTATTTTTATTATTTTTATTGCTTTTATTATTTTTATTATTTTTGTTGTTTTAGCTATTATTATTTTTGTTATAACTACTATTTTATAAAAAAACTTTATATTTTTGTTTTTTTTTTTTTTTAAATATAAAGTTTAATTATTTTTAAAATGTAATATTTTTTTATTATTTAAATTTAAAACTAAAATATTAAGCTTTTTTTAAACTTTAAAGTTAAATATAATAAAATTTTTTTTATTTCAAATATAAAATTGTTTTTTTTTTTTTTATAAATTTTTTATTTATAAAGTTTTTAAATATTATATATAAATATTTTTAATAATATTTAAATTAAAAATTATATATATTTTATTTAGTAATATTTAAAATAATTTATATTATAATAAACTTTATATTAAAAATATTATTATTAAAAAAAATTTAGTTTTTATTAAAGTTTATAATTTTTATATTTATATTTTAATATAAAAAAATTTATTAATAAATAATATTTATTATAATATAATAAAAATTAAAACTTTAATTATATTATTTTATAATTATTTAAAAAAATATAAACAAAAATATTTATTAGTAATAGCTATTTTTAAAATAAATTAAAATAAATTTAAATTTAAATAATAAAATATTAAAGTTTTTTAATTTTTTAAAAAAAAGTTTATAAAAAAGTTATATAAATAAATATTTAATATTATTTATATTAATATATAAAATATAATTAAATAAATTATAAAAGTTTAATATATTTTTATATAGTTTTAATTTATTATAATAAAACAATAAATATAAACTTTTTAATAATTTTAAAAACTTTAAATAAAAATATTTTAATATATTATAAAAATAATTTATTAATAATATTATTAAATAAAACAAAATAATATTATATTAAATAAAAGCAATTATTTAATATATAATATTTTAAAACTTTTTAGCTATATAAACTTTATTAATAATTAATAAATTAAAACAATATTATTTTAAAATAAAAATAATATTAATTTTTTTTTTTTTTTTTAATTTTATTTATTTTTTAAAACTTTTTTTTGTTAAAATTTGTTTTATTAAACTTATTTTAAATTTAAACTTAATAAAATTATTATTATTAAATAAATTAAATTTTTTTTGTTTTAATTAAATAAAATTTTTAATAAGTTATAAAATTTTTATAATATAATAATTAAAAAAAGTTTATATAAATATTATAATAATTATTTAATTAATTTAAAAATAATTAATATAAATAAATTTAATAAAAATATTAAAAATAAAATATTTATAAATATAAATAAAATATTTTATTTTTAAAAAAAATTGTTTATTTTATAATTTTTTTTATTAATAATAATTATTATTTTTTTTAAATTTTGTTAATTTAAAACTTGATTTTTTTTTATATAGTTATATTTAGTTTTGTTTTTTTTATATATAAAAAAAATCTTAAATATATTTTTAAAAAACTTTTATAAATATTAAAAAGTTTAAATTATTATAAAAAATATAATAAAAATTAAATAAAAATAATATTTTAATAAACTTTTTATTTATTTAATTTTTATTTTTAAAATATAATAAGCTATTATTTTATTATAAATAATAGTTTTGTTAGTTTTATATTTATTTATAAAAAAAGCAAAATATAAAAATATTAATATTTTATTTAAAAGTTTTATTATATTTATTAAAAAAAAAAAGTTAATAATAAATTACAAAATTAAAAAATAAAATATATTTAAATAGTTAAATATTTTATTTTTTAAATAAAATAAAACTATATTTATTAATAAATTAATAAAATTAATAAATAGTTTTATTATTTGAAATTATTTTTATATTTTTTTAATTAATTTTAAAATAACAAATAATATTTTAAATTAAAAGCAACTTTTTTATAAAACTACTAGTTATTAATTAATTAATAGTAATATATTTTTATTTTTAAATTTTTATTTTTTTAACTGTTTTTATAACTAAAATAATATTATTATTATTAGTTTTATTTTTAAGTTTATTTTTTACAACTTTAAAAATTTACTAAATTATATTTTATTTAATTAAATTTTTTAATTTATTTTTATTGTTAATAAAAACAATTGTTTTAATTTTAGTATTTTTTTTGTTTTATATTAATAATTTAAATTTATTAATAATATTTTAATTAATTAAAACTTTTATTTAATTATAAATATATTTATAGTTTATAATATTTAAATATAATAATTTTTATAAACTTTTTGTTATAAATAATAATAATATTTATTTTTAAATAATAAATAACTAAAATAAGATTTTTTATTTTTTTTAAAAACTTTAAAACTTATAAAAATTAATAAAAATATTATTTATTAGTTTTTTTAAATAATTTATTATATAATATTTTTTATAACTTTTTTATTTTATATATTATAATTTAATAGCTATATTTATTTTAGCTATAAATTTAAAACTAGCTAATATATTTTTAACTATATTATTAATAATAAATTTATTAATATTTATTTTAAAAATAATATATATAATTTTGTTAATAATAATAAAAAAAATAATAATGTTTTTATTTATATATTATTATTTATAATAAAAATTACTATTTAATTTATATTAGCAAAATTAATAATAAATTATTGCAGTTAATATTTAATATTAATTTTTTATAACAAAACTAAAAATTATAAAAAAACTATTATTACTACAAATATAAAAATAATCAAAAAATATAAAAAGTAAATTTTTTGCTGCTATTATTATTATATAGCTAATAATAAATAGTAAATAATTTTTATTAATTAATTTAATATTTATATTAAAAAAACTAAATATATTATTTATTATTTATTAAACTATTTTATTATAAATTTTGCTAGTATTTATTAATAGCTATAGTTTATTATTTATAAAGTTTAAAAATATAACAATTTTAAATATTTTTATATTTATATAAATATTATAATAGTTATAATATAGTTTTAATATAGCTAATATTATAAAAAAGTTAAAAATAAAAAATAGTAATAATTAAAAAATAAAATATATAAAAAACTAAATATTTTATTTTTTAATTTTATATAAATAAAATATATAAAAAAAAATTATATATTATATATATTAATAAAAAAATAAAACATATTTATATTTATAAAATAAAATTAATAAATAAAAAATTTATTTTATAATTTATAATAAATTATATTATAAATTTTAATATTATATATTTATATATTTTTTATTTTATTATAGTTATAAATAATTTATATTTATATTATTTTTATAATTAATAATATTTTAATTAATAAAACTTTAATTTTATTATATAAAAAATATTAAATTAATTAAAAATTATTTAAATAAATAGCAAAAAACTTTTATATATTTTTATTATAAAAAAAGTTTTTTTTTTTATAAAAAATTAATAATAATTTAATTATTTTATAAATATATTAATATATATATATAACAAAAAATAAAATATATAATAAAAAAAAATTTAAAAAATAAAATATTTAAAAAAACAAATAAATATTTTTAATAAAAAAAAATATAAAAAAAAAAAATAAATACTTTTAAAAAAAAAAGTTATAAAAAATAAAAAAATAAAAAAAAATAAAATAAAAAAATAAATAAATATAAAATATTTTATTTTTTAATTTTTTAATTAAAACTAAAAATATTTAAATATTAAAATAATTATATATTAAATATTTTATTTTTTAATAAATTATTTAAATAATAAAATAATTATATATTAAATATTTTATTTTTAATATATATAATTAAATATAAAAAAATAAAAAATAATAATAAATAATAGTTATTAATAGTTAATTAAATATTAATTATTAATATTATAAATTTATAATATATTTTAAAAAAATTTAATAATTTATTTAATTAAATATAAAAACTATTATAGCTAAAAATTTATATATATATAATAAATTTAATATATATAAATAAATAAATTTATAATTATTTATTATTTAATAATATATTAATTTATTATTATAAATATATAATTATATTATTAAATAATAATTAGTTTATATATTAAATATATTATTTAATATTTAATTAAATAAATAATAAAAAAATAAAAAAAAGCAAAAAATATAATATAATATTTAATATTTTTATTAAATATATAATTAAAAAATAAAAAAAAGCAAAAAATATAATATAATATTTAATATTTTTATTAAATATATAATAAAAAAGTAAAAAAATATAAAAAATATAATATAATATTTAATATTTTTATTAAATATATAGTAAAAAAATAAAAAAGCATAAAAAATATAATATAATATTTAATATTTTAATTAAATATATATAATTAATATAAAAAAAATAAAACAAAATTTTAACTAAATTAAATAAATATTTAAAGTTAACTTTAATTTATAACTTATTATAATTTTATAATAATATATAATTAATTAAAACTTTATATAAAAAAATATTTATTAAAAAAGTTAAATAAATATATATATTATTTTATTATATATTAAATATTTTATATAAAAAAATCAATTATTATATAAATAAAAAAATAATATTATAAATAATAATAAAAGTTTTAAATAATATAATTAAATTAAATAGTTTTATATTTATTTTATTAATTTTTAAAATTTATTTTAAAATTAATAATAAGTTATTTTTTTTATTAAAAATTATTTATAAAATAAAAATTATATAAAAAATTATAAAAATATTTTAAAATATTTATATAAAAGTTAATATTAATTAAATTATATAAATTAAAAATAAATTAATATTATTATATAAAATATTTCTTTTATATTTTTAAAATAAACTTATAATATAAAAAAAATAAAAAAATTAAATAAAACTATATAAAATTTTAATAATTAAAAGTTATAATATTGTAATTAATATAATAAATAAACTAATTAAAATTTATTATATATAAATTAAATTATATTATTAATAAATTTTTATATTTAATTTATTATATAAAAAAATAACTTTTTATATAACTTTAATATAAAAATAAATTAAAAAAATTATTTATATTAATTAATAACTAATATTTTATATTAAAAAAAGTTAATAATTATATTTTAACTATATAATTAAAACAAAATAATATAATTATTATATTTAATATATTTTTTAAACAATTAAATATAATTAAAATAAATATATTTATTATTTAAAATAAATTTTAATTTATATAATATAATTTAAATTAATATAATTAAATAAACTTTTTTTAAATAATGTTTATATAAAAAGTTAAAAATAAAACAATTAAACTATATAAAAAGTTTAAATTAATTATATAAAATTATAAAAATAATTATAAAGTTTAAATTTTTATATAAATATTAATAATTTAATATATAAATTAATAATTTATTATAACTTTAAAACTATTATTAATTTAAACTTATAATATATATATTAAATTATAAACTATTTTTTAAATATATATATAATTATATAATTATTATATAAATTAATTAAATTAAAATTATATTAATATTAAATTTATTATAAATATTATTGTTAAAAATTAAATATAAAAATATTTATATATAATTTATATTTATTATATATTAAAAAAAAACTTATTATATTTACAATTATAAAATTTTAAATAAAAAATATTTTTTTTTATTTAATAATAACAAATTAAATAATTATATTTTATTAACTTTTATATAAAAAATTATTTTAATAATATAATATTTAATAAATTTAAAATATATATATTATATTAATATATTAATTAAAAATAATATATAATTTATTAATTATTTTATAAATTTAAAAGTTATTAAAATATAATATTAAAATATTAAATATATAAATATAATAATAAATTAATAATATATAATAAAACTTATATTATATATTTTTAAATTTTAATTATATAAAACTTTTTATTTTTATAAATATAATATTTATAAATTATAAAAACTTAAGTTTTTAAATTAGATTTATAATTATATTTATTAATAAAAGCTATATAAAAAATAGTTTTATAATTAAAACTAATATTATTTATTAAAATTTAATTAAATATAATTATATTTAATATAACTTTTTAACAAATTATTTATATATTAAAATTATTAATAATATTACTTTTTATATATATTTATTTTAAATTTATATATAAATATTTATATAACTAAAATATTAATTTAAACATTAAAAAAACAAGTTAATATAAATAAACTATGTATATAAATAAAAATATATATAAATTAAACAAATAATAAAAAAAATAACTAAAAAGTAATTAATATTAAAATAAAAATTACTATATAAAAAAAAAAAAGTTTAATATTAAATTAATAATTTAATAAAACTTATATATATATATTAAATATATATAATTAAAATTTAAACTTAAACTTTTATTAAATAATTAAATAAATAAAAAATATAAAAATATATTAAAATTTATAAAACTTATAAGTTTGATATATATATATATATAAATAATTTATATATAACTTTTTTAATTATATTTTTTTTATAAAATATATATAAATTAATATAAAACTTAAAAATTTAAAAATAAACTTTAAACTTTATAAATTATTTTAAGTTTTTTTATATATATATATATAAAAAGTTTTATTAATAATATATATATTTTTAAATATATTTAACTAGTTTATATTTAAAAAAATTTTAATAATTATAAAAGTTTTTATAAATTATTTTTTTTAATTATTAAAAATAAACTTTATATAAATTATTATTATAGTTATTTTAAAATATAAAGTGTAAAATATTTAAAAACAAATAGTTATACATTTATTTATAATTATGCTTTAATTATAATATATCTATATAAAAAGTTATAAATTAATACTTTATTTAAATAGCTATAAATATAATTATTGTTTTAAACTTATAAGTTATATTAAGTTAATATATAATATAAAAAAAATTATTTATTATAAATAAAATATATAATTATATTTTAAATAAATAAAAATAAATTATAATAAAAATTAAAACTTAATATATTTATATAACAGTTTTAATTTTATATATTTTTAAATCTTTTATTATTATTTATATTATAACATTATTTATTTAATTTATTTATATTATAATTAATATATATAAAATATAATTAGGTTTAATATTGTTTTTATAATTTATTATAATTTATTTTTAATTAATATTAAACAACGAGTTAATAATAATTTATATAATAAAAAATAATTTATAAAAATTAATAAATTTAAAGTTTAAATAATTAATTTATAAATAGTTTAAATTAAAAGTAATATTTCTTTTTTTTTTTATATATTTTTAATGTTATAATTAAAAATATAATTTATAAACTATAATTTTGTTTTTTTTTTTTTAAAAATATTAATTATATTAGTTTATTATTACTTTTTTAATAATAAAATTATAACATCTTCGTTTTTAAATTAAAATAAAATTAAATTAAAAACTATTACTATATTTTTTTTAATAAACTAAATTAACAATTTAATAAAAGTTTTAAATAAATAAATTATAAACTTTATATAAACTGCTTTTAAAATATATTTAACTTTATTATATAACACTATTGTTAAAATAACAAATAAAAAAAAATATAATAATACTTTAAATTATATTTATATTTATTAATAATTTATAATATATTTAAATTAAATATATTTAATAATATAATGTTATAAAAAAAAACGATATAATAAATCTTTAAACTTTATAAAACTACTTAGTAATTAACTAATAAATAAATAAATTATTTAATAAATAGCTAAATTAATAAACTAATTAATAAAATAATAAATTAGTTAATAAATCACTTAGTTAGCTAATAAACTAGCTAATAAATAACTTAATAAATTAACAAATTATTTAATAAATAAATAAATTAATTAGCTATTTATTTAATTAAACCTAGTTTAATTAATTATAACTATATATATATAATTAAAGCTAAATTAAATAAACTATATTTAAATAAACAAAAAGAATTTTTTATTTAAGTTAAAAAATTAGTTTGAAAATCTTTTAGCTATTAAGTGACTTATTATTTCTAAATAAAAAAGAAAAATTACTTATTTTAGCAATAAAATTCTGCTGAGAATTTTTTACAACACTAAATAACCTTTTGTTTCACTCAGTCGTTCCTCCTTCGTTAAAAATGAAAGCACTAGTTTTTAACCTAGGTGGCCCAGGAGGGTGTGGCTTGTAAAAGGGGTCGTTATTTCATACAGCTTTATAACATGAAAATGAGAATAATACTCTCTTATACTCTCCTTGCCCATGGGTGCTAATGACTGGGAAGTGATACAATGAAAAACGTATGTTGAGATCGATATGACGTGTGTGGCTGCTAATGAACTCATGTCCAGTCTTGCCGCGTCTGTCGAATCAAATAGCTTTGAAACTGAAGATCACCAACAGCTCCACAATGTGATCTACATCCACATGAATAGTGAAGAAACTAAGATTGCCCAAGCTTTATACACAAAACTGACACTAGACATTGGACTCGTGCATGCCTAGGCCAATTAAAGCTGTTCCGTCGAGACAGTGCGAACACGGACACGCTTCGTGGCTTTCCATTACTGAGACTCAAACTCGAGGACTCGATCGTATTGGTTTAGCTTTAGCTACGAGAGATTTGGCCATCAGTGGAAAACGCTTTCTTTTCATTTCTGCAAGTCAGCTTTTTATAGTTAGCTGTCGTATTAGTCTGACCGATGAAAAGGAGATCTAACACGATATTTTCGATATCTTATAAGGATGCTTGCTAATAACGAGCTAAATACAGAGTACAGGGATTGACTTTCCCGTAGCTACGAATAGACTTCCGCTCGACTAGTTAGCCGCAAGCGGGAAGAGCGCGCTAATGCCGGATGATAGGGTGATCATTTCAACTTTTAAATAGATGCATTGCTTCAAATTCCCAGCAACATATTCGTGGGGATTGATTCGGTTCCGAGTATCATTAGACAAAAGAAATCTTCGGAACACTATAGGATGTCTAGGCAGTGCCACTAACTAGCCGTGTATTGTTTCACAGCAAAAATTTGTGTCACTGAATCGTGCCTTCGGACCGTTGCAGAAAGGGGTGAGACAACATGAGTGGTGGAACGCAGCTTCGGACAGCCATCGTGATACACTAATTATACAGGTACGTTACATCCACACAAATATCCAGCCTCACAATATGCTTATCTTGGTTCTTGGTCTAGCTGTTGTAAGTAAGCAAGGTAGAACATCGCCCCATTAAGTATAGCTCTTGACTCTGGATAGGCTTTAATTCATATAGTAGAATATATAGCGGTTATAGCATTGGTGCTTAAGAGGAAATTTGTAGTTATGTGTTTGCTGTTCATACCCCACCGATGATTTCTCTAGTATCGTTCCCACCCCCGCCTTGTGTCAATCTTCCCCTTCTGATAGTGTTTCTACTTTCCAGCAGACACACTCATACTACGCCATAGGCCTTGCCCTCTCTGACGACCTGTCTTCCCTTCTAGGTTTTCAAAATGGTTTGCCGTACAGTCCGATATTTGGTGAACGAAGGTTGTTATCAACTCGGCGTTCCCAATACCACCTCTGGCGTTGTCGAGGCTACGCTAATGAGGACCCCACCGTCTGTCATTATTCCTCTCATTAGCGTTGCGGATACGGTTGGGTTTGTCATTAAGAAGGTTCCCTTATTGAAGGACATAGAAATCACTAGAATCCCTGTCGTCGGTGAGTCTGACGCCGTCAAGCTGATAAGAATACCGCTGAGACAGAGCTGACGAGTTACAATCCCAGGGCCGGTCTTGGTCGGCGTTCAAGCGGCACAAGTCTCCATGGCAGTGATTCGAGAAATGGAAAGCAAGGGAGTAGCTTTGCTGCACGCCGAGGATGCGATGGGAGGTTTTGTCGAAGATGCTGCTGTGGCAATGTCAGGTGCTTTACCATTTTCCGAAAAAGAGAGAATTCGGAACGCGGCGAACGAAGCCTTCTTTGAACTGCTTCCGACTGGAACGGCGGACGCAGTAGGAACTGGGCCTGCAAGACTGGTTTCTTCCGCCGCCGGGGGTATTATTCCATTGAGTGCCAGCAGCACAACGGGGGAAGGGCCGGCCCCTCTAGTCAATAAAGAAGCCGCGATGAAGGCGTTTAGTGCTGTTCCCTCCGCCTCGGGAGACAGGGCCAAAGGAGTAAATCTCAGCAAAGTTACGCAAGTAGAGGATCTCGTCGGGTCTGTATCCGCAGCTATCATGAATCGTGCCCATGACGAAGTAAGGGACAAGCAAAGGAATACTACGACTGAGAAAGAGGTGTCAAGTTTGCCTAAAACCCGGATGATGCCACTCGCTGGGGGTTTATTTTGAATCCAAAGATACTTTAGAGTCAGTAGTTTCCGTGTAGCAGTCATTAACGTATTTTCATTCTCTATCGTAAGCTGTAGCACTATCTAACTATATATTCTGTTGCTTCTATGACTTCGGTAGTTAGCTTCTCTCTGCTACCTAAAACCATATAACCCTTTTCAATCACGCTTTGATTATTGCTCTGGAAGAATGACTAGAAACGACCTCCGGACCTTTCGCTCCCCCAGTTCCTGTTGTGGACCACTCAGAATGGTACATGAATTTGAAAGATCTCGTGGGATCGACGACATTGATTTGCACTCCTTTCTACGCAATTTCATTAGCGCAGCCATGCTAAGCACCACTCTAGTTGCCGATTTGCTAGGGCAGGGAGCTCATCGGAAGTCCGAATTTATGGATTGCTACATGCAAATGCTCATGCTGCACCCAGTACTCTACAACCTTACAATTTCTATGACCTGCATGATCGATGTTATACCGAGTGGCTAGATTCAATTAGAGGCGTGTTTGATGTTGATCCAGAATGAATCAATTTTCAATGTTTAGTATTGTGGAAAGCTGAAATGTGAAAAGTAATGAATCAAAAGTGTTCTACAACATGGATAGTCTGTCTCGTAGCTGTATCCAAGGGCAGGCACAGTGTCCTGGATGGTGTTGAGATCTTCAGCCTCCTCTATCTAAACGGGATCCGGTGCTTAGCTGGAACATGACACATTGTGAATGGCGCCTGCCATAGTGTCGCCACGCACTTCGAGGGGCGATGATTTCTTGCTTCATCGATGAAATCTGCCAAGCGCCACCAAACTTCATCACATCCAAACATGTGGGAGACAGGTCTGGATATTCTAAGCCTCGTCGGAAATTGAGTGACTGGCTGGCTTAATGCGGTAGCGATGTGCTGGATTTAGTAATAGTAGGAAACGAGTACCGTGTTTCTCAACATCAATGGTATAGAAGGCTGAGGTCCCAACGCTATGCTCTGGGGTGCTTTCCTTCTCAGGCTTTGTCGTGGCACTTGATAATGCCAATTACTTTCCCCCGAATCATCATCCCCTCTTATTCCCCTTATTAGCTCATTCTCGCTCATGGTTTCTGAATTACGATTTTCAAAAGAAGTATTTTGTGTTATTATTTGTGGAGCGATCGCGCTTAACCTTTACTTGGCTCCTAGCAAACTTCGCCTTTTCACTCCGAAAGACGTTCCTCTCGCTTCCGGTTCTGCATTCCTCTATATAACACGCACCACCAATATTCCAGTCATGAAGGGTGCCTCATTCATTCGCAATTCCCTTCCACTTCCACGGCAGGTTTACGAGGGAGAAGATTACTTCTGTCGATTCACCCCACGTATCCACCGCGATGTGCGTCTCGCTGATGCAGGCGCATGGCAGTGCCAGGTTGACTTTTTGCAATCAAGTCACGACGCTCGGGCTGATGCAAACCGCAATAAAGACGTCTCTAGTTATGCCGTAGGATGTATCAATCCCGTCGTCGGCAACTTCACTGCCCTCTGTGCCTGTGAGGCCCTAACCGACCGCCTTGCGTTAACAACGTACATGGTTGAGTACGCCTACATTCATGATGATGGTAAGAGCTTTTGAAAAGTTTGCTGGTGTTGTCCTGGCTGACTTTTAACTGGAAAAGTGATCGAGTATTCTGCCAGCAAAGATGAATCTAAGGCAAGCACACTTGGCCCAGCTCAACAACTAAACTAACTTGACGTCACAGCTAGCGGAGACGAATCAACAGCTCATGGAAGGCCTGACTATAGATAAAAAGGGCGCTGCAGGATCGAAGGATCATGTGAAAAGACGACAGTTGCAAGCGAAGATGGTCATGGAACTCATGGACGTTGATAAGGAGAGAGCACAAGAGTCCCTCCGCCTTTGGAAGGAGATGTCCGACGTCTTTGTTCAGATCAGAGACATGAAGTTCAGTGTCCTGAAGGACTACCTCAAGTTCCGTGTCGTGGATGCAGGATGTCCGTAGGTTACCTTTTGCGACCTCTTGAATTGCAATGGTATCTGGCTACTAACCTTTCTTCTCAGTTGGACTATGAGTCTTTTATGCTTCTCGATGGATTTCCACCTCGATGACGATGAAATCGAGAAGACATCTGCTATTACTTCGGCGGCATATGACGCATGGGTCCTGGTGAATGATTATTTCTCATGGGAGAAAGAGTGGGAGAATCATCAATCTAATGGGGGGAAGGGTGTCATAGCAAATGCCATTTTTCTCTTCATGAGATGGCATTCCATCGACGCTCCCGAGGCTAAGAAGATGCTCCGGAAAGAGATAATAGCCCGCGAAGATCTTTATATTAAGGCGAAAGATGACTTTGTGGCTTCCGGAGCTGCTACAGAAAAGACATCCCAGTGGATGGTGTTACTCGATCTTGTGACTGCAGGAAATTTCGCCTGGAGTATGACGACTGCTCGCTATCAGTCAGGTGCTGAGGATGCATATCCAGCTTTGCGACGCGAGTGCTCCAGTTCTTCACGATCTGGCATCAGCGATAGTCTTGGCTGCCCGATTTCTGAAAACGCCGTGAATATTAGCAACAAGATCGACGTTATACTAAGAGATCGCAAATATTTGGACCTCGATTATAAAGAGCAACCAAATTTCCAGCCGACTCGTCGCGAAAACTCACCATTCAAGAAGACCACGGTGAAGCCCAATATATGGCAACTTCACCAATATGAAGATGTAAGTAAATCGACAAGCTAACAGACATTGTGGTGGAGCTAACAGTGAGCTAGACGATCCTTGAGCCCTATAAGTATCTTGAGACGATGCCATCAAAAGGAGTGAGAAATGCTGTAATAGATGGGCTGGAGACTTGGTACAATGTTCCAGAAAACTCACTGACAGTCATTCGAAACGTCGTCGGCCTTCTCCACAGTTCGTCGTTGATGTATGTGCTTGAATTTACCGGCGGAAATGGATATTGGCTGACTTTCATCACAGGCTGGATGATATTCAGGACAACTCATCAATGAGACGTGGGTTCCCCGCAGCCCATGTTGTCTTTGGTGTCAATCAAACTATCAATTCGGCGAACCTTCTGCTCTTCAAAGCTTTGAAGGCAGCAGAGGAACTGTCCCCTATGGCTACAAGCATCATTATAGAGCGAATCATAGATGGACATATCGGTCAGGGGTTAGATCTCTATTGGACCCATCATACTGCAACACCTAGTGAAGAGGAGTACTTCACCATGGTCGACGGCAGCAAGTCACCCCACTCTTCACCTTGATCATAATTGATGCTAAAACTATTGATACAGAGACTGGCAGTCTCTTCATGCTTCTTGCTGAATTGATGCGTTCCGAAGCTACTAGGCACAAAGAGCTAGACGCGAATCTCTTGATGAAGCTTACGGGTCGTTTCTTTCAAGCACGCGACGATTTTAAAAACTTGAGTTGTCAGCAGGTACGCTACCCTCTCTTACCCTATAAGTAGGGCATCGTTTGCAGCCTCCTAATCTTATTCTTGACACAGTACACCCAGGAGAAGGGATTCGCGGATGACATTGGTGAGGGCAAAATATCTCTGCCCCTCATCTACGCTCTTCGATCCGAGTCAGCACATCGTGCGAGACTTCTCAGCATTCTGCAACAGCGGAAAACATGTTGCGATCTCTCTCCAGATGTTAGGAAGCTCGCCGTAGACGCAATCAAAGCCTCCGGAGGACTTGAGTTTGCGAAGAAGACGGCTATCGGTCTACAAAACGCCGTATCCGAGACACTGACCGTATATGAAGATAAGGTGGGCGAGAGGAATTGGCTTCTGAGACTGGCCCTGAAGCGTTTAGAGATGGAAGCTTAAGGACAAGATTTACTGGCATATTATATTGGTTGTGGAGAGCACATAGGACACACAGTAATACATAGAATAGGGTCTTGGAGGAGCGGAATTAAATGACCGATCTATTGAGTCATGTAATGTTGTTTGATTAGATACACAATTTGGGGGATACATTAATGTAACCCAAAGGTTTGAACCAGTTTTAGGGAGACGTACAGTTTGGACACAGCAGATCAGGCCCTGCGGTGCGAATTTCTAGGCTCTCGCGTAGCCACATAACTTCGTCCTTGAGCACCCTAGTTTTCCTCAATAAATCTTAAACCGTTTGGTCTCAACTTTGCTGGCTCCGGAGCTTAAATACGCCGTGTCGCGTAAAAGTGGCGTGGTGAGGTGGCCCGTGAGGGCACTGTCCGGGACGCCTGCGGTTAGCTTACAGTATAATGTTTTATCTATATAAATGCTAATCCTCCGCTCACATTGATCGGAGGCTTGGTTCATAATAATATACAGACTTATGCATGTCCACAAATGGCTTGCGGGTGCCCGGTTTGTTTCTGGCGCTCAAGTCCTATTTCTGCTGTCTATGTTGATGGATGCCCTTTTAGAGCTAGAATTTCATAGAAATGGCGTTAGTACGAAGTATCGTGGCTATTTCTGGCGGTGGCCGCTAAGGCGAGATACCAGTTAATACATATGTACGTAACGTAAATCGAGCTCTTTGACATAGGTGGAACAAAGGTTAACAGCTGCACTCAGAAAACGGTAGAAAGCGTGTATACATGGCAGACCAGGGCATCAATGATGGAGAAGCATACCGGAAGGTCCGATTATACCAAAAAGAGGGAAAAACCGATGTTGCCGATCGGTACATGTCTCAATTAACAGAGTCTAGAAAGAGAGGCATTAGGCAGCTAATCAAGCATAACTTATTGCGAGAGGCGTTTGATGACCTTTTGGATATCTCTGCTGTTGAAATACTGGCCTACTGAGTGAATTGGCAGAGCCGAAATCCTTTTTCATCACCTGGACTCTGGCGTGGAATGTTGTTAACCACAGTCAACCAAATGATCAGTGCAAAATGTGACGAGGTAAGCTGAGAAACACTGATGACAGATATTGTGCTTACCACAAGAAAAAGGAGTTCCTGGGCTACTTAAATCATGTCTTCCGCTTCTGGAACAGCCTCTTACATGGAGATGTTTCCGCGATGCAGAAGGTCGATACCGAAACCGTTCAGGCCCTGGACTCAACCTGCCCACAATATTCAAGTGTTGACAGACGAAAGCTTCAAGGACTACTTTCGAAAGATCTGACTTTTCAAAACTTCAGCGCGCAAGAACGCGAGTCGATTCAGACCAAGCTGATGTCGATCAATTATCTAGTCCCTTCTTTCCATACACTTTTTAAGGACCTTAGGTATCTGCATGCGTGCGCAAACAGTATTCGATGTGTCCTAGGCATGCCTACGGGCAAGGAAAGAACAACTATTACTAGCTGCTTAAAGGCTTCATTTTAACCCGGGGGAAAAAATGGAGGTGAATATAGTATCGAAAGTCCTGATGGCACTTTTTCTATTAGGTAGGCGACTCCGGATGCCCAATTCGAACTAGGGCGGAGGATAATATGGCTATTTGCGATGCGAGAATATAGAGACACGGAACGACCTAAGAAAATACGCCGAACAAGACTTGTGAAGTCGGTAATTGAAGAGCCTGACGAGGCGCTTATTCGGGCCTTTGCTACCTTGGCCGATCGCCATTCCGGGCTGTTACGTCATTTTTCGTTCGCACGTGCGTTTTTCTAGCTATTTTCAGTAACGCCACCAGTCAAAACGTAGCTAGCAGAGCAGCCTCACCGTTTTTACATACCGAATACCCGAGTCATATCGAGGACTCTATTTCTACAACTACGATAAGCAATGAGAAACAGACGAGCGCAGACACATTTATAGTAGGAAACGATGAGGATGAAGACTACGAACCGCAGCACCAGCAAAGAACCACAGAGGATAGCGTACCGCTTGAACAGAAGCAGATAGCAACAGAGCCTATCGAACCTGAGGCAGCGCTCCCCACAGGTAAAACAATACTTTGACTGCTTGACAGATAACTTGATTAACTAAAGCACAAATAAAAAGTTTAAAGTTATTTATAAACAAATTAAATATTTTTTATTTTATTTATATTTATTAGTTATTTTTAAATATTTTTTTTTTTTTGATTTTTTTTTATTATTTTTTTAATAAAAAAAAATTATTTAAAAAATATATTTTATAATATTTTTTTATTTAAATAATAGTTTATTTTAAAATTTATATTAATTAATTAATAAAAACTTTTTTTTATTTAATAAATTTATATATTTATTTATTTATTTAATTAATATTAATTTAATTATAGTTTTTTAAATTAATTAATTTTTTTTTTATTATAAATTATTTTTAATTTTTAATTTTTAATTAGTTATAACTTTATATATTTTATATATAATATTAAATTATTATTAAATTTATATTTAATATAATTAAAACTATTTAATAATATTATTTTTATAATAATATTGTTTTTTTTTTTAATATTATAATTAAAAATATATTAATTTTTTTAATTAATATTGTTTTTAATATTTTTTTACTTTTTTTATTTTTTTTTTTATTTTTAATATTATATATATTATAATTTAAACTATATAAATATTATTTTAAAATTTAATTTTTTTTTAATTTAATAATTATTTATTTTTATATAAATTTTTTTATAAAATTAATTTTAATTAATAAAAAACTTTTTTTTTAAACTTTTTTATTATTTTTATAATTATATTTTTATTTTTTTATTAATAATATTATTTATTTTTTAATTTATATTAAAATAATTAATATATTTAAAACTAATATATTTTTAATTATTTATTTATATTTATTTTAAAAAATTTTATTAAATTATTAATTTAATTAATTTGTTTTAATTAATACTGTTAAATAAGCTATATATATATAATAATATATATAAATTATATATAAACAAAATATAAAATTAATTGTATTATGTTTATATTAATAATTAATTTTAAAAAAAATTCCTTTATATAGCTAGAGATTTTATTGTAAATAAAATTTCTGCTAGTATATAAAGTAAATATTTGTTTATATAACTATATATTTATTTATATAACTGTAATATAAATATTATATTATATAAACTATAATATATAGTTATAATTAATACTAATATTTTAATACTAGCTTTTTTTTTTTTTAGTTATAATTAAATGTTATATAAAAGCAAAAAAATAAAAAACAAAAAAGTAATATATTTTGTAATAACTTAGTTTTATTATATAATAAATTAATTGTTTTATAGTTAAATATAAATAATATAGTTTAATTGTTTGCTATATTAATTTAGTTTATATATTATATAATATTTTTAATTAATTAAAATAATAAGTTATTATTTATTAAATTGTTAGTTATAATTAGTTTATTAAAAATAACTTTTTTATATAGCAATAAAGTTTATAATAAATTATTAATAGTTAATTTAGTAAGTTTTATATAGTTAATTAATTAATAGTTATTTATTAATTTGTTTATTTAATAAATAACTGCTATATAAAAAAAAAAAAGTATTAAATATTATATAAAAAAAATAAACAATATTAGTTAAAATATTAGCTTATATAGCATAAAATTTTAAGTATAAATATTTAGCTAGTTTTTGTTTGTTTTTGTTTTTTTTTTTTTGTTTTTTTTTTATATATTTGTTTACTTGTTTATTTATTTATTTATTTATATATATATATAACATATATATATATATATATATATATATATATATATTTATATATATTTATTTATTTATATATATATTTTATATAGTAATAGCAGCAATAGTATAATAACTGCTGTTTGCTTTTGTTTTATGCTTGTTTTTTTAAACAATATATTATAGTTTTAAAACTTTGTTTAAACTGAAAATAATAGTACAGTAAAAATATATAACTTTTTAATTAAAAGTTAAACTTGTTAAATTTTTATATAGTTGCTTTATATAAATATATATTTACTTTTATATAAATAAATTTTTTTATATATTTTTAGCTAATATATTTAATTATATAATAAGCTAAAAAAAGCGTTATTTGTACTGTTTTTTTTATTGATATTTTTTTCTAAATATTAACTTTAAATATTTTTATAAATATTTAAACAAAGCTTATATATTAAAAGAAATATTTTTAAGCCTTTTTAGTTTAAAGTTAAAATTTAATTATATCGCTTTATATTAATAGCTTTTAAAATAGTTATTAGTACTATATTAGCATATTGTTTATTAAATATTATTAAATTTTTAGCTTTTAAAAAAGTGTATATAGCGTATATATTTAATGTTTATATAGCATTTGTTGTTTTTAATATAACTTATAAAAAAAAAAAAAAAAAAAAAAAAAAAAAAGATTTAGTTTTGTTTTGTTTTTTATATAATAGTTAAAAAATAACAAATTTAATTTTTTAGTTCTTTTTAATAATATTTTTTTTATATATATTATATAAATGTTTTTTATATATATATATATTAAAATGTTTTATATTGTATATAAATTGTTAAATATATATATATTTTTTAACTTTTTTTTAAATATAAAAGTTTGTTATATATATATTTATTAATTAACTTAAAATAAAAATATATTATATATATATATATTAGTTAATATATAGTAAATATATATTATATATATATATATTAATTAATATATAGTAAATATATATTGTATATATATATAGCTATTAATATATAATAAAAATATATTATATATATATATAGCTATTAATATAAAATAAAAATATATTGTATATATATATAGCTATTAACATAAAGTAAAGCTATATTATATATAAATAGTTTTAAATATATATAACAAAAAAAAAAAAAGAAAAATCAATATAGCTTTAAATCTATAATTAATATAAACTTAAAGCTATATATACTTTAGCTAAAAATTAAACTTAAAATATATAATAAATGCTATATATATTATTATTACATTATTAAAACTTGTTTATTAAAAATAAGTTTTTTATAATATTTAAATATATACTTTTTTATACAAAAAAAAAAGCAGCTTTTATACAAAAGTCGTTTTATATTATACAAAAATAAAATATTATATAAAAAAAAACTATATTTAAAATATACTGCTTATAATAACTTATTTTAAATATATATTTTAACTAAAAATTGAACTTAAAACATACAAAAAAAGTTATATATATTATTATTATATTATTAAAACTTGTTTATTAAAAGTAGATTTTTTATAATATTTTAAATATATACTTTTTTATATAAAAAAAAAATAGTTTTTATACAACAGTTGTTTTTTTATTATATATTTGTTTTTATTTTATTTACTAATACTTTAATTTATATAATAAACTTATTAATAAATATTAAAGTTTTAAATATTTAGTTTAATTTTTGTTTTATAAATATATTAATAAAATTATTAACGCTGTTTATTTATTATACTTTAAAGATTTTTTTTTTTTTATATAATTTATAAAATAATATAATATTAATTATAAGCTATTTTTTTTATGTTATTTTAAACTTAATTAAATAATTATATAGAAATTTTAAGTTTAAATATAAAACTACTAAAATTAAAATAATTTTTAATATAATTAAAATTTATTAAAGTGTTATATATAAAACGATTATATTATTAAAACTATTAACTATATTATATAATTTATTTATAAATATATTATAAATAACTTTTTTATATTTATTTAAATTTTAATATATAGTATTACTAATAATTTTAAAACTTAAATTATTTTTTATATATTATTTTATTATTAATATAATAATAAATCTAAGTTATAAAGTTATATTTATATTATTTGTAAATAATTTGTTAATAAATATAAACAATTTTATATAATTTAAATTTAATAATATAAAAGTTAATTTATAATTAAAGTTATTTATTTACTATTAAATCTTTTAATTTAAATTTTTAATATTGTTTAATTAAAAGTTAATTATTTATATAGCTATTAATAAATTATATACAGTTTTTAGTTAATATATACTACTAATATATATTTTTTGTATATATTATAAAATATATTTTTAAACAGCTTTTTTTATATAATAATTAATTAAAGCTAGTTAATTATTTTAATTTTTTTAAGTTAAAATTATATTATTTTTATATAATAAAATAACTTGTTTACTATTAAATTTAATTAAATAGTTTAATTAAAATATTTTTTTTAACTTTATATAAAAATTAATTTATTATAGTTTATATTTTTTTTTTGCTAAAAAATTTAATATAATAAAACTAAATATATTGTTTATTTATAAATTTATAATATTAAAGTTATTAGTTTATTTTATTATATATAAAAAATATAAGTTATATATAAATATAAATATATTAAGTTTTTTATAATAATATTAATAGTATATTTTAAACTAATACAGTTTTAATTTAGTTAGTTTATATAATAGTTATATAATTTTTAAAATAATATTTTTAAAATATTTAAATTTTAGTTTAATTAATAGTTATATAAAGATTTTTTTTACTAGTTTATTTTTTAACTATATATATATTTATATAATATTTTAAAGTTTATTTAAAACATTATAGTTATAAATTAATAAAAGTTTAAATATAAGCAATAATTTTTAGTTTATTTATTAAATAATTAAAAATTAAATAAATATTGATTTTTTTTTAAAATTGTTATATTTTTATATAATAAGTTTAAACTTTTTATACAGTTTAATTATTTTCTTTTTAATTTTTTTTATAAAATAAAACTTAAAAATTTAAATATTTTTATATTTTATTTAATTATATTTAATAAACTAAAATATTTTTTATATAACAAAGTTATTAATTTTAATAATGTTTAATTTTTTAAATAGCGCTTTAAATATATTAATTATATTGTTTTTTTATAGCTTTACTGCTAATATATATACTTTTTATTTTTTTTGCTATAAAAAAACTATAGCTAGTTTATTATATAAAAATTATATATATATTTATATTTTTTTTCAATTTATTGCGTTTTTTTTATATAATAAAAATTTAAAAATATTAAACTTTTATTAAATCTATTTTTTAATTTTTTAGTAAGTATGTTTTTTTTATATAGTAATAAAGTTTTATTTATATATATTAAAAATATATTAAGCTATTTATTAAATCAACAATAATATCTGATTTTTTAATCGATTAAATTTTATATAGTTTATTTTAGTTTTGTTTTTTTTTTTATATAAATATTTCACTTTTTAAAAGTAGTAAAAATATATTATATATAGCTAAACTATTATATTTATTAATTATATAATTAATTTTAACTTTTATATATTTTTTATATAATATTTTTATTGTTTTTTTTTTATTTTAACTTTTTATATAATATTTAGTAATAAAAGTAAGTTTTAATTAACTTTTAAGTAAATATTAAAAACTAATAACATAAATATAAAACTGTTTAGTTTTGTAATATTATTTAAAGTTTTAATTATTATTTATAAAATTAACTTTTGTTTTATATAATAGTTTATTTTTATTTTAAAAATATTATATATATATTAAAATAATTTATATGTTTTTTTTATTTTGTTTATTATTTAAAAAGCTTTAATAAACATTATATAATATTATATATTTATTATTTATATATAGTTTTAAAATTTTTTAAATAAAAAATTAATATTTAAATTATAAACAATATAATTTAATAATTTTTAATATATATTAATTTAACATTTATATAATATTTTTTATATATTATATATAAATATAAATTTTAAAAATATTGCTACTTAAAAAAATATTATAATATTAATAATATAAAAAACTTATTTATTGTTTATTTATATAGTATTAATTATTACTTTATAATTAAAATTATAATTGTTTTTAATTAAAAACTTAAAACATTAAAATATTTAATTATATAATTAACAATAATAACAAAACTTTTAAATCTTTTTTAAAATTAAATAATTTATATTATATTTTATATAATTAAATATTTTATATAAACATTTTATACAAAAATATTTAAAACAGCAATATAACTATTAAAGTTTTATTTTTATAAAATATATATTAACTTTTTATAAACTTATATTAAAAAATAAATATTTTTATTTATATATAATAAAAATAGTTTTTTTATTATATTATACAATTAAATTTTTTATATTATTAAAATATACTTTTAAACAATTAACATTTTTTAAAAAAAAATAAAAATAGTATTACTATATTAAAAATATAATAAGTTATTATATTTAATATATTTTTTATTTATATAATATTAATTGTAATAATTATATAGCTACTATTAAAGTAAATATATACTATTTTTAATATTTAGTTTATTTTTATATAAAAATATATTTAAAAATAAGTTTTTAATTATACTTTTTTTACTATTAAATAATTAAAAGCATTTATATTTTATAGTTTATTTTAATATTTTATATAATATTAATTATTTAATATAAACTAGTTAAATAAAATAGTAATATTTTAATTTTAAATATTTTTATTTATTATATAATATATAAATATATTATTTATAAAAAATTAAATCGATTAATTTTTTTGTTTTTTATTAATTTTTTAGTTATTTTTGTTTAATTTTAATTTAATATACTTTTTATATTTTATAAAATATATTAAAAACTAATTAAACATTAATATATAATTAAAAATTGTTTTATATAAATTAAAATATATATTTTTAATATAAGTTTTTTTTTAAAATATATAATTAATTAATTAATAATTTAGATTTTTATATATAAAACATTTTTTGTTTATATAAAAGTTTTAAATAAGTTGTTTTTTTAGTTATATAAAGTTTTATTGAATATTAAATAGATTTAAAAATTTTTATATATTTTTAAATTGAAAATTTTTTATATAATTGTTTTAATAATATTTTTAATTAATAAAATATATATTATTTATTTGTTATTTAAAAGTAAATTTATAAATTAGCAAAAAAATTTTTATATATAAGTTTTTAAAATATTAAAACTATTGCTAGTTTTAATATATTTTAATATATTTATATAATAGTTATATTAAATTAAATTTTATTTTAATAACTTATATTAAAAGCTTGCTATATTTTTATAAACTTTGTAATTATAACATTAAATATATTATAAATAAATAAATCGGAGTTTTTTTTTTTAATTTATATAAAAATAATATTAATTTAATTAGTTCAGTATTAGCTATAGTTTATATTAATATTAAAATAAATATTTATTATACAATAAATTTTATTTTATATTTTTTTTAGTTTAATATTATATATATAAAAGTTTTTTATATAATTTTTTAATATTATTAAAAAAATAATATAATATTAGTTTTTTATTATTTTAAGTTATTAATATATATTAATAAATAATTATATTTTATTATATAATAAATTATATAATTTATTAAAATAGTTTTTTTTTTTTTTTTATATTTTTTAAAAAATAATATACTTTTTTAATAAAATTATTTTATTTTATATATTTTAAATCGAAAATAACTTAAAAAATATATCTAATATTATTAAATTAAATATTATATAAATATAAAACTATTATTTAAAAATATATAAAAAGTAATATATTACAAAATATTTATAAACTAGTTAAAAATTTAACTTATAATTAATAATTATTATATATTAATATATAAAGTCGAAAATATATTTATATTTAATAATTAATTATATAAACAATTTATTGTTTTTTTTTATAAATATTTAAAAATATATATTTAAAATTAATTTTAGCTATATTAGTTTTAATTAAAATATACTTATATTATTTATAGTTATATAAAATTATTAATTTAAAGTTAATAAATTAAATATTTATATAAAAAGTAATAAAATTAATTAAATAGTTAAAAAAAAAATTTGCTTATTATTATTAAATAAATATTAGTTTTATATAATTTATATAAGTTTTATTTGTTATTTTATACTATTATTGCTATTATATTATATATTTTTTTGTTTTAAAATATTAAGCAATTTTTATTAAACTAATTTATTTTTTCGATTTTATATTTTATATATTTAATATTTAAAGTTTTTAATATACAACTTTTATAATAATTAACTAGTTAAATTTAAATATTTATATTTAATAATATAATAAACTATTTAAATATTAAATATAATTAATATTGCTGTTATAATATTAAACTTTTAATTTTATAATTAAATATTAATATATTTTTATATATAACGTTTTAAAAGTTTATAATTAAAAGCGATTTTATTATATTAGTTATTGTTATTATATATAATAAAAAGTTTTTTTTTATTATATAACTATTTTAATATTATAATAATTAAAAATATAAATAAAAAATAAAAAAGTTTTATTATTTAGTTATTATATAACAAATAGTTTAATATAATTATATATTATTACTTTTAATATTATTTTTTATATTTAAAATTTTATAATATTATAAAATATATTTTAATATAATAATTAAACTTAATTTTTTATTTTAAACTTTATTATATAAAAATTATTTAATTTATATAAAACAAAAATTTCAAAATATAATACAAAGATTTATCAAACTTAATTAAACTTTAAACTAGCTTTATTTTTATTTTTATTAATTTATAATATATTTTATAACTATTAATTAATATTAAATAAACTATATATATATAATAATATATATAAATTATATATAAACAAAATATAAAACTAGTTATATTATATTTATATTAATAATTAATTTTAAAAGAAGTTTTTTTATATAGCTAAAGATTTTATTATAAATAAAATTTTTGTTAGCATATAAAATAAATATTTATTTATATAACTATATATTTATTTATATAACTATAGTACAAATACTACATTGTACAAACTACAACATACAGTTGTAACTTATATTAGTATTTCAACAAATATTATTTATTATTATTTTTTATTATTTATTTTTTTTTATTATTTCTTTTATTTTTATTTTTATATTTTTATTTTTATTATTATAAATATTATAATTATTATTAAAAAAACAAAATATTTTAAATTAATATATTTTTTATTTTATAAAAATATATTTTTTAAAATGTTTTTATTTTTAGTTTTAACTTTTTAATAAATTTATTTTTTATTTTTTTTATTATATTTAATTAAATAATATATTAATAATAATATTATTATATAGTTTTTAATAATATTTTTTTAAAATATAATATATTATTACTTTTAAATAAATATTATTTTTTTATATATATATATTAAAACTAAAAATTTAATTAATAATAAAATATTTTATAAATTAAAATATAATATAATAATTTTTTTAAAATTTAAAACTTTTAAATATTTTTTATAAAATAATTTATTTATAAATAAATTATTATTTTAACTTTTAATATATTAAACAATTTAATTTAATATATTTTTTTTTAAATTTAAATTTTTAATAAAAATTATATATTTTATATTAGTTATTTTTAATAATTTTAATATTTTAATTAAAAATAAAAAAATATAATTTGATTATTATTATAAAAATAAACAATATATTAAAATATTAAATATAAAAGTTATAAATTTAATTAAATATTATTTTTATTTAAAATATAATATTGATAATAATTTTTTAATTTTAATTATTATTTATTATTATTTTTTAATAATTTTAAACTATAATTAATTTATATATTATAAAATTAATTATTTAATAAAAATAACTATTGATTTAGTTTTATATTTTATTTAATATATTATTTAATTTATTTTAATATTAAAAATTTAAATTTATAATTAAATTTTTAAATTTTTAATTAATTTTAATTTTAATAATAAATTAATTTATTATTATTTAATAAATTAAAACTATTTTTAAACTAGTTTTTAAAATTATTATAATTAAAATTATTTTTATTAAATTTAAAATTTATATTTTTTTTAATTTATAAAAATTATTTTTTAAAAAAAATATTATTAATATTATTAGCTATTATATTAATTAAAACTAAAAGTTATATATTAAGTTTTTAAATTTTTAATATATTATTAGTTTATATTTTGTTAAAAATATTAAATTATATATTTATAAAATTATTAAATAATTTAATTTATAATTTAAACTAAAGTTTTTTATTTTAAATAATATTTATATAAACAATAAAATTTTAATAGCTTTTTTATAATATTTTTTATTTAAAAATAAAATCAAAGTTTTTATTTAATAATATAAAATTTATTATTAAAGTTATATTATTAATATTATTATATAATTTATTATTTTTAATAAAATTAATTATAAATTTTTTTAATTTTTTATAATAAAGTTAAAAATAATAATATTAATAAAATAGTTTATAAAAAAAATATTAATAAATTTATTAATAATAAAAATAATATTATTTTTAAAAATTTCAATATATTTAAATTAATTAATATTTTATTTAATAATATAAATATTTTTTATTAAAACTTTATAATAAAAATTAAAAATAATATTTATTAAAATTTTTTTTTAATTTAAATTTATAGCTTTATTATTTTTAAAAAAAAATTTTTAAGTTATATATAATATTATATAATAATTTTAATATTAATAAATATATTTTTATTAATTATATATTTAAAATAAAAAACTAAAAAATTTATTATAAAATTAATATTATTTTAAACTTTTTTATTAAAATAATATTTTAATATAAAAATAGTAAAATTAATTTATTTAATGTTATAGTTTTTTTTAAAAAGTTTAAAAATTATTTATATTTATATTTAATTTGTTTTTATTTTTTTTAAAAAAAAAAAAAAAAAAATTTTAAAATTTTATTTTTATAATTTTAATTATTATTATTTATATAACTTTTTATATTTAATTACTATTTATTTTATTAATAATTTATTTTTATTTAATAAAGTTTAAAAATTATTATAGTTTTTTATATTTATAAAAAATAATATTGTTTTATTAATTATTAAACTAATATATATATTTTAAATATTATTAATATAAATAAAATTTATATTAATTTTTAATAAATATATAAAAAGCTATAAAAATATAAACAATTATTTAAAAAAATATTTATTTATTAAATAGTTATTATTTTTTATTTAAATATATAATTAAAAAACTTTTAAAAAAAAAACTTTATAAAAACTAAAAAAATTTATTAATAAATTAAAATATATTAAAAAAACTAATATATTAATAATATTATATTTAAAATTACTATTATTATTTTATTTATTTTTAAATTTATTTTTAAAAAATTTATAAATAAAACTTATAATAAATTTAATTTAAATAATAACAAAAAAGTTTATAAAAATAAATTAAACTATTATTTAGTTTTTAATAAAATTAATTATTTAAAACTAAATTGTAACTTTTTATAATAATAACAAATTAAACAAAAATAATTTTTTATATTAAATTAATTTATTATTAATATATTATTTATATTAATAATATTAACTAAATATAAAAAAATATTTAATTAATATAAATTTATAATAATTTTATTATAACTATTTATTAAAATAAATATTT
Source organism: Nemania diffusa (assembly GCA_038501195.1). NCBI lineage: Eukaryota > Fungi > Ascomycota > Sordariomycetes > Xylariales > Xylariaceae > Nemania > Nemania diffusa. The sequence goes on along the minus strand of JBBPUQ010000009.1, from coordinate 3,936,331 downwards.
TAAAAATTATTTAATATTTATAATATTAGTTATAAAAAAATTCAAATAGTTTATAAATAACAATTAAAACAAATAAAAACTTTAATAAAAGTTTTAATTTTAATTAATTAATATATTTAATATTTTTAATTTATTTAATTTATTTAATCAAATAATTATTTTATTAAAACAATAAATTTAATTAAACAAGTCAAATAAGCGCTTTTTGCGATTAATTAAAGCAAATCACGTCAAAAGCTGTTTATTTGACTTGTTTTACCTGTGTGGAGCGCTGACTTGAGGGGGGCGGTGGCGGGGGGGGGCTTGGTGGTCGTTGGAGTTTGGTCTGGGTACGGAACAGGACTATAAGTGTAGATACGGCCTGCCAGTGTCGTCGATCTTGTACCGGTTTGGATGATATCGGGACTCTGAGCCATAATGACTGGCGGGAAGATGAGACTGCTGGTGAAATAAATGATTGTCTCGTAAATGTCGGTCCATTGCACGTTCCACACATCAATTTGATCCGTCGTTAGGGACGGCAGAGTGATAGTAGTCACGGTCGTGACAGACACGTATACTGTACTGGTGATGCTGTTGGTTAGAGTCTGCACTGATGTGTACATGTCGAGTACCGTCTCCGTGATCGGGGGCCGGGAGATGACCGTAGGCCCCGGAAGTTTCCACGGCGGGAGCACGAAAGTACATGGTGGCTCGCAGGCAATGGTTGGGTCTCCGGGTCCTAACACCCAGCTTTACGCCGGGGACATAGGCCAACTGACTGCGACGTTGAGAGGCCTTATACCGGGACTCGGGTCCCGGGATAGTAGATTATAACTACATTGCGACGAATATTGAGGACTACACAACGGCATATCAAGGGAAAGCATTATTTGAGTACGATTCAAATGCCGATGGCAACAACCAGCCCAACTTCGGGATTTTGTATGAGCAGACCATGGTGGATGGGCGCGAAGTAGGGTTGTTTTCATAATATTGCATGCCCAGTATTGTGCATTGGTGTCATTCTATAGGACTATCTGGCGAGACTACTTGTCTTACGTATGTAGTCGGTGCCTAGTTTATATAAATGAAACGAGAAGACCGGCCCGTCTTGATGAAGCGGCATTTCGACTTTTGTTTGCTTGTTAATCGGTTGACACGACATTTTTAGATTTTGACCGCAGCCACACCCTTGACAGGGGTCGATGCCTCCGTTACAGGCCGCCGAGTGGCCGTCCTGCGCCAAAATCTCTATAATACGAGACCAAGGTCCTTCGTTTACCCTGTTTCTCATTATCTTCCAATCGCATTTACTTCTCTCTTGTCTTCCTACTCTCATACTCCGCTGCACATCTACTCAACAATTTCGGCGCCTGAGGCGCTTTTTCTTGTCATTCGGTCAATTTCTGTCTCTGGACAGCCCGAACACGGTTGAACGACTCCCCATGCCACCAACACTCAAGTCCCTCCCCGTCGAGGTGATACTCCAAATCACAGCATACCTAACAATCGAGCCTATCCTCAGTCTCCGGCTCGCATGCCGCGCACTCGCATTCAAGCTTGCTCCGCAAAATAATACTCGGCTTTTCTTGAGAAAAACACTAAGCATTGGCAAGCTATCAGTGGACGAGTTCGCATACATGACTGAGCAAGGCCGTCCAGGCTGCTTCATGCAGCACTGCTCTATCACCAGCGTTGCGCACAATGAGAACTACGCCGCCAACTTACAGCTTCTCGCGAATGCATTCGAAAATCTGAGAAAGAACTCCTCATCATCAGGTCTCGTCTCGTTGTCCTTCGGCACCCCTCCCTATATTACTGGGCCTCGCCTCGACGATATGCCACTTCAAAATGAAAGCGAATATCCTCCCGATCTCGCTGTTCAACGCAGTCTACCCTACTTCAATTTGGTTCCTACACCTGCGAGTCTCGCGCCCTGGCTCTCAGCCCTAACCTCCCTGCGACACCTCACCATGAGCCTGACATCACAATCTACACCCTCCAGCCAAACAAGCGACACCTTCACAATCAGGGACGATCAAAGCCTACACTGCACCATCCTCTTACAACGCATGATCCAACTACTAGACACCATGGCGCAGATAGAGACACTCAACCTCTACTGGTACAACTGCGGCATACCAGGTCAACCACCCATACCAGTACCCCAAGAACCCAGCCCACTAGTATCCGAAATCAACCTCCAGTACTGCAGTATTCAAGGCCTGTACATCCCATCAGACCACCTCCTCGCATTCCTCGAGTCTGTCCGGCCAGCGAAGCTGCATATGACAGACATATACCTCATGTCCGGGTCCTGGAGCCCGATATTCGAGTACCTATCCTCCACAATCACGTCCTACCATCTCGACGACCTGCGCGAGAATGCGGGCCAGCTGGTTCATTTCGACGGGATTGAGGGCAAATCAAAGTTCATGTACAGTGGTGTTGAGATGGGACCGAGCACGCTTTTGCGGAGGGATGGTGAGGCGAGAGCAGCTATTGAGTACCGTTGTACAGCGAGACGTCCGATGGGATCGCCCGAGAGAAGGAAATGGTTGAGGGAGAAGGTGCGGAACTTTGGGCCTCCGTAAGAGCAAGCATGCACTATGCCTAAAAGGTCGAGATTATTAGTAACACTTTGTCGTCGTGGGAGGTGATGAAGTTCTGAGCCGTCACATGCACCCCTGGTCCTGGAGGAAAATGAGACAAATGAAGAGGAAACCGCTCTTCGGTCCCTGCCAGAAGACCACCGCACCCGTTCCCTGTAGCCTGCATTGCTCCCTGTCTGTATGAGCAAGAGGCATGACTCGGGGATGGATGGTGATGATCACATTTGCCAAACATAGGCTGGTGCTCCAGCCCATGTTGTACGCAGAGAATTGGTTGTGTCGTACGACGGCATTCGAAACAAATTGGTTTTCTCACACTATACCATGTCTAGATTCGCCTTTGCTCATTTCGGAGCATGGATCGTACAGGCTAACCTTACGCCTTTTGAGAAAGCAGTATAAACAATGAGAGTTCCTCCTGGACTCTTGTCGCCTTAGGAGAAGGACTGCGGTTTGCTGCTTCACCAAAGCGGCCAGGCAGATATTGCTGCAGCATCCTGACGCCAGCCACCTAAGGGCGCTAGATCTGCAACAAGACTAGCAGAAGGTAGTCGAAGCCGTCAAGGCATGGCTCAGCCTGCCGGGTAACACTAGGTGGTAGCCAAAATACCACCACCTCCTTTTGCCACGTACACGTCGCCTAGATACTCTACAAGCTTTGTAGCCAAAACACAGCTTCCACCGTCCCTTGCTATGTAGACGTCGCCCACGACTATGATGCCGAGACAAACGTTTTTAGGGCAGCGGGTTGATGCCACTGAAGACTTTGATTCTTGTAATGATGCTCTCAGCAACGATGGCATCCACATAAATGAGGCGTCGAGGGGTAGTGATGTTAACTGTATAGTTGTTAACTACCTTCCCATTTATTCCGAAGAAGGGAATAAGGGGAACTATATTTTCGGCTCCGACGAAGATCTCTCCGACTACGACTACGAAGATCCGTTTGACGGAGACTACAAGGATTCCTCTGATGAAGACTACGACTAAGTGTTGATGTTTCGTCTGACAATCTAAGAGCTCGAGAAATTTTGGAAACAACTCTCCCCGACAATTAGCAACGCACTGCGGCTTCTCCTAGCCGTCGACTACTTAAAATACACATCAGACTAGTCTGGTACAAGGCGATGCTTCCTAAGGGGGTGTGTCAGATAAAAGGGATATAAGTTTATTCGGTATATTGACTAAAGGGGTATCCAATGGCGGGCCCATGTCAGGATGACAGGGGCCCCCATACAATTCTGCCTACAGGCGCGGTCACCGCAACATGAGACCGACATGAAGAAGAGACATCAATACACTTATTCAACCCCAATTACATGCCATCGCTTATATCTGACACCAAAAAAGCCGAGGAAACGAAAGCGCACTCAGCAGCAACAACTCACCAGTCCTCCCGCCTCACGTGAAGGCGCCCATAGCGACAGCGGCAGCAATAGGAACAGGAAAAGGAACGAGGACGAGATATCATCAACTCCAAAGAAGAGACGTCTCACCGGTGCCGACAATTCGGATGATCTAGACGCGACGCCTCGTGCCGGCTCTAACTTGGTCTTCTGACGGAAAAAACGACGCCGTTATTACGCCAGGAGTAATAACAGTATATATGATCCGCCACAGGTCTCCTTCTCCAACACCGGCTCCTCGAAATCAGGTGCCATTTCCTCCAAGAAATACAAGCTCAACCTGCGACTCAGCGAGTCTGGTGTCGACATCAAGGCTCTCAGCGGCTAGGAACCCTCTCCGCCCGCCTGCCGACTGGTCAACACCATGGTGCGGATTAGGCGTGGTCAAAATATCCTGCCGCACGCGTCGCAATCGGCAATCAAGATACCTTGCTCTCTAATTTAATAGGGGATATGACTTAGTCGTTATTATTCATTAAACGTCAACTGTTGTGCCGACTCTGCTAATTGCCGAGTTACAATAATCTTGTTCTCGGGCATTAAAAAAAGCACACGCCCAGCACTAGCCGTTGCAGTATCGAAGAATTAACCACAACGCAGAGGCTGCATTGTCGCTGAAAATAGGAGCATGCCTTGAAGAATCCAAGTCTCGGCAGTTTCTTCAACAAACGAAGCATTATCACAGCTCACACGATGTATTATCTTCCACTCATCTTCTTCCCAAACAACAAAAGTAATCAAGGGTTTTCTACTATCACGAGAAATACTCGCCGTCCACGTTTCGAGCGGGTCACCTAAGCCGACATGCATCTCAGGCTGTGGGCACGCATGCAAGTTCTTCTTCCAGGTCCAGTTCCCCTGCATAGGTATCTGCGACTGGATCGGACCTGGATGTCCAGGAGGAGGCTCTTGTGCCGGAGCCGGTTGCGGCAGCAATCCCGACGAAGAAAACTCGTCTTCTTGTACCGATATTCGCACAATCACTGACTGCCAGGTTGATTGCTCCATCACCGACTTCGGCACTTCGACAACGAGGACTTGCTACAGCACCAGCTGCGTCACGGCCGAGGCATGCTCCACCACGGGTTTCACGACGACATCAGAAACAACCACCTTCGCTTGCCCCTGGACCACGGTGCTAGCCTCTGCGGTCTGGCAACCAGATGATCCGGAAGCCCTACCTCAGCTTTTGGGCGGTGGAGGTGCGTTCGGCTACACCTATATCACGGCATCCGGCCTCACGCCCCCACGCCTAGTGAAACGAAGCGTGCAATATACACACAACGCACTCTAGAGGACTGGCAACAGCCATGAAAATCACTTCTAGAGATTTGAGGCAGTAAAGGCAGTAGTCTAGTAAGGCAATCGAAATAATATTGGAGTAGCAAAACTACTGTAAATACTGCGCAACGACCTAGTCAGTCGATGCCTTCGGCATCGACCTCTATGGTGCCATGTATCTCCCTAATAGAGAACTGCCTTCCTACTAGGTAATAAATGGAAAAATGAAAAATCTAGGGTCTTGCTGACCTAATCAACTCGACCCCCTGCAACAGCGTTGCGCACACCGTCTCACTAGCTCGACCGCATTCATCGACTGCAGCTTCCACGGACAGGACCCAGACCAAGGAGTTGTGGTGCAGTACTGGGTGTGCTCGGGCTCGACATTCCCCGCCACGACAAACACGCGCTACCTGGGCGAGTCGTGTGCATACACAACGAAACCTACTAAGACGACGAGTATCTCGACGATCAAGGAAGTGGTCACGAGCGGCTGCGAAGTGTGGACCTATGTAGGCCTTAACGCCGATTGTACTACGATTAACGGCTGCGTTGTTACACGAACAACGACTTTGCCTCCGACGACAGTCATATTTATAGTCACTCCGACCGCGGACTGCGTATCCTGGTAAGTCTTGCTACCATTGAACCTGTCGTCTGCTTTCTTCCTCACCTCTTCTCCAACCACCGTATATCCCTACCGCTTTCCCAGCTGACCGCCAATATGTGCGCGCTTCTTTAAGCCTGCTATAAAAGCTTGTTTGTTTTTTATACCTGCATAAAGCAAAGAAGAAAAAGAAGGGTATTAATAAATAAATTAACAAATATTTCATATTAACAAAAACAAATGTATAATATTAATATAAAATCAAGTTTATGATTTTTAATAAATGTAATTAAGCTTAAATTTACTACATTATATATAATTGATAATTAAATAATAATATAATATTTAATTTAATAATATATTTATATAATATAAATTATATATTTTAAACCTTTATTATTTAATTAAATATATATATATATATTTATTTGATTATAATTATTAAACAATTATATAATATAAAATGTTTTTTAAAAATAATTTAAATTTAAGCTTTTTTTTTATAAGCTTAAAGTTTATATATAACAACTATATATTAATTATATAAACAATGTTGTTAATATTAAATAATTTATATTATATATTAATAAAACTTTATTAAATAACTTTTTTTCAATTAAAGCTATTTATTAATTTAACATTAAAATAAATATTTTAAATTTATAACTTTTTAATTATTTTATAAAAAACTGTAAATTAATTAATGTAGCAACTATTATATTAAAAATTAACTTAAACACCCAAACTTTTAATTGTTAAATATGCTACTGCACTAAAAGATAATTGTTATGTTCACTTTATTTTGTAATTTATAAGTACCAATTTAACAGTTACAGGTTGTAACACACACCGCCACTTACTAACCCACATCGTAACAGCGTTAGCAGCATAAATGTCCTTTATACCGAAGTATATATGTCTGGTAAGCACTCGATCCCCCGGCGCTTACATAGCTAGACAAGAGCCGGGCGGAAAAGGCACGCCACAGACAACATCGCCAAGATGAATTGTTGCATAATGCTGCAATACAAATCCAAAAGGGTATGGCTTAACGCAATTACAATGGTTGCAATAGTTTCACCATAGTTTAATAGGTGTCTTAGAGTGCAGCCACTAACTATAGTGTAAGTGTGGCTGTTCAAAACCAAGTCTTTAATATTGCATGTATCTTAAAGACTGCCTTGCCCACAACCTCCAACGTAGAAAAATCGACGCTACCATCTACTTCTCGACTAATACCCGCGTTGTAGGTCCATCCCAAAGAGATACGTATGCATTGCCGACAACCTCTAATGGCAATGATAGTTAGGTAAATAAAACTCCACTCAGGTTGCTAAGGTAGTCACACTCACTCTGGGCCTTGAGTGCGCCAGCGATATTGCGTCGAAAGGTGGTAAGTCCAATGCCGTTTATCAACAAGAGACCCCACGAACACAGCACTCGGTGACCGTCCCTGTTCCAGGAAATGGGCTTTCCTGAATCTCGCACTGGATAGGGTAATAACTATCGCAGGCGCCGCCGAGGCTTGCGATGTCAACGCACGCTCTTTGCGCCTCGGTAATCGTGGCCATAGCCAGGGCAGCGAGAATAGTGGTGAAGGTGAACTGCATTTTGATAGTATAAAGTAGTATAGATTTAAAGCTAAATAGATAAGGGTGATGATGGTGTAATAAGAAGATGGCTGTGGAAGTATAATGGGAGAACATGGTAATTGAGCATCTTTATATAGAAGAAAACAGGGGCTGGGTATTATTTACGACCGCAACCTCCGCACCTGCAGTTGCTTAACCTCAACCTCTATGATTCACCTAGAGTAGAGTACATTCCTAGAGGATTAACAAGTTCCGCAAGCTCTGCATACATGAGTGGAACAATTTAGATCTGCGTTGCATATTTCTCATGTCTATCCAATGATTAAGGTTAGTCCCTCCTCCTGTAGGATTGTGGGCGATGGAATGGGTCAGACTTGGCAAAAGCGCGGCGAACATAGGTAGTAAAAAGAGGGTTCGCTTGCATGAATCTCCAAGTAAGCAGACAAAACCGAATGATTGCGATGTCAAATACAGCAGGTGAAATCAATCGTCTTTCCTCCTTGCGGACCCCAAAATTATCGCTGTTGCTGGGGTCGTCCAGTTCTGCTGTTGTCATCGTGCGGTGTTGAAGTTGTGACAAGGGCTCTTGCAGATGGCTTGCAACTTAGTCTATCAGCTAATAATTTTCTAGGAGTCTGAAGGGCCATAGTCCTTTCTTCTCTTTTTCGAGAGCGGAAGTGAGCCCTATCTATGGCCATCAGGTCTTTATAAAATCTAGGACCTCTTTCTATGCGTTGGGCAGTTTCTGCCGTTGGTTTTCTAGCCGCAGCGTCAATCGTGTAATCCATCGTAATTATCCCATTGCTTAACGCCAATAGGCGTAGTGTCACGGAAAACGACGCCGTTAATCCATGATGAAATTAACGGTATATATAGGGCTTTACGCGACACGTGGACCTTGAGAAGTGGTCCTAATAGGCCGTGGCGGGCTTGGCAGTCTTGGCCGCTCGACTAACTTTGGCCTGTTACTAACCACATTTACCATATTTTAGCAAATGACAAGATTCACTTGCTTACTAGAGGATCCACCCGTGGAGGACCCTCTTCACTGCGTTCAGAGGGCCCCAGAAATCGTAGACACCCCAATAATCATAGATACCGCCTATACCTCTTTTTTACACCTAAAGTTTCTTAAACTACTACTTTTGGACCTGCTAACAAACAGCCTTCTTTCTAGTCCTTTAGTTTGAAACTAAAACTGTAGCTTGGCTATATGGCCTACTTTACAGCTATCAGGTTGTTTTTTATCTACTGGCATACGTTGTTGTGTAAACGCTGTATATATGTAGGTCATATGTGTGTAAATATATGTTGATTACATAAGGTAACTAGGTGTAAGAGGTGACATTTTGTATGGAACAAGTGGTAGTTATACCAGCCTGTACATATATACGAAGGCTTCAAAGGCTTCGAAGGCTTCAATATGTACAGGACCTAATAGACCAATACTGTAGCAATGATATCTATATATATGAACGTACTAGAAGCTATAGTACGGGCGTACAAGAGGTTGCAACCGCGCAGATAGCTTCATTTTCACCTATTTCTTAGGTAATACTACGTACAGACTTGTACAGATCTATACAAAGCAATAGGGCTATAATTGAGCTCAAAAACGTGTTTATTGCAGTTAATTCTTACAATAGAACAACTTGCAAGCTAGCTAGATTATAGGTGATTGAGCATTGCTGTTGCAAAAAAACACGTTTTGACACCAAAAAGTCAGATTTACTAGTAAATTTGGTAGCTAGCTGACGGAGTGGTGTCTATGATTATTGGGGTGTCTACGATTTCTGGGGCCCTCTGAACGCAGTGAAGAGGGTCCTCCACGGGTGGATCCTCTAGTACTGTGGCATCCATACTATGTACATGTGTACGTACTGCGTACGCAGTACGTACAACCTACCTGTACAACTTGTATAGTAGTCACAGCCTATCCCTTTGGGTGCCGTTTCGGCTCCAACATCTTTACAACGTCCAACTGGTATCCCTAGAAGTCACTTCACTAACATTTACACACTGAGTTTATAGACCTTGTCGTCGGTGCTTAGCAACGTTGGAGCCGAAACGGCACCCAAAGGGATAGTGTACAGTACTGTACGTGTACTATACACATACAGTACTAGACCTTACAGGTCACCTAACCTGCACTGACCTATATAGCCTGTACAGTAGCCCACACCACTTACAATCTAGACTTAGAAATTGTAGCATTTTGAAGTATTGACTTAAGTGCTACTACCCTGCGTACGGCTTTCAAGCCGTACATGTAAAGGGTAACCGCTGCGCCAAAGGCGCACCGACTGGGGTTATTGCCCCGTTGGCAATAACCTGTACAATACTAGCTTATATTGTAGCCGTACGACCTGCAGGTGCGACTTGCGGTCGCGCTTTGACCACCGAGCGGTCGGATTGCGTTTGCTGTAGTGCAGAGCTTCTTGCCCCTTTACAGTACAGTATTACCATGGTATAGCCAACCAACAACTTTAGAAAAAATGAGGTTTGATTTCTAAAATAATTAGTTTTATATTTATGTTGATAAAGCAAAGTATTAATTAAGCCTTTTAATTAAAAAAAACTTTTAATAAAAATAATAAAAAAAATAAAAAAAGTTTATATATTAATAAATAATGTAAAATATATTTAATATATAAAAATATATTTTATTAAATATATATATAAATAATAATATAATAAAAAAAAAATATAATATATAATGTTATATTAAATGCATTTAATAAAAAAGCATATAGCTTTACATTATAACAAATATAATTTAACTATTTAATGTCACATCTAGGGTCTAAGCCTCCAAACCACTAGGACATGTCCTCTGTCGCAAAAGGGTACAAGATACCAAGTTGTCGGGACTTGGTACTCGGCAGGCTTATATTAGCAGGTTTGGTCTGTGACAGCGCGTCATATTTAATAGTTAAAGCGAAACTGCACATTGCACTTAAAAGTTATATAGCTATAATATAACTTAGTATTATATAAATTATTGTTAATAAAGCAATAATTAATTTATTTAATGCATTTTTAACATAGCAGTTATTTTTTATATTGTTATTTTTTTAATAAAAAGTTATTAGTTTAACTTTAAGTTATAATAACTTTAAAACAAAAGTTGTTTTTTTTTTTTTTTTTTTTTTTTTTATATATTTTTTATAATAATTTAATTATTAATAAAAGTGATTAAAAAAATTATAAAATATATTATAAAAAAATTAATATATGTTAATTTTTTAATATAAATATTATATATATATATATTATATAAAAACTTAATAAAATATATATTGTTTTATTTTTATAAATAATTAATTAAAACATAATTATTAAACTTTTTTTTAAAAAAAAATTATAAAGTAATTTTTATATATTATTATATAATTAATAAAATAATATAGTTAATTTTATTAATTATATATAGTTTAATTTTTAACAATTTTTTAAAATGTTTATATTTTAACTATGTTACTTTAAATATATTTGCGTTAATGTATAATGTAGTTTAAGTATATATATTTATATTATAATAAGAAAAAAAGAATTAACTATAAGTGGAATTTTTACAACATAGCTTTTTATATACAAGCTTTTTTATTTAATTTATAAAACTAACTATATTTTAAATAAGTTTTAAACTTATATATACTTGTTTAATTAACTAGTTAATTAACTAAGCTATATTATTAGCTATAATATTATTTATATTAAAATTTAATTTATAAAATAAACAGCTATAATTTTAAAAATATTTAAAATAAAAAAGTATATATTTTATAAATTAAATTTTATAATTTTTTTATATTTTATTAAATTAACACAAATAGCGTTGTCACGGAGTGGAAAGAACTATAGGTTAGGTATAATACAATAAGTAGTATATAGCTAGTGGTGTGTATCATACAAGACTAAAGCTTGAAAGAGAGAAGAATCTCCTCCGAGACATGTGCGGAATAGGTATGTACAAGTATACTAGTACTCTCTTAGATCCTAGCCCTTGGATCCTGACAAGCGTTAATTTTAAAATAATTTTACTTTATATTAAACATTATTTTTTATTATTATTATTATTATTAATAAATAACACAAACTTTTATTATTTTTTGTTTAATTTTTTTTTTTTTTTTCAATTTAGTGCTGCTATTTAACGTATTTACTCCATACATCCTGCTATAACATCAACTTCAACCTTCCCATCCCATCAATCTCTTATTCTTCACTGTCCCTTTGCAAAACATTTATCTGAAACCAGTTGTTCCAGTCGTTGTCGAGTTCGGGGAGAAACGTCAGCATGGGTTCCTCGTTAAGGTCGAAACCAGCTTCTTCGCTGTGCTCGAGGGCGGACTCCGCATTGTCGTTGAAGTCAGCATCGACAGTATCGGCGTCCGATGGGGACGGAGATCTGTAGGCCGGGGGGGCAGGCGGATCGATGGCCTCCTCTAAGAGCGAGTAATGGTGACGACGCACCCAGCCACCGCTATCTCCGACCAAATACTCATCCCATTGATCGATCCCGATCGTATCTTCTTCCGCCACAAGTCTTCGGTTACGAGAGCCTGACACTGCCAGCATACAAAGCCACCACAAGGCGAGGTCGGTCGTGAGTTCTGTGTCTCCCGCTTTAGTCCACGGAACCGCCTTAACGGCTACCGTCCATTCAGATACGCCGTTGACGACGTTCTTGACACTAAAGCAACAAGCGACAAAATCCTCGTCTGTTAAAATATAGCCGTACCGAGTCTTTGAGTGGGCACATAGGTTTGCTAGTTGCCTTACCACCCAGAGTGTCCCAGTTGTCGGGTTATCGACTAGAGAGCGCCCTGGGAACTGACGGCTCGACCGACCCAGTCCCAGGACAAGCATTGGCATGTGAAGATCGTCCAGCTGGATTAAGTGATCCGCTTTTATTCTGCCGTTTCTGGTTTTATTCGCTAGGCTCGGCCTCATGTGTGTTATCTCAGGCGGCGTGAAATCGCTTCTGACAGCTGTACCAGGTTTGATTTCCAGCTTCTTTCTGGCAAAATCAAATGTCAGCCGAAGAACCCTGTCGCTCCACTGAATGAGATAGCGGATATCGCTGGAATTTGTGATCTCTTGGACAGAGGAAAGCATAGAATCTGGCTTCGGGACACTTAGTTGGCCTTCTGGGATAGGACTGTCGAGAATATGCCCATAGCTAGTGTTTAAATTCTCAAGGTTAAATGCATCCCAAGAGACGATCTGGTTCATCTCTACTTTTGGCCATGAGGTGTTTGTTGATGGGGAACCTTTGAACTTGCAAAGGAAAGAGGGCTTTTCCTGGGTAAGAGCTTTGCGCAAGGTTATTTTGTTGAGCAAGGCACTGGTTTAATAGCTATAATGGGTATGGCAAACCAGGACAACTGTGTTGTTTAAGCAGGGCTGATGAAAAAGGGAAAAAGAAAAACAGAGAAGAAGCTGGAGGCCGGGGGGAAGAAGAAGACACAGTCATAATATCTGCTAGGGAGGGTCTAGGGATTGTGAAGATAGCCGCCGGTGAAACATGCCACAGGAGATGAAAAAGGTTACATAGTATGCGGTGACTAGCTATAACAGATTACGATTATGATGAAAAATGACCAGCTGTGGAACAAACCATCTGAGGGGTTAAAAACCACGAGGTAATCAACGCTGTATTTGCTAATTAATATTATTGATGCCGTATTTCACTGGAAACATATAGCCGCCCTTGTACTCCCACTGTACATAGTCAGCCATTTCAAAAGCACTTGATTCGACATTCTTAGCCCATTCCTTGTCCCCTTCCTCACATTGATAATACCACATATCAGGACGGCCTGTTGGCTTTCGTAACAGAATTTTCCGATCTCTGCCACTACCAGATTGGCGCGCAACGACCTTTTTCGATATGCGTCCTGCACGGATTCTCTGTGAAGCTGATAGTGCATCCGCTACCTTAATACCCTGATTGGCCGTCCAACCATATCTTCTTGGGTCAACAAAAGTATAGAGAGTGTTATTGCCTCCCCTGCCGCCTCTCAAATTATACCGCGCCTTAAGGGGGCAGCCACCACGCCCCGGAAAGGCCTCTATGGACAGATGACCCCTGTCCCGTCCATATTCCCAATTCCATTCGCGGATCGCCGCGTCGAATCCTATATAGTCGTTCATGCAATGCTCGAAAATTCCTCTTTTGATCGCGACAACCATGGCTGGGCTAAGGTGTGGGTTTAGCTCCGGATTTGTCATGAAATGGGGAAATGTAATTGCTGTGCTGAAGTCGAACAATTTGCTATCCATCACCTGCCGAATCGCAGGATCGATCTGTATAATGCCGAGCTTTTGTAGCTTGATAATGGTCCGAAGTAACTGGCGAGCCACCCCCGGCTTAAAAACATCGCCTCGATCCTCATCGAAGCTTTTCCCAAAAGCTTTCACGATACATCGAAAGGGTGGAGGTTTGCCGTTCTTTCCTGGATAGAGCAGGCGCTGCTCCTCATGCTCCATAAATCCGGCTTCGTCCATGTCCCCATTAAAGGACCATTGGTTAAAGTTGAACTTAGTCATCATGGCGCGCTCGTGATCCTCATCTAGCAGCACATAGCCAAAACATGAAACCGCTAGTTCCTCGCACCCAGCCTCTTGGAGACGGCCGAAGGCGCGGCACTCAGCGTTAAACGGCTCCATGTAGTTGTATACGGTGCCGAGGCCTTCAGGCTGGTCGCGGTTGATAAAGTCCCCATAGCCGATCCAATTATAATCATATATCCATCTAAACTATTCACAATTATTCAGCGTCTTAGTTATTTCTAAACCGACCAACGGGCGGGTAGGACGACGAAGCTTACCACCTTAAGTGCATAGATCTGTCCCTGTATCATAACCTTAAAGACGATGGCATGGCTCCCCTCTCCAATCTTTTCAATGAATTCGATCTTCTGAGGACCTTGAAAGTCGAACGGTCCTAACTTTGGGCCAGGGCATTGCGGCAAAGGCCTTAAATCGGCAACACACTCAGGCCAGTCGGGATACATTGCAATTGTAGTTGGGAATAGACAAATGCCAGCTGCGTGCGGAGAGAAAAATCAAGAGTAGTGAAATATTGAAAAGAAAAGGTTTACATTAGTTGCGCCGGAGCGCTTATGGCTGGGAAACCTGGCCATTTATATAGCTTGACCCTACCAAAGCGAGGAGTGTTGTTTGTTATATATGGTCTGTTCGAAGTTCAGATTTACTTTAGTCAGCTAACAAGGGTGGTGCGTACAAGGGGATATACAAGCAGCCCTGAGACCCACAATAAATAAACTGATTCTAACCCTAATTAGGTAGCATGCTAACTATTAGATTAAGAAAAAGCTCCCATTTTAATAAATCTATATCTCTCTCTCGCCTTATCATTACCGCTTAGCTTTATGTCCCTCAGCAAGCTCTCGAACAACGCAGTCATTATTATCTTCTTGCAACTCATTGCTCATGAAAACACCCAGCACAAACACAGGATAAAAGTGCTCGGAGACCTTATTAATACAACACTCAACCTTTAACAACTATCCCTTTAAATGCCCCTTTTGCACCGTTTTTCCTATATCCTAGACTACCCCACAAACCCCGCTGCTAATAAAGTGCAGGACAGTATGATTTTTATTGGTTATTTACCCCTGGCTAGTGTTAGCTAAAAGTCGCGGTGCAAAAAGGGCACTCCAAATACCTAGTGCTCATCACCTAAGCACACTATTATTTTCTCTCCTTTTACCGCCGCCAATAACAGCACGCGCCGCCTTATGTCATCCGCGTTTAAAAAAAAGCCAAGAGAGCAAAGAGAGCACAACAAGATCCGGACATAAGAGACAATACAAATAAAGATAGAGGTTTCGAAAATGGCGACAACAGCAACAATAATAACAATGACGGCGGCAACCATCGAGTCTTTAATAAACGATCTAACCTGGGGTGACGCCGTACTTTTGCAAACACCGGACAACCGTTGCCGGGCTTGTAGTAAAGACGATGAAAGTGCATAGATCTGAACTTCAAAGCGAGACGATTAATGTAAGTTTTCATGCCCTGCGGGGTAATATCTGCGAATGCCAATAGGGTTGCTAACTACAACGTTTATTTTGCCCAACTATAAGTTAAAGGCTTAATAATAATATCTTTTAGGCCACGCCTTGGGGGTATTTTGGCCAATTCCGATTTACTTTATTAGTTAAATTACTCTAGCTGCTTAAAATGACTTTATTAAACTTTAACAAATAAATAATTAAATGTTTATTTTATAAAAATAATTGCATTATTATGTTATAAACTTATATTAAAAAATGTAAATCGATTTTAATTTAAATCTATTATATATTTATATTTAACGTTAATTTTAATATAAATTCTTTTTATTAATAAATTTAAATAAAAAGTTTATATAATAATATTTAATTTTTAATATAATAATTTAATTAAAACTATGTTAATTTATATATATTTAAATTTTATTAATATAATTTTCAAAAAAATTAATAAATTATAAAAAGAAAATTATAAAAAACGAATTTTAAAAAATAATTAATAATGTTTTAATTTTATAATAATAATTATTTTAATTAATATATTTTATTATAATAATTAAATTTGCTTTTAATTAAATTATAATTAAAATTAATTATTTTATAAAAAGTTATAAATTTATTTTAATTAATTTAGCTTTTTTCTTTTTTTTAAAAAAAAAAATACTTATTTAGCCGAATTTACGCTATTAAATTCGTCCTTTTAGCCTTTCCCTTAATTAGCCCTAAATTTCATTTCGCGCAACAAATACCCCTTTTCTCTTCGCTCAAGCGTCACAAGGCCTTAGAACGTTTCACAACAGTCACATCCAGGGATAACCCCTCTTCTTTATAACCCACTACTTTCATCCCTTCGCAATGTCTAATCCGAATTTACCCCTTCTCAGTTGTTTTCCCGTTTCTACCAACCCAGTTACGCTATACAAACAGTACTATATTCCATCTCTTTCGCCATTCAATTATCAACATGGCCGATGCTCCAGAGATGGTGTTCGGGTTTAATTATTCTATACAAAATCCATTAAGCACTTCCACTATTGCCCTCTTGATCTTTTTTGTTCTATACCTTGTGGCTAGTGGACTTTACGGTATCACCTTTCACCCATTAGCGACCGTGCCCGGCCCCAAGCTTTGCGGAATAAGCCGCATCCCGTATTGGGTGGCATGTCTCAAGGGCCAAGATGTTTTCTGGTTGCATGAGCTACATCGCCAATACGGGCCTGTTCTACGGTTCGGTCCCCAAGATCTAAGTTACGCTGCTAATGAATGGAAACCAATCTACGGCCTCGGAAAAAATAAGAGAGAAAAGTATGCTACGCTGGTTTTTTTTTTGTTTGGAGATCTCTTAACAGCTCTCGTCCAACTATTCTAAAGCTCCATTTTTGAATCGCACTTAACCACTCAATAATACTGCACTTGACTAATCCTAAGCGCTAAGTGAGAAGGCTCAGGAGTTCTTTATCGCTCCTATAAATGGTAACGGTGTTTACCGCACTGACTCTTTCCTGCTCGTGCTGACCATTACCTTTCGCTAAGAAGTTCCGAGCATGCTATCGGCAGATTATGAGAGCCACTCCCGCGTTCGTCGGCTTCTTGCTCCTGCTTTCTCTGAAAGATCTTTAAAGAAACAGCAAGTATTAATCAAGAAATAGTAAGTTAAGCGTACCCCCAATCGCCTTCCTCCTTTTTCTAGTCTCGGATATTTTTCGTATTTACTATATGTATCGTAAAAACAACCTCATTAACACTGGATAGTGCGGACTTGCTTATCTCTACACTCGCTGAACGCTCTGAGGATAAAGCTCTCGTAGAAATGACTAGCTTGTTCAACTTTACAACCTTCGACATTATGGCGGAGTTTTGTTTCGGCTACTCCCTTGGCCAGCTAGAAACGAACGATTACATTCCGTGGGTTCGAGCGATCTTCGAACAGCTGAGAACACTTCCATTTATGTCAATAATCTTGTACTACCCCGTCTTAACTACGACGTTGAAGAATCTCAAACCAAAGTGGATTACACAAAAGAGAATAGAACATTGCCAGTTTGCTATAGATATAGTAAATAGGCGTCTCCAAGAAGGCTCACCATCTGGAGATGACCTTTGGGCTCTAGCTGGTAGAGGGTTGTCCCTCCAAGAAATGTATTCGAATGCAGAATTCTTCATGCTAGCTGGCTCGGAAACATCTGGTAGGTCTAATAATACCCGCGGCTATGACGCATGCCACTCCGCTAACAAGCAATCTTAAATACACAGCTACTCTTCTTAGCGGCGCGGTCTTCTACCTTTTAAAGAACCCGATAACACTCAAACGGTTGGCGGCGGAAGTTCGTGGGCATTTTAGGAGCACCGAAGACATGACATTTGAAAATCTTGCCAAGTTGCCATACCTCAACGCCTCTATAAAAGAGGTTATGCGTATATTTCCTGTCGTTGCAGTTGGCAGCCCCCGAGTTGTTCCCGAAGGAGGACAGAATATCTCAGGGATGTGGTTACCCGAAGGAACGCGAATTTCCGTACACCACTACTCCGTCTACCACTCAGAGTTAAATTTTAAACATCCCGAGAAATTTGCCCCAGAGCGGTGGCTAGGAGATTCAGTGTATGCGAAAGATAACAGGGATGCCCATCAACCTTTTAGTTATGGGCCTAGAGATTGCCTCGGACAAGCCTTCGCGAGGCACGAGATAAGGCTGATTTTAGCAACACTCATATGCGCGTTCGACCTTGAGCTCGGTGAAGAAAGCAAGGACTGGGATAAGACTCTTCGCTGTTACGCTCTATGGGAGAAGCGGAAGATTTATTGTCATCTTACCAAAATTGAGGAATAGGCCAGAGTTAATATCTTGACATAGATCCAGATATTCTTGAAAAGGCTGAAATATTCATAAAATATAGATCAAGTCATCAATTTTAGCCAATGATTACATTCCTCTATATAAATCCATGTTGCAAGCTTGAATCATAACACTCAACAGCTTCAGCATTATATATATTGTTCCTATCTCGGTAGTAACCGACAATCGGTAAATTTCTATGACCTGTCGGCGACCTGCAATTCTGCTCAAACGCCGACATCCCATCCTCATACTAGCTCGACTATATCACATCCCTGATCCCTCTTACTCGTGAAGTAGGCCTTCGGTAGTGTTAGCGCAATACTGTTGATAATAATGACTGAAAACTTTGCCGACGAGGCTTGCAATAATAAGTAGCTACGTGCCCGCCGTAGTATACAGGGATGCGCTACTTTCAAGAACCATAGAAACCTTGGAGGAGACACGAACACCTATGCAGACATAGATACGGACGCTGTTGATGGCGTTTTAGAATCTATAGAGGATATGTGTATGTCTAGCTTCCTCCTTTCACGTAATGTGTTAGCCAGAACGATCTTAAGACGGTGAAAAACGTCGCCGTTGATACTCCTACAGTATTAACGAGATATTGAAACGAAGCATGTAACACACACACACTACGCACTCTAGAGGACTGACCACTGTCATATCGATCACTTCTAGAGATTTGAGGGTTAAGAAAACAGTAAGTAGGTAATGCAAACGTATATTAAGGAGTAGCGGACCCCCGAAGAGGCCGCGTAAGAGGCGTGACTGTCTATATGAAGTGCTAGCTTCGGCTAACCATCTTAAATAAAGAAAAGAAGAACTAGGACTTGATGACCTAATCAATCTAATCTCCATATAGTCAGGTCACCCACACGGTCTCAATATATAGCACGCGGCAGATCTGCTCGTCACTCAAAATCTAGTGGTCGGGCTTGATTCTTATTGCCGCGCTACCTCGGGTTTGACGTCATGCCACGTCACCGCTTTACATTAACGATGGATACAATAGATTAGCAACACATCCCAACAGGTCTTCATATAAAGGAGCGACGCGTCCCGTGAGGTCAGAGAATGAATTGCGAGGCTACCTTTTCTAAGAGCATATTTGCCGCTACTGTAGATTCGGGTGCACCTAATATTTGGGGAGAGACGACGACGTGCGAATTTGGGGAACTAGAGTAGTTTTATTTTCCCTAACCATGTCTGTGTTGTGCAGCTAGCATTGGTTCGTATAAATCAAAATGGCTTCCCTCTTGCTATCATTAAATCAAAAAGTTTGTTATGGAAGAAGTAGTACAGCAACTCGTGCTCATTACCCACTCTCCTTCGTTATCAGACTCCTCGGCTTTGAAGTTGGCGCTCAAAGCCTCCCTACCCTGGCAGATCATAGCTTCTACTTGAGCGTTGAATTTGTCAATTAGCATCTCAGTCTCTATCTCGTCCTTCCTTAGTCGTGCTACTATACTTCTAGCCTCGGCATCTAGTCGGAAGCTGTTGAAATCGCTACTGCTGTCCATCTTGTTCAGTGATTCTTGGGTTCTCATCTCACTAGGAGAGGACGATGACGAGGAGATTGATGGGATGCCATGGCTTCTCTGCAGGCTCTTGCGTTGAGTAGATGAACTGGAGCTCGTGTCAGAACCACCTGGCCTCGAGGTTGTACAGGGGTCAGGACCGAAATGCGGTCTGTCGAGCCTATTAGTTGTCGAGTCTTGGAATAGCGCGAGCGATGTCTTTGATTCTGAGGGATAGCGTGTTGAGGCTAGAGATGCAGGAAATATCTCTTGGTGGTTCCAAGTAATCGTTGGCTGATTAATTATGACCCAGTCATTGCGCAGTTTTTCATCGGCAGGAGCAGGTGTCGGACTTAAGATCTGGCTTCGCTGCAGCTGTGGTGGCGCTGGCAGAGCTGGCCCTGGTCTTTCGCGTTCGTAGTACGGTGGGGGATAGGAAGGCCGAGAGATGATTTCAAAACAAGGGTTAGGAACGCGTTGTGATGACTGATATGGTGCTGCCTCGGTATTATTACTTGTTTGATCCCCTGTCTCCCCTCCACTATATAAACGAAGACCCGAACCACTCTTGCAGAATCGCCGTGTTTTGCGAATGGCTCCGCTCATCATCGTGGAAAATGTATAAAAGCGACTCCATTTGTTTGCAATTTGGATGTTGTCATTGTTTGGTAGTGGTTGAGATGTGAAGTTGTACTTGTTGTGAAGATCAGAATAGACTCTCTCCTCCAAATGTCCAGCTTCTTCCTAGGTAGCTGCATCATTCGGAGTCGCCTCTATTTGGTCAGCCACGACATATCGCCCCTGTCTTTCGTCTGCATATAGGTCATGGTCTGGAAAAGAAGGCACCATGCCACTATACGGCAGGGCGGGGAGATTAGCTTCAGCCATAAAGACCCAAGATACAGACCCCATAGTAGTTGTATTAGAACTGAAACCGAGGCACCGAGAGGGGAGAATGGTAGATAGGAAAGTAATATTCAAAGGTCGGGAGATGTCAGATTAGATACTTGATAACCCTGTTAATTTTTTAACGCCTAAGTTCTACTATACGAGTTGAGGGCTTGCAGCCCTTTTATATGTGTGTGATGGCACTACATGTGGAGTGGATAGATCCCTACCTCCTAGTTCTAACAAAAGACAACAATGTGGGACGTGCTCCAACTTGGTAACAAAGAGTAAATCTACAGAGCATTACCTACAATCGATAGCTAAGTTCCATCCGACCTAAATCTAGACTTACATTCACCACGGCTAATATATCTATTTCTTTCATTCCACTAGATGTTGGCGTAGGCAAAGCGTACGCCAAACAATGGGTACTAATCGATGTATATTTATCCTGTCCTTAGCTTGATACCGATTTGGCTAACATATTTCGCACGTCCTCTAGCCTTTAGCCTTTTGCCCCGTGTGCAGACATTGCTCGCCTCATCCTGTCACCATTCAGCTATAATTGGTTGCCTGTGCCTTGATTTTATGAGACTTTACCAGATTAGCCGTGAATGAAATCACTAGGATAGCTTGGTTGTCACGCAGCGCTCCACATAAGCAAAGCAATTCTGTTAAATGAAAAAAAGGGAATATAAAGTAACGATTCCTTATTTGCCTTAATACTTGCAAGTTATTTCTCGTTATTCTTTTTACTTTTTAGATTTTTTATTTATATATTATTTTATAAGGAAAAGAAATATAAACTAACTGTTCTATTTTGTTAAGTTTTTAACTAACTTTTCATTTTTCACTTTCCATTATTTACAACATTTAAAGTGAAAATCGTACAGAAGGTATACAGCGTCCCACACGGTGTATTTAACAAGATCCAAATACCGATCTTGAATTGTTCAAGAGTGGTCGGTATACTGTTATAATCCGTAAAGCTGAACTTGTTACAGATTGAAATTCTTTAGTTCTGTTTATACTTCTCGGAATTACTGTGATTACTACACAGACA
Organism: Nemania diffusa; assembly: GCA_038501195.1. Lineage (NCBI taxonomy): Eukaryota > Fungi > Ascomycota > Sordariomycetes > Xylariales > Xylariaceae > Nemania > Nemania diffusa. Next base: position 3,914,495 of record JBBPUQ010000009.1, on the reverse strand, counting down.
CCGTATACTTACAGTTTCTTTATTTAATACATGAATATGGCAGCTGACATCAGCTGGAGTTACGCGGCGCGAAGCTGGTGGCGCGTATTTAAACTTAGTCTGTCCCCAGTTAAAAGGCCCCTACCAATTGTATTATTACCTAGCCGCCAATTCCGAGAACTAGTACTTTAGACTACTCTACACACAATGCAGCAACCTCTACCATACCTTGATTCGACCTCCCATTTTTATCACGATGGCGAAAATATGGTCCTAAAGACAGCGATGAAAGTTTAGGAAGGGAATCCAAATCAAGCACGTTTAGACACAAAAAAAGTGAAATCTATCGACATTGAACGACAGATTTTATAAACATTAGGCAAACATCTCAGAATTGTCCGTTTGTGCTTCCTTTCCCAGCTTGCTTGGCAGGCGAAAAGAACTATGCGTTGTTGGCAGGTATGTCGGATTTACGACTGAAGGCATCTCTCTCGTAGAAACAAGACTTAGGAACCTGCAAACATATACCGACTCCCACCACACAGAATTACGCCCATCCTAGCGAGCCGAAATGTGTAAGCATGTAACCGAGGCAATTGTATACGCCCACGAGAAGGGTGTGATACACTCGGATCTACGACCAGATAACTTGTTGGTAGATGAAGTATATGAGTCCTCTATGAGCATCTGGCTCTGCGATTTTGGGGGGTCGTTATGTGAAGAGCTTGGGCTTGATTACCGCCACCTACCCGACTCACCCTTTTTCGACCCCCGGGTGAAATGGGAGTCAACGCCAGCAACTAATATCTTCAGTCTGGGATCCATCTTTCACACTATCCAGGCGGGATATTGGCCATTCCGAGAGCCTACCCCAGTAAAGCTCAGTGGGTGGAAAACTAGAATATGACAACCGGGTGAATGAGTTGTTGAAAATGGGTTGCTTTCCATCTGTTCCACACGTGATCGGTGGCGAAGTGATTCGGCGATGCTGGGATCATAAATACAAGCCCACAGAAGAGGTACTGGAAGCAATACAGGCGAAAACGATAGCGCCGGCTTTATAAACTACAAGACCTTAATAAATTGGCGCGTTAAGCGATTCAGCTTTCAATTATGGTGTTTTTATCAAAACGCTGAAATAAAATAAAACAAAAAATAAAATTTATCTCATCTATGTATGTTATTTAAGCTTAATTCATCAGTAATTAAAACTAATTTTATTAATAAGAGAGTGGGTGAGTCTTTGTCAGACAAGCAGCCCTTCTTAGCTAGCTGTTCTGTAACTGTGTCATCTATCAATATTTTGATTTGTCATCTTGAAAATGGTATAACTTCGTACCTAATTTCGACCACCCCAAGGCTATAACTACCAACTTCATCAGGATGGTACATTGTGAGCTTCTCATCTTGTCTTCTAACCAGTGAATCTCGATCGTCGCTTATTGCAATGCAATCACCCATTACCCGCACAGGCCCTGCATCCGTAACATTCGACCTTGCCCACCCAGAACACACAGTCATCACGCTCCCCCCGGGTTCGACTTGGTCCTCAGGTCTACACTTCCATTCCTTGCACGATGAGTACCTTGTCGTGCAGCGGGGCTCTGTGCGCGTACGCCGCGACTCTGATGTGCAGACTGTAACTGTCCGCCCCGGCGACGCCCCTATCGAGTTGGCAATACCCCGCGGCGTGTGGCACGAGTGGGGGCGTGCGCTGCCTGATCTCATAGACCCGGATTATATCCTCACTAACGAGGATGTCTTGGTGGTCGAGCGCACTAATCCCGCTGACGGCGAAAAGACGGTCTTCTTCTGGAACCTCAATGGCGTCATCTTACAGAAGCCTCCGCAGTGGCTACCGACGAGAAGACTTTGGGGGCTGTGGGTGACGCTGCAATTGTTTGTTATCTTTGCTGAGTTGGACAACGTGCCCGTCATGATAGATGTAAGGGGATTAGTAGCGCGGGCGCGGCTAGATGGCGTTATGCGCCGTCTGATGGGCCAGGCATGTGTAGAGCGTTGCTCGAGGAGCATAGACGAGAGTTGGTCGCTATTTGTGCTTTGGGTGGTACACCGGGTTGGAAGAATGTTGGGCATTGAAGCTGTCCGGCGCGATTACACGCCAGAGGAGGCATACAGGCTGTGGATACCAAGATGGCAGAAGAAGACACTGTAAGAGGTAACATGGCGTTGAATGCTGACCCAAATCATGTAATCTTCTCCCTTCCCATGTAGCTACCTAGGCAAACGTAGCTTTTGGTGCAAATGCGACGCAGTATCAAATGTTATGCTAGGAGAGGCCTTTTCAGTATTTAACTATCGCATTGAGTGAGGATTTGAACCCCTTTCAAAATAGAAGTCACTGTCTAACAGGTCGCAGTGCATTCCATCCTATGGGGACAAATACAGCCGTAGGGTGAACTCCATATTGATATTACAGATATCCTAGTGAATGAGGATTTTGAGCTTGACTCGGAGTTGAGGTACTTAAAGCCAGGAATGGTTAATGCTTTAGGTAATCTGCTTCAACTGTCGAGATTACTCTGTAACCGTACACCGCATACTTGCATTATGTCGACTAAATACGCGAAGGTGCATTGCTTCTTGGGAAATAATGGCGTCTATGGGGAAGCCATGTGTTCGAATGCGAGCTAAGGTCAAATTGCGCGATGTAGTCAAAATGTATCACTTTCGATATATTCGCCCATCAGTTGCCCCTTGTGCTAAGATATACTGCTTATTTGATAATAATAGCAGCACAAGGGGCGACACCTACTCTATTTGGCACATTCTACCTTCTCGAAGATGCGAGACGACGAAGAGAACCTTCGTGAACAGGATGATAAGCACGAAACAATATTTATGAAAGAGAGCCTATCCTGGAGCGAGAAGTGATGCTCTCTTTTAGTTCATATTGTCTGAGTGAACCTATTAGCAGGATTACCGAGAAAGAAGCAGAAGCGGAAATAATCCTATCTCGGATTGAGCGTAAGAAAACTAACAGCGTAGGAAGTGATGCATTGGTTAGCGAGTAGAATGACATCGATATTAGGGTAGAACACATGGATCCCCTTCAAGGTTCACCCTACCTGCCGGCTACGGCTAACCCGGCTATGATCAATGATGTTATAAGTTTTTACTAATATCAACTACGACAGAACAGGACTTGAAGTACCAGTTACCAAGCGCGTTAATTAAAATGAAGCTGTACACCTAGAGACAAGAAAAGCGAGCCGTTCGGTCGCCTATCGGCGAGCCTATCATCACGAACAACTCTATAGTTGCTGTATTAGACCTCGAGTTTTACAGAGATGGCAATATATAATAGGGTCGTGTTATGAGAGGATGACTCCAGGCTTCAAGCTTGCTACAAAATAAGTCCAAATCCTCATAGTCATGATATTATGTTATCATACTCCGTGATCATACTCCGTTACGGGATCGCATATGAAATCCTGAACTTTTCACAGCTCTCGCTCTTGAAATTAACAGTGCTAGCTATTACATACACCCCCCTACTCTCATCAGTGAAGCGAGGTCAGAATAGGATGTACTCGAAGAATTATTGATGTTTTTACTCGGATTTCAAGAAAACAACCATTTATTATGAACTATTTTCCAAGCTTAGAAACATTGTGTGAATTTCGCAGTCCTCATCATGGCAGCGCGAGCAAAGCCAAGCTATCCTAATATTGAGTAATGCTGGGCGATATATGCTATTTGACGAAGTGATATGTGTTGCTGCGAGGTCGGCTCTGCATCCAGATCCTTCGTATGCTCGGAAATTACGAACTCCTTCAGCATTGATATACATACCCGGTGAACTATTGAGCTTGGTGCATGCGAACACACCTCATTTCAAGAATCAATTCAAAGTCGCTTCACTTGCTAGGTGGCCATCAGAGTGATCGACCTTCCCTCTTGAGACTACCTACACGAAAATTTGGAGGATGGGATGCCGCATTCGCATGGATGCAGGACTACAGGAGTTTCGCTTGAATCTGACAATGATTACTGTACCTGTTACTCAACCGCAGACAAATACCGTATATGTCTACCGCCATGCGGAGGCGTCGCCGCATCCGACAGAATATTTAATACGTAGCGAACTCTCATTCATTCATTGGCGTTTGAGATGCAGTCTCTTTTCATCTTCTACCATCGGTAGAATATCGCAACAAGATGAAGCTTCTCTTAACAATCCCCGCCCTGCTCGCTGGAGCCGCACAAGCCTTCCAATTCACCAACGACATCCCGGTTGATGCATATTACGTCGAGGGGTCCGACTACGCGATCACATGGGCTCCCGAAGACAGGAACGACACATTTAGACTCGAACTATATACCTTCCTAGTCAACCCAATTTTCGTGGGCAACACTGGTCCCTTCGGGTCACCAGTTTATGATTACAACGATACTACTACTGTCCTCGACGGTAAGCGCCAAGTCTGTTCGTGCTAGCTTGCGGCCCACTGTATCGCTAACTGCCGTGCCACCACTAGCTGCTGCAAAATATTCTGACGGGAGCTTTACATGGCACATTGATCTCATCCAAGGCCGCGAGGGCGCGGACTGGTATTACCGGTTTGGTGCTATTTTGGCCAGCGTTGGCGAGGTCGCCGACTACGCTCGCTCGTTCCATGTGCAGGATTCGTAGATCTGATTTGCGGAACAGGGTGTAGTTGAGGTTATTAGTTACAAAGAGAATGTAAACAATCTATGAATAGGTTCTAAGGCTGGTAGGCTGGAGAAAATCTAAATTCCTATTTCGGTGTTGAATGAGCAAAACTTAGAGGATGTGTTAAGCCTGAGTAAATAAAATCAAAGCTTACACGTTGCTAAACGTAAGTACCCCTCCCGGTACCTTGAATTATTCTCCTTACCTCTCAATTCCTTTTAGATCACCTGACTTATCTATCTTTTTTGTATTTGGCTTCGGGATCCAATGCCGGCGATAGACGCGTGATCTGCCACAACTCTCCCGGGATAGTGCTGAACTAGCCGAGACGAAAAGTAGTGCCTAGTCACACATGTGATCAAATTTCTAGCAACCGAACATAGGTGATGTAAATACGCCTGCCAACTTCCGTGCATCATCCGTTCGCCCTATCTCCCGCACACGCGAGATAATCTGCTCGACTTGAGATTGCCACTAGCAGAACTTGTTATAGATACGTAGCTAGTGCGGTTGTCTGTCGAGGATCGTAGAGAACTTTTCAGCTCCGAGCTAGTCAAATCGATGCGCAACGTAGAACTCGATCTCGCTGATAGATCGATAATCTGCACAGTATCGACCCGTTTCAGGCGCCACAGGACTCCCGTTGCTGTAGCGTTGCGCATCCTTGTAAATTCGGCTTGCAGCTCAATGACTATTAGGGCTTTCGCATCGAGCTCTAGTACAGGTTTAGATGTTTCAGTCATGGTTGTAGCCTCACGGGCAGCCGGCAGCTATCTCAGTCTTAGGTTGTCAGGAATGGCATTTTGTCCGGTGCTCCTATATGGTAAAGATGCTGAAAACTTCGTCGCAGCGGCGTAGTCGGGTTGATTAATGATATGGAGATATCAAATGTGCTTTGGGGGTTGAACTAGAACGAAAAACAACGAGGCGGATGCCTGTAGATAAGACGGGCACCTCATTATCGAGTAGTCCAATTCATGTCGAGAAAACTCTGTAATCAGAGAATTAAGATGCATTTCTAGCTACCCTCACTTATAGACTAAGAGCCCGCTCTACACAGCCGTTTCCTAGGTCTCCCGCGCTCCTCTTCCACTTCTTCCTCCCCGTCGTTGTCTTCGTCCCGGACTTCATAGACGAGCCAGCCTTTTTGACGCATCAAATTCACCTCTTGCTCACTCGTGAAAAGCAATCCTCTACAGCGCCACAGACGCTGCGATCCTGGCTCACTAGACCGTGGACTAGGCGGTAGATCTGCGGCCTGGCATCTATAAGGATCCATTTCTATGTTTTCTTCCCTAGGATTTGACGCTTGTGTAGGAAACTGGGTCTCAAAAGGCTCTTGTCTTGGACTAGACGAGTTAGTGACGGCGGGGAGCTTCGTCTTAGAATTCCTACGCGGAAACGCAATAGTCGTTGATCGTCTTTGCGCGGTCATATTTTCGATGCAACACATGTCATAGTGGTGACGTAGGGCAGAGTTGCTGACGTCCGGCGGCAAGAGAGCTTTTTTACCATGATATTCAGTCAGAAGGTCGCAAGGCATGAATACTCGAATACGTTGTGTGGTTGGGTCGATAGAAATCAGCCGCGCATCGAATAACCGGCGAATCTGCACAGAAAGAAGAAGGCCATTTGACACATGCCACGTAGCCTCCCACGCATCTCTGAGTGCAGCAGTGTCATCCATAGCAGCGATACTTTGATCCTGGGCTGGATATTTGCTCCAGTGAATCTGGGGAACGATGTGTGCAGCCTCCATTACTATATCCATACCCAACCAACCACCCCCAGGCCACCACGCACCTCCTTTTTGACTGACAGCACATTTCGTCTGTCCGGCTGTGAGGATTGTCTGGCGGAAGTCATGAATGATCGGCCGTGCCTCCTCTTCGGAGATGATGGGCTCTGGGAAATCGTCTTCGACGTCTTCGGGATTTTCGTTCGGCGAGATGCTGCGCGACGGAGAAGGCGTGCGCAGGGGTTTCTTCCCGCGTAAAGGGACTGTCCGGAGTATCCTTTCGTTCGGTTCGTAACCGATGGGTAAGTAGCGTCTGTCGAGTCGTTGTTGGGGCCGGTCTGCAGATATTACGCAGTCACCTGTAGCTGTAAATCAGTATTATCAAATGCTAAATCAAAAGAGGGCTTCAGGGCAAAAAGGAGAAAAGGAAATGCATTGTTGGTGTACTTCTCAAGTCGTGTTGTTTTGCACTATCTCCGCAGGCTGGATTATGGAACACGTAGTAATAGTCGTTGCATTCCCGATCCAAAGGAGTAGGGAATTTCGAAGTATTATCTACGTCTAAGACGATCACCAAGCCCGTATTCCGCGAAACTAATGCACGTGTCCAGTCCGCGGCTGGTGCAGCTGGACGGATAAAGCAAAGGTCGAAATCGCGACATACCTGCCCGACGGTCAGGTAGTCGTCCTGCTGATAGAAACCCGCAAAGCCGGAAGGAATGAGGCCGGAACCGACAAAGAATCTGATATTCCAGCCAAGTTCCCGCTGTGTGTGCGTAATACCAGTCATCGTGAGTCGTTGTGCAAGGAGATAATTCGAGCTGCAGCTTTGGATAGCCAACTCCAAGGTGAGCTAGCACGTTGTTAACCCGGCAACGCCGTCGGCATCCTGCCTACACATACTACAGAGATGCGCGGTAGCAGAGGGTAAACCAACCGAACTTAGCGAACAAATATGTTCTTAGGACCCTACGCCTTTTTACATTATTGAAGACCTCTCTCTTCCCTCGATGGGACCTTTATTACTTAGGATGCTTCGCAACCGTGGCCCTCACCGCACACAACACCGCGGCACCCACGCGTACGCGGAGGACATTTCACTCCCCACTAGTAATCTAAACCCGTTTCAGCAATTAACCCCTCTATAAGCAGTGGCACCCCGACATTGCCTGCCCTACCTACTACAGTATGCTAGTTACATTTCTGCCCGGCAGTATTTCTACGGGGCACAAATTGTCTGAAGCGAATGATACTTCCATTTTTATAAATGGTGTTTTTCTTTTCAATACCTTGTACGTGCAAGTACTAGAGACCTGATTGTAATTAGGTTTAGAGTCCACTACGAGTACGTGATAAGCCTAGAATGCAGGTGTATTGTCATGGACCATTGCCTCGTTACGTCGTAAAAAAGAGACTCAATCCTCTGAAAGCATCAAGAAAACATACTGCCCCCGTTTCTGCCCTGTGTACCGATATATCGCATTTTGAGCGTCTCCTTCCTGCTCTTCATCCTGCTCTGCCACCACATGAAGTACATCGCACATAACTCACTTTTTCATAGCTTCGAGATAGGTCCCTTCGATCCATTCTCTGGGAGCCCTAAGCGAGGTAAATAACGCGTAAGCCAAAGCGAGACCCGCCGTGGAATCCAATAATCAAAGGTCCGTATATATGAATGCGCGTCTTGAGACTACAAGAAAAATAAAAGTTCCCAATTAGACCGACTACGGTGATCAAGGGGACTGTTACTAGGTGGTGATCTGTTGTGGCAAGGACGCGCCTCTTCCGAAAGATATCCCAATTGTTGCGAAGATAATACATACGCTTGTGCCATGCTGCAAACCAGATACAGAGTTGCATAATGGCATTGTTCGGTTCTCCATACTCAGCTTTAGTCTCAATCAATCCTGCAATGAGCGAAAGCTGGTGAGCCCTATAGTTGACATGTAACTTCCGGCGCAATCCATCGACCTACAATACAAAATTGCAGATAGTCTCGTCTAGAATACTCTGGTCAGAGAGTCTAAGAATAAAGGCGTAGCCGTCCTTTTTGCTATTGGCAGCGGTATGGGTATAAGACATACTGATTCCGCCGCGCACACTAGACGCCGATGATGTGTCGTATGGAGCTCTCCGCGTCAGGTTCTGGTCTAGCTCGACAGAACAGAAGAGCGTCGTACCCTCTCCTGGCACCTTAATAAGCGAGATAGAGTCGCCGTCGATTGTCGCATTCATAACAGGCTCGCAGAGTGCGCGGGCTTCTAACTGCTTTGGTTCCCTTGCATGTAAGTAGTGCAGACTGTGTTGAGCAGCAGCGCGTGAACTGTGTGATTCCAACCACTCTCGTGACGTTGGTAATGCGACGAGTCGCGACTGGCTTTCGCAATATTACATAGCCTTTCCAAAATTGCCCTGAGCTGGGAATGGTTGCGTTCAGGGCTTGCGTTCAAGGTTATAGAACGAGTGGTCGTGGGTGTGAACCCCGAACGTCCGTGGATTATCCTGTATCTCGCGCGGGAAAACCCTCCCACCGCTGGACGTCTTCTGAATACGACCGTATAAGCCGTGGATATCAGAGGGAAGAAGTTCGCGGGCGAGATTGTCAGTCAAAGGTAGCACCTTGAAATGTATTGGCACTTCCAGGAGCTTCAATTCGCTAGTGGTTTTCAAGGTCGCGCGACCTTCTGCCGCGTAGGAGGCTCTTATAACCCAGAATCATCGCTGTTCCGCATAAGCTCTCGGCCGCTGCTGGCAGGTGGCGTATCGTAGGGCAGCATCGGACTCTTGTAATCGGCACGGTTACGGGAGGGATCATCAATCGAGTGGCGCGCGCGCTTAGTTGGCAGCTCGTAATCTGGCTCTCGGTATTTGAAACAGGGCGCACAATTAGGCTCTGCGTCTGGCGCTTAGTACCCTAAGTAGGGCCGGTTTGTTATTACAGCTTGAAGCTGTAAGAAGCCGAAAGGATGTATCATTTAGGAAGCTGTGGCTGGGGCTTCTGATTGGCCGCATATCCAAGGGTCTCCTTGAACGAATCACCGAATGATTGCTGTGGCAAGATTGTGGCTGTCGAAAACTTAAGAGATGGCTGACAATAGTTATTTCTTCCAACCTAGCTATAGTTCGTGACCCGTTAGCATCTCGCCATCTTCCCCAATGTCTTCGTCGTCGTCTTCAAACCCGCCAAATGTCGGGATCTCGTCTAATAATTCCTCGGCCTCGGCGCTGGTTAAGGGCGTCGTGCTTGTGCTTGAATCGTTGGTAAACATGGCTCCTTCAACCCAGTCTTTTGTCTTTTTAATCCCACGTTTCCTCCTGGAGTATTGGAACTCTCTGACCCTGTATGCGAAATCGCATTCCTCTTCAACCCGTATTTTGGAGCCTGCGGACGCTTCTTGGCCCTTGAAAACTCCAGCGCCGGCTTCCAGGCCTGACGCTAGGATACCAGCATCTAGCTCTGCCGACACTTTGTTTCCCTGTGATTGAGTATCGCCCACGACCAGATTCCTACACGTCGCAGTGCCGACGATCAGGTACAGAGAGCGGGCCCATAGGCCCTCCTTCACATACCGGACTACTCTTGGTGTTGCCAACGCCCTATTGATATATTCTTCCGCCATGTCCGGCATGATGGCTACTGCGCGGATGTCAAGAGCATCCACAGTTGTGTCGAGCTGTGTCGTCCGATCTAGCTCGATGCCTGCCCCCGCACTAATGAAGGGATTCACAGGGATCATGGCTTTTAGCCGGCCACCGGCATTCCTTGACAGTTCAGATCTCATAATTCGTCTCACGGCGTGGGTCTGATCCATGACCTGGTCTGGTCCAAGCGGCTGGATTCCGCTAGAGTAGTTCAGCGAGGATTCCAGATCATCGGGCTGGGTAAGGATGCTGCCGATCACCATGAGGGTTTTCGGCTTCTGAGGGTAGCGGTATACGTGCCATTTCATGTCACCCGCGAGAAAGCCGGTGCCCTTCATGGTGGTGAATAAATCAACAGATTCAATATTCGAGAAGTGACGCTATATAAGTGAATATGATTGCTGGCGAGGGCCAAGACATGGGTTCTGCTTACGGATTTTGCAGTAGCACGTGACAAAGGTATCGTATTAGATAGACTATCTAGTCTAGAGCGTTATCTAGACTAGCCAAGGTTAGATAAGTTTTGCTTACATCGCGTTTCGCCCAGATGATTCCCCAAAACAGCTTATGATGTTCCTTACCAGCCCGAGCAAGCGCCCCCAAAAGCTTTAGGAATACTATCATGATGGGGGATCAGGATGATGGGCGCTTCCTCAACCCACAAATATCGAAACATCAAAACTGGTCTCGCACAAGATCTCAATCGCCCGGTAGAAAATCTCCAAATCTAGTCTCATGGGGCGCAGGCGATATTCTGCACAAGGCCACCGAAGTCGGCGACATAGACACTGTAGTGCAAACATTGAAAGATTACCCTGGTTGTGTCGATGCCCGAAACGCTCGTGGGCGCACTGCTCTTCACGAGGCCGCGTGCTATGGGCGCGTGGCCATCGTGAAGATCTTGTTTGAGTACGGTGCGGATATCAATGCAAGGAGCTATACGGGATACACGGCCTTGACTTTTGCTACAGAGAGTGGCTCTGTAGAAGTTATAATGGCGCTCATAGAACGCCGAGCAGACTTAAACGCCGCGTCAACGTCCGAGCAAGTGGATCTTCGAGGACACACTCCGTTACATAGAGCTGCCCTCCGCGAAAATCTAGCATCGGTACAATTGCTGGCCGCAAAAGGCGCCTCTGTAAACGCCGTCACTGCAAATGGGATCACCGCTCAGCAGATAGCCATCCAAAAGGGGTCGCCTGCTATTGTTCTGGTCCTCGCTGCTTTTGGCACGAACTATTCGAGGGACGCCCAGGGTAACGATGCCACTTATTATGCTCAGGCCCTGGACGGGACACGTCGCGACCAGATCATGGCTATCTTGAGTAAGTGGACGGAAAATTCAAGGTATAGGTCAGACCTGCTGCGATGCCAGCGTAGCGGCGAGTTGTCCCGGTTTTTCAATGCGCAAGGAAACCTAGATCTGCTGGCAATGCTGTGCTGGGCCACGGCAAAAGGCAGACTGGGTGTCATCGAATATGTCTTAGATATGTCGGCATGGGAGCAGCCCGACTTGGTTAATGGCAAAGATCAATCGGGCTGGACAGCGCTTCACCATGCGGCACGTGGAGGTGAGTACACTACTGTGCGAAGGCTTCTAGAGGCAGGGGCAACAGTCGACAGCCTCACCACGAATCGTCGCTGGACTCCCCTACTTCTGGCAGCTGAGAAGGGGCGGAGGAGAACCGTGCAAGTGCTGCTACAGCACAAGGCGGACATACTTTCCAAGACACACCACGATGCAACGGCGCTGGATCTGGCAGTCGAAGGGAAGCACAAACAAACTTTAGATATACTAATAAGCGAGATCCAGAATACTAAGTTTATAGCAACAATCCTAGACACTCGCCGTCGGAAATTAGCTATGATCGAATATCACAAGACAGAAGCCATGTGGAAGAAAACGAATGAAGAAGTAGAGCAAGAAGTCGAACAGCTTACGCATGTCACTGCCGCAACAACTGTGAATCTCAATGAGAATGAGCTATACAATGGAGCATTTGATGGCACATTGTTCTCTACATCGCGTATGGGGTAAGTCAACGTGTATCCAACTTACCAACTAGAGAGCAATAATCCTAAGTCTAACTTGTCTAGCCCTGATATGGTTCAATCGCCGACATACGACCGACTGATTAATACATGGAACAAATTCTTCGAGTTTCATGAAAAAGATAGGAGAGTTAAGATTGCAATTCTAGACACGGGGTTCGATTCCAAGCACAGTGACTGGGATAATCCTCGGGCACTTCGATTCAGGAATAGCCAGCCCGAAAGCGATCCCCGCGACGTCAAGCAGCGGAATAGGATCAAGGAATTTCGCGACTTTTGCGGATACGACGATAGTCAAGAGGGAGATGGGGTAGACCTTGACGGTCACGGGACCCAAGTGACGGGAATAATTTTACGTCTTGCCCCTAGAGCTGATATCTATGTTGCTAGAATATGTGAAGGTGATAAGAATCGCGGGTTGCCACCACATCTTCAGACGGCGGGACAAAGTACGAGCAACGCTAGTCCCCAGCCGGCTGCAGTAGCTGATGTAAGTTTTACACACTCCGAGATTATTATGTTTGTTGGATAATGCGACTAATATAGAACAGGCAATAAACTGGGCCATCGAAAAAAAAGTCGATATAATCAATATGTCTTTTGGATTTAATCGTCCCCCCTTAGTAGTGAAACAGGCCCTAGAGCGCGCAAGAGGGAAGATACTTGTCTTTGCAGCAATGTCCAACGATGGTAATAATAATCCAAGCGGAGCCGCGTGGCCGGGAAGAGATCTCGATTACGCAATCGGAATACACTCTTGTAAAGAGGGCGGTCAAAAGACGTCAAACTTTACCCCGCCTCCCGCACCTGCGACCCATAATCTCATGGTCGTGGGCGAAGGTATTATCACACACTGGCCAGAAGCCAAAGGAGGTGGTTTCCGTCTAGACGATGGAACGTCTTTTTCAACACCAGGAGCCGCGGCGATGGCGGCGCTCGTGTTAGCCTTCTTGTATCAGCGTCGGGGCAGAAAAGAACGGATAGAGGTAGAAAAGTTTGTCGATCTGGAAGAAATACGGCGAAATAAGGTAATGTCTTCACTCATGATGCAGAACATGGGGACGAAAGGGGAAAATACAAACTTTTCCTATATAACACCACAGTTGCTGTGGATGAACTACAATCCACTCTCCGATGACCAACTCAGCCCAGAATACAAGCGGCAGCATGCTTGGGCGGTCATTCAAGATGCACTCAGCCGACTATAAGATGTTGGTCTTTATATTATTACATTTGCATGATAATCGACGACTAGGTACAACTGGATCATTGGCCCATGGGTGCTCTATTAAGGTACTTTGTCATGAAGCAACATTATTAAGCACCGTCTTTCAGGGGCCCCTATCTAGACATTTATGTATCACACTTAATACGGCTGAAAGATATCTTACTAGCCTTAGCAACAGTACCAGTACACCAATCATCGCCACCAGGACTATTGCCAACCAGGTCTCCTCATATTTCCAAGTATACATTATCAACAAATTAAAAGATTATTTTCCCAACCTTCATTAAAAGCCCGGGCATTCGCACAAACACTGATCATGTACCTTTGAATATATCATTTGGTTTGGAAATACTTCCCAACGTTGGCACTAAGCTATAAGACACTAGATTTATAAGTATGACGGTTTAGTATCTCTATACTTACCGCTGTTAAACATCTACCAAGCCCCCCACTCTTCAGGTATAACGAGATTTAATATTTGCCACCTGCCTTTCGTTGTCGCAACCCTTCCATAGACCGAGCGACATTAATAAAGCTACTTATGCTCAAATGCTCTGCCCTTGCGACAACCCCTCCTGTGACCTCCCTAAAACAGCCAACGAGGTAACCATTGACTCTGAGGTGAACTTCGTCGCAAAGTTCTACGTAGACTTCAAAATTTAGTACTTACGTTTATACGAGCTACGTAACATAGATTCCCAAAGAATTCCTCAAGCATATCGGCGGTCTGCCATTGGAAGAATGGGGAATCTGACGGTTTCCTTTTATCCTAATCTGTCTCATAGTTGCCGCAAGCTTAGTAATACGCAACGCCGCAAGGCCTCAACCTTTAGAAACTATATTTCGAGAAGATCTATCCTATGGTATAACGGTGTTCGATATTAGTCACCATAAGTATGCGAGATACTAGCTAGTTCTCAGAAGCTTTTATCTAGAGCGACGGTAAGTCACGCAGATCAATCAAGTTAGGTAGAAGCTAAGTAGCAGTATAAATTTAGGCTATATAACGAAAGCCCTACCAGTATTATTAGTAGTTACGCGATAATATCGATCATTTTCTATGGTTAGTATACTGCTTGAATAGGCCGGCATCGAGAACTTTAAAGAGATGCTTGATCTTATGCGTTTAGGAGGTGCCCACGAATGCGCACACCCTGGCTCTTAACGTTCGGACTTTAAACTACCTGTCACATGACCTATGGGTCGTCTATGTGCATCTACTACTAAGAATTGCGACCGGCTCAACCTTCAAGGTTCGGTTTGAGTTATGCCACATTCACCTTGTCCTCGTCACTAGATGTTTTCACAATCAATATGACTATCTTATCGGCCTGGTTGAATCATAATACCTATAGACCTATACCGACAAAACAACAAGTCTACTGGGCGGGAATCTTGCCCTTAAACACTAGCGATTTCGTTATTAGATCACAAGCCACAGAAGTGTGGCTGTGCCGTACCGTGTAATTAAGTCCTGTGTAGGAGCGACAACTCAAATTAGCTTACTTCGGCATTCAGGTAGTTGAAAATTTTGTTTTAAGATCGGCGCCCCATTTTGATCGTTCCTTCGAGTAGATCACATTACAGCCTTGCTCAAAAAGTCACTGCCGCCACATTTCACTACTTTTCCCTTCCCCCCCCATGTACGCATACGCCCTTGTACAAACTGCTGCTTGGCCTATTCAAACCGTTTATCGTGCGAGAACCAAGGTCTGCCTACTACTCAGAATGACCAGGAGTCAATGCAAACGGTTTGGCAGCCACGATCGCAGATCATGACCCCTGACGAATACCCCTCCATAATAATCCACCTGCAAGTGCTAAGGGAATACGAGATTGTGGGTCATACTGCTATCCCTTGTTGCTCATCACTTGCTTATTACAGGTCAGTAACCAGACAGTAGTGCAGCCACCATAGCCCAAGGGCTATCCAGCTGAGATCCTTAGCGTAGCAATCGCTAGAGGGAGACTTACGTGTTCCGGATCGTGTATGCACCTATCTCACTAACACGGCCGAGGATCCGAAAACTGCACCCACACACGAGTTTGACTATTATCTGCCTATGCAATACCGGCGAGCAGTGACAGGCCATAAATGGCTCCTAGCATCATGGCTGTAAAGTATTTACTCTGAGCAAATCAAGCAGCACAAAACAACGCATCACTATTTTACTTATGCTAATACTTATACTAATCCCAAAGCCACTGCATCCTCCAGTGAATCTCTCCCCTTGTCCGCATTGACGCCCCGATCTTCACCCACATTTTGCTAAAATGAAGTTCTTATTAGTAGCCGCGATGGGCGCCCCTCTTACTATCTAACCCTATGCATAGCAAGCTATAGGGCGTCTTAAACGTTGACTATACATACATATATTAAGGTATTGTTCTAATAGCAGCGCTGCCGGTATCGCGATGTCCTTGGCATCCCGTGGCCGCTCTGCCAAGGATTTCTAAATGCCCGGTTCCGAATGTCTCGTCCGACCACGACGTCGTTAAAGTGGAGCAATCCAGCAGTATATGTAGTCCGTGAAAACTGCCAGTACCGAGACACTCAGCCATCCGCTACTGTTCAGCCACCCATAATCTAGTGAATGAATCGCCCTTTTTCTGTGTTTAGGCCTCCGTGGTCAGATCAGGTATGTAAGACAGTACATGAGGGAAGAAAAAAAATTGGAATAAAAAAACGAGTTTCCTTCAAGTTCACACTCATTTTCATGACATATTTGCCTAGATAGTGATCAACCGCCGAAGGCTGTAAGAAATATAAATTCACAACTTCTGACTGCATGCTTTATGTAGATACCAGGGTTACATCGTGCTGGCGGTGAGGGACATGGAAATCTAATCCTTTTTTGTCTTACATGCATACGCCGTTCTGCAATTTCGGGTCGCTGAGCGGCCGTCACATCTATAGACCACCCAATATCGACCCAAATACGGGCGAGTGGTACGATAACACTTCTGCGCAAGGCTCAGCTCACATCATGCCGGGCACATTGACATGTCAGCTCTCACTCGGAAATTGGTTTAATACCCTGATCTGACCCTCCTCGTACAGTCGATCCGGTCCCTCCCCTCACTAACCACACTCGTTACCTGTTTTCCTTGAATCCAGCTCTCTTTCAAAGTGATGGCATCCCTTCCGTCACCGGTGGGATCCGTGCCGCAGCTTCCTGGCACCTGGGCTTACAGAGGGTGTTATACTGAGGGCCTCAACGGCCGGGCGTTCATTGATCAGCAGCCAGATAACGCTGATCTCACGATCCAATCTTGCGTCACTACCTGTATCGACGGTGGATATAGTGTGGCTGGGTTAGAATACGCATCTCAATGCTTCTGTGACGATTTCCTCCGGAACGGCGCCAACCTAACAGATGACGCGGACTGCAGCACGCCTTGCACCGGTGATGCCTCCCAGCGATGCGGTGCTGGCAACATACTCTCCGTCTTTTCCAACGAAACCATCACCGTATATCAGCCTCCCACTGCACTAACCGATGATCTTCCTGGCTCCTGGGAATACTACGGATGTGTTGTGTATGTATAGGCCAATTATAGAAGACCCGCTGATACACGACGCGATCGCGCGAAGCTAATGGCGACCATAGCGATGCCATTGACGCTCGCGTGCTAGCGTATATGAGTATTGACGAGCAAAATGCTACGATTGAGGCCTGTATATCTGGCTGCAGCCAATTCGGATATAATGCAGGCGGTGTCGAATATGGCTACCAATGTTGTAAGTGAAAACTGCCCTCGGGTAAACGACACCGTTAGTCCCCTAAGGGAATTAACAGTATATATCCTAAAGCACATACTTAATTAGGACTTCTCAGAGTGCAAGACTAACATGTGCCTAGTTTGTGGCGATATATCAGCAGTCACCACGGCGCCGGAAACCGATTGTAACATTGCTTGCCCAGGCGATGCTCAGCACCTCTGTGGTTTGTTATTGCATTTCTCGTTGACGTGAGTGAATGACTAATTTTATGTTAGGAGGTGGAAATAGGATTTCCTATTACCAGTGGACAGGAGCACCTCTCACGACATGGACGTACGCTCAAGGTATCGCAGCAGGAAGCTATGATTTCATCATGTCTGCACCTCTTCTACCCTTGATCAGTGTTGTGGGCATTAACCAGAAGGTTGTTTTCGTGGAGAAGCATGGCACGCAGGTATATGACAATAGCAGTGGCTCATTCGAGTTTGATCCCACACTTGCACCGCAATACGGCACCGCCTTTCGCGAGCTCCAGCTCAAGACTGATGTCTTCTGCTCTGCGTCGCTAGTCCTACCAGATAAAGCCGGTCGTCAGTTGAACGTGGGCGGGTGGTCCGTTGAATCGCTGTATGGCGTCCGGCTTTTCACACCTCAGCCAGGCCTAGGAGTCAATGGGACTAACGACTGGGAGGAGGACGTAACTGAACTGGCGCTGTTGGATGCCCGTTGGTACCCTAGTGCAATGGTGCTCAGTAATGGATCAGTCCTCGTCATGGGCGGTGAGAATGGTTCGGATGGTCCTATAGTTCCAACTTGCGAGATCCTACCAAGGCCCGCTGGAGTCACAAACTCAACCTACCTGGATTACCTCGAGAACGTCGAGAAGGTCAACTCATATCCCTTCCTAGCCGTTCTGCCGTCGGGTAACATATTCTTCGCTCAGTATAATGAAGCCCGGCTCATCTCACAGACCGACTTTAGTACGACTAAAATGCTCCCGCAGATGCCTGGTGCCGTTAACAATCCCGAGTCTGGGCGAAATTACCCCTTGCAAGGAACACTAAGTCTCCTACCCCAATCCGCCCCCTACACCGAAGCGCTGACCGTCTTGATCTGTGGTGGGACAACTGACGGAGCAAATTTCGGTCTGGATAACTGCATTTCCACACAGCCAGACGTCGCAGGTGCTCAATGGGTTATCGAGAGAATGGTGAGCAATTGCACTTCCCTGTCTCTCCTCAATTCTGGCACACCTTCTTCATGACGCCCACTGCTCTTTTACTGACGTCGAATTTTAGCCGTCGACCCGTGTCGTTACGTGCATGGTAAACCTCCCTGATGGTCGCTACCTGATCCTTAACGGTGCCGTAAACGGCCGCGCTGGCTTCGGTCTAGCACCTGATCCTAATAAGGGCGCTGTGCTGTATGACCCTTCCAAAGCAATCGGCTCTCGGATGACGCAGCTTGCCAACTCAACTATCGCACGCTTGTACCACTCCGAGGCGGTGCTCATGAATGACGGACGCGTACTAGTATCTGGCTCTGATCCGCAAGACGGAGTCAACCCGGAGGAGTACCGGCTTGAGTACTTCTCTCCCGACTATATCCTGTCTGGGGCGCCAAAGCCGACCTTCACGATCCAGAACACGGACTGGGCGTATGGACAGACCGTGCCTTTCACGCTGACCTCGACATTCACCGGCGCCGTCAAGGTGTCGCTCATCGCGGCCGTCGGCTCGACCCACGGCAATAATATGGGACAGCGGACCATCTTCCCAGCCTTTACTTGTGCGGGTAGCGCGTGCACCGTTACGGCGCCGCCCAATGCTAATATTAGCCCGCCGGCATGGTATCAACTGTTTGTTTTGGATGGCCCGACGCCCAGCCATTCTGTCTGGGTGCGCATTGGAGGCGATCCAGGCGAGGTTGGCAACTGGCCCAACCTACCAGGTTTCACATTCCCCGGCATCTAGAAAAGCTGGAAGGGAGGCGAGTGTATTGAACTGAAGTTTGGGAGGCGAGATCACTCGTCTAAGGATGTATGTACTACCCATGTAGATGGTCTATAATTATATAATTATTCTACAGGGGTAGATTCTAGTCTCAAATTTCCAAGACAGGCTAATTATGGACCTTTTCAGTATTAAGAGCCCCTTTTCTACCGGTATAATAATCTACATAGTATGCTAAAGTTCTAGTCGACGGCTACAACGAGCTCAAAGTCCTTGCCATCCCTGGCCACAACTGTGACCTTGACACCCCACTCCACAATTGTATACGAACTCGTACCATCTAATGTTAGTGTAGCATCATTAAGTTCATCACCTGCACACCCGCCGGACTTGGGTGTCACATTCAACACCCTTACCGGACCCTCTCCAGTTTCGATGATAGTCGAGACGGTATACAAGAGCACCCCTGTCGCGCATGACCCTGTGTTAAGTCCTGTAGATGAGCGTACCTCTATAACTAGAGCCTCGCTATCGTTATGCTTCACTACGACGGCCTTCTTTCCACCTGCAACCTCTATAGGCGACAACACGTGTAAGGTCTGTCCAGATTCAGCCACGCAGTCAACTTGGGAGTCTGCAAGCCAGCCCAGTCGCCACTTATCCCAAGCAAAATAATCCGGGCTCGGCCCGCTAATAAGCCCCATTAGATCCCAGCCTCCAATGAACAATCCAGTCGCACTACCATTGTATGGGTAATAATCAGGCAAACACATCGTGTGTCCCGTCTCATGATTCAGCACGAGGAACCCCCACGTCTTATAACCATCATACCCGAAGGTAACAGACTTCTTCGCGACATAAGTACCATCGCGTGTTGTGACGTCACCTATAAATGTAGGACTATAAGTGATGGCGCTGGCGTTGGCTGTTGGCACAATGTACAGGACGTCGACCGGGGGGATCGTGGCGTTATACGAAGCCAGTGCATCCTGGATGTAGCGTTCATGCACCTCAGCAGTGAGTCCACGTTCCCAGTTATAACTAGCTGCCGTAGCCGGCATACGGTAGAAGCGCGAGGTATCGGCCCTTACAGATAGATCTAGGGCACCATAGGACGCTGTGCTATACCATTCTGCCGCTGCCGGGAGAAAAAAGTCACGAAGGACCTCCGGCGAGCTCTCGTTGGCGCTTTGATCCGAAAAGTCCACGAATATCATGAATGCGCTGAGAGTACCGACACTCGGCGCGCAGTTCAGCTCATAGCCAAACCCCGCACTCAGATAGACATTTTGGTCTGCCTTAAGCTTGCAGGCTGACACGTCGGCTCTGGGCTGTGAAAGACTGGCAGTGGACACTCTTGTAACAATTGCACTAGCCATAGACCATGCAAACCCCCCTAATGATAAGAATTTTGCCATGAGCATATCGTCGATTGCCAGAGACCTAATACGTGACTTTCTACTGTCTTAATCGCGTGAGATGAGAGCTAATACTATAAATAGTGAAAGAATATAGTTACCCGTCATAGCTGGGTTTTCACTTCATTTATTAAATTGGGAGACTCACTTATCTTATGAGCAGAGGGGTAGGTGATGTTGCATTCTAGCATTTTCTAGGCAAGTGCCATAACTACTCCGAAATCATACCGAAATGATACATACTCCAAGATAAAGCCAGGCGCGGGGATTGGAAGAGCTAGATAAGGAAAAATGAAACCATAATCTGCCCAGTTAACTCAGTGAGAGGTGAAATATTAAGGATGAAATTATGAGATTGTAAGTCAAATGTTTGAGAATGACTAATGTACTTGGTTTTCGGTCTATAATGTTGTCCCTTCAATGTAAAATGCCACACTTTCGCAATATACTAACCATTTCTTTGACACCCCAAAGAAGAAAGAGGGAGAACGAGCTGTATGACTAGATAGATTTAGCCGGCAGTAATCTACACGCCTGGTCAATGCTTCACTTTCAATCGGTACTACCATAGCCAGTGATGACTGTTACCAACAAGGTGTTAAGTATGTATTCTGAATCCCTAGCCTACGAGATCGCCTAGCTTCGTCGTGAGTTATAGATTGAGGGTTACTGTAAGGGCCTCCAATGTACCCTCATTTGGATTATTGGAACTATAGTAAATGGCTAGATTATCGCTGCAGTTACCGCTTAAGGGCAATACGTAAAAGCTCAGATATCTCTCCCACTTCAGACTCTGTAGTCCGTTGGTTTCCCATCATGTACAGAACATTACCAAGTACCCGGGAGTGCACATTCCATGACACCCCTGAAATATCGTCAGAGCCAACTAGCAGTCTCTTACGCAGACCTTCAGCAGCAGTGCTCGTGTACCCACTTCCATCGGCTGCATGTAAGTGAATAGCTAATACACTGCCTACAGCCCAGACACCTGCGACTTTGTCGGATTGCAGAGATATCCATTGTACCAAAGATAATGGCCAAATCGACCAGACCTCGGACTGTGGTTTAGTGAGATTGGCGTTCATCTCGTTGTCGACTTGTATCCAACCGCTCGACTTGGCCCAGTTCCAATCACCAGTCTTGTCCATCAACTGTAATTGAGTTAGAGATTCGATAGCTACTTGGCAACCCACGGCATGTGCTGTATAGCTATGACCATGGAGCAACGCATCGGACTTCTCTTCGCTTCCGAAGGCATCGAACATACATTCAGAGGCCAGAGTGATGCATAATGGAATCAGTCCCCCAGTTAATAACTTGGCGTGGACTGATATATCAGGATGCAGTCCAAGAAAAGAGGCCGCTGTGAGTCGTCCCAGGCGGTAAATCCCAGTGAACACTTCGTCAAAAATAACAGGCAGCCCTCGCCACGTATTGCCGTCGTCAAAACGATTGGGAAACTGGTCTACGCCGAAGCTTGGCGCTGTCTTTCTAACAACCTGCACTAATGTCTGTTGGAAAAGGGGGTCGCTACTCCAAAGTTAGAATGACATTAAGATGAAACAACGCAAATTAAGGGGGGGCCAGCGTTTATGCTTACACTAAAATCATGCCTCCTGCCCCAAGCACCACCGGTTCAAGTATCAAGGCGCCGAATTTCCGGCCCTCATCCAGGTGTTTTCGTATAACCGACAAGATGTATGCCTCATAGGGTTTATGGTCTCCCCGGGCTATGCGCGACTCAAGATCAAAGATCTCCGAAAGATGGGAGAAGCTCTGATTATAGCTCGGCGCTATCACACGCGGGACCTGAACTTGCCATTCTCCCGCAACACATTGAATTTGAGGATGATCTAGCCAGACTCCCTTGCCTTCGTACCATTCCACTTTCTCGTTATATGTGTTTGGTTCGGCACAGTCCATGATTCCTATCGTATCACCATGATAAGAGCCCTTGAGACCTAGGATATCAATCTTCGTGTCAGGAGACCAGCCGTACCGAACACGAGCAGCACGTAAAGCCATTTTAACTGCCACTTCCATGCCTGTGCTCCCGTTATCTGAGAAAAACACACGGTTCAGTCGCGGGCTCTGGAAACTGTCAAGGATCAGAGTTGCTAGCTTTAATGCGGGCTCGTGGATCGCCCCGGCGAACATCACATGCCCATAACGACCAGCAGCGTAAGCAGCTGCGAGTGTCAGTGAGGAATTTCCATGGCCCAGGCCTTGCGTCCACCAGGATGCCGATCCATCAAAAGATGGCCGCAAGAGACTGTTGTTATCGGGTGTTGCTGAAGACTCAGAAACCAAAGTCTGAAAATAGTTTCCAGAGGCACTATCAATCGCTACAATGTCGCTTGGTTGAAGAAGCTTCTGTTGCGTAAAAGGATACCAAATCTTTCGGTGCGCATCTGCTGGCATATTCTCTAGGACTTTGATACGGGCGGCGTGCTGGCTATCAAGGTGAACGAGTGTGTCACGTACCGCTTTGCCCTGGCTTTTCTCTCGATAGTACCGGAGCATGGACTTTTCGTCTTCATCTTTACCATGTACGTGATTCCGAGGAGGTGGCATGGGTAAGGCGGTGACCATTATGTCATATCGTTTCGCAAAATAATCCTTGAGATACTCAGAGTTCCCATAAGCGGTATCCTCAAACACGATGACGCTTTCCACATCGTACCCTCTGATCCTTAGTGACTCGAACGCGGAGATAGTAGATGATATCCCACCCAACTTCCAGTCTGCTACCAATATTACAGGGCACCTAAGGGCAGCATAGAGGTCGGCCTGTGTAGTGCCAGAGGGGGCGGGGGAATGGATCCCGCCAGCTGTTTCGATGAAAAGCCAACCCGGGCCGGCAGAAGCTCTCTCAGAGGCAAATTCGTAGACCGACCGCAAGATACGCTCGTTAGCGATAACCTATATAGATTCTTAGCTACGTTTTGTAACTGGTTTAGATGAGGTTAAGCACATTTCCTTTGGCAGCGATATGGGGGCTCACAGCTTGCCTGTATTGATATAACGTCCGATAAGTGACATCTTTAGTGAATCTTTTCATATGGCTACGAAAGTCAATTTAAGTTAGCACGGTATGCTATTATTCTAGTTATTCTCGATTACTCCTACACGCCTATTAGAATTTACTAAGAATCAATGATTTTAGGGCTATACGGACACTTATCGTCTGCTTCATCTTCTGGCCCCGTGGAGACAGGTTTCAAGTATGCCGTTGCTTCGTCTTTCCATATTCTTGTAGAGGCATTGCAGAGGATCGAGGTAACGACTGTCTTCCCCACATCGGTATTGGCGCCGTATATTTTATAGACGCGCAGGTTCCGCCAGAGTATTGGCCCAATAGGGGACATAGTAGAGAGTGATGGTAATAGGTGGCTGTGTGGTGAATCACATACCCCAGCGGTGGAATATCTACGATTTATCCATTCGGGGCGACTAGGTACAGCATAATATACGTTTCTCTCTCATCATAAAGTCGAACACGCACCGAGCCCTAGATACCGCTAAGTGGTACCTACAGTAGTAGTGGTTTTGGTAATGGTGGTGTGCGCGATTATCCGGGTGGTGGGTTAGTGCAAGCGGTAGTCCGATCCAACTAACTTAGATCAGGTTGATCACAACCTACTGTGCGGATCACAACCTAGATCACTTTAGGTAGGTCAAGGGTACCATGTCAATTGGGTACCTTTCCCGGTTATTCGGGGACACCTAATCATCATCGCAATTCGAGCACTGATTTTCTCATCCTTTCGTGGGGATAGCTAAAATATGAGCCCCAGCATTAATTTATATTTGGTTATTACGCTTAAGGCAATATTTCTTATTCGGTGCCTACTAGCCGCCATACTAGGTCGAAGCTAAATATATTTTTCGGAGGCATTCAATGTTCGTGATGCATAATATGGAGTCATGAGGTATTAGATCTCTTAGTTCCGAACATGCTCAAGCTTTATGCAAACAAGTGAGAGACTATCACACAGAACGGCTGTTGTTAATTTCTTGGTCATCTACGATGCATATTGCCACGGAGAGGAGAACAACTTATGAGAGTCTAGTGCGGATACAAGCCTAGCAGTCCTAGTATTCTCAACCTCAGCAGGCATCAGCAAAATATGAGGCCCACAGCACGGGTGAGCAGTTTAGAGGCAACTCTCCAGGGACGATTAGCCCACCGCGAATCCCACGGTAGATTGCGACATTTAGATGTTCCAAGATCAGACCTTGTGGACTTCTCTTCGAACGACTATCTATCACTCTCGCAAGATCTAATCGTGCGCGATGCTCTAGTAGCACAACTGAACTACCCTGATAAGAAATTATCCCCCGTTTCTAACAAGCGAATCATCGGATCCGGAGGTTCACGCCTATTAGATGGCAACTCGGCTTTTGTTGAGCAACTTGAACGCAAAATCTCCGACTTTCACAGCTCGGAAGCGGCACTACTTTTTAGCTCGGCTTACGACGCTAATGTCGGGCTCATCAGCTGTGTCCCGGGAGCTCAGGATGTCATTTTGTTCGATAATCTCATCCATGCAAGCATTCATGATGGGATGCGGTTGTCTCGTGCGACTAAACGCATCCCATTTACGCATAGTTCTATCATCCGGGATACTAGGGAATTAAGCGCCGAGTTAGAGGCCTCCAGTAATGCTAGTGAGCCTCAGGGTCTAGAGCTGACGCTGAGGCAATTGACACAAGGAGATCAACTAGTCAGGTCCGGGGAATCAAATGTTTTCATTTGCATCGAGGCCCTTTACAGCATGGATGGGGATATAGCGGACTTGAGATACGTTTCTGACGTGGTAGAGAATCTGCTTCCAGGAGGGAACGGCTATATAATCGTCGATGAAGCCCACTCTATTGGCGTCTTGGGGGATGGCGGCCGCGGGCTCGTGAATCAACTCGGCTTACAAGATCAGATATGGGCACGAGTGATCGGATTTGGTAAAGCGATGGGGTGCGCTGGAGGTTTGTACTTCCTTACACAACTATCATGACTCCTTCTATTGACATTGCACCTTTTGATTCTAGGTGCTGTCCTCTGCTCCTCGATCGCGCGTCATTATCTCATCAACTATGCCCGAACCCTTATATATACGACGGCTATGTCCTTTCCATCCCTGGCTAGCATTAATGCTGCATACGACTATATGATAATTGGAAAGGCAGAGGAACGCCGGCAGCAATTGAAAAAGCTCATAGAACATTGTTATACCAAGTTGAAGAGACTTGACCAAAACCGAAGGCCGACCACCGCTACTATTCGCGTTCCTAAATACCCATCGGGTTCTCCAATCATCCCAATATTCACCAAATACCCAAAGGACCTCGCTAGACACTGCCAAAAGTCTGGGTTCATGATTCGGCCGATAGTTGCACCAACTGTTCCCGATGGCCAGGAAAGGATCCGGATCTGCCTTCATGCCGCCAACACAATCGAGGAGATCGATGGCCTTTTCCGAGCAATTGAAAAATGGTCGAGCAATTTAGGGACTACATTCGATATGGAAGCGAATAGGGGAAGCCAGAAAGCTGGTAATTCAGAGTTAGGTTTGCGTGCTAGTGTGCCGGAGAACATGAAGGCCAGGCTCTGATATTTATGGTTCGGGGTTTGTTCATTCTAGCCCTACAATAAACTAGCAATGAAAACAAATGAATATTAACCATGAGCCTGAAGTCTCTCTTCGTCTATAATGCTCCTATCGTCTTCTAGAATTATATGACGGCGATGCACTGGACTGGGGTCTACTGTGACCTTGCTCGCGTCTGTCTGTAGGGGTTTTAGCCCCCATCGGTTGAACATGGCCTTATCTTCATCCCAGCCGTTGCAGTCTGTCGTCAGCATTTTCTCGCCCGTAAAAATGGCATTTGCGCCGGCCATAAAGCATAGCATCTGTTCACTCTCTGGCATTGTCACTCTCCCAGCTGCTAGCCGAATGATCGTCGCGGGCATCACCAATCGGGCGGTGGCTATGCAGCGGACAAGGTCTTCCAGCTTGACGGGCTCTTGGCCAAACATCGGTGTGCCCTTGATGGGGACGAGTTTATTAACGGGGAATGACTCAGGGTGTTCGGGCAGCGTGGCCAGCGTATGAATGAGTCCGACATGGTCCGTACTTGGTACTTCCCCAAGGCCCAGAATACCACCGCTGCAAACGTGGATGCCTGCGTCTCTCACATTCTCTAGCGTCTGAAGTCGCTCGTCGTAGCTTCTCGTGGTAATGACATTTGAGTAGTGTTCTCGTGATGTGTCGAGGTTGTGATTATACGCAGTCAAACCTGCCTCCTTGAGCTGCTTCGCTTGTTCTTTGTCAAGCACTTTGGTATAAAAGGTCAGCACTTTTCACTCTCTGCATCTCCGCTCCTGGA
This sequence comes from Nemania diffusa, assembly GCA_038501195.1. Taxonomy (NCBI): domain Eukaryota; kingdom Fungi; phylum Ascomycota; class Sordariomycetes; order Xylariales; family Xylariaceae; genus Nemania; species Nemania diffusa. Next base: position 3,887,697 of record JBBPUQ010000009.1, on the reverse strand, counting down.
ATAGGCGGAGCGAGAAAACATGAAGGTTGATGGTACTACTTACTCCCCAGAGTCACGCAAGCTTCCATGCCCAGCGCCCTCACCCCCTTTATCATTTCTATAATGTTTTGCATTCCTCGTTTCCTCCCCCTCATGTCCCTCCAGGCTGCGCCCATGCAGAACCGATTGGATCCGTTCTCCTTGGCGATCTTTGCGGCCTCAAGAACCGAGTTCACCGTGGACAATTTCGTGGCCTCGAGCCCTGTAGTGTATCTCGAGGACTGGGCGCAGTATGAGCAGTCCTCAGTGCATCCACCAGTCTTAATGTTCATGAGAGTACATAACTGAACAGCTGACGGTGTATGGAATCGCCGGTGGACGCTCCCAGCGGCGGATGCAAGCTCCATGAGTGGTTGGTTATAGATATCTGAGATTTCGTCCCGTGTCCATGTTGTCCGCGGCAAGCGTGCAGCTACCGCTTGCTCGAATGTCGAAGCACACCTTCGGTGTAGGGATAGGGTCCTCACTGCCGGACCACCCCGGCTTCGAAGAACATTCAGAGTACTGAAGCTTCCCATGGCTGACCGTAGAAGCAAATGTCGTATCACGAGAAGACGTTTTCATTCCCCGCAAGACCGTCTACTATTGCTCTTGCCCTATCTTACCCAGCTCAGCTTCGTAATGCGCGCATTTCTACTGGCTTGGCGGCGCCCATACGCATACTATCGGATAAAATATCGCAGGTGGGGTGCCCCAACAGATGCACATCGTTGCTCTGCACATGGGGACAAAGTTCAATCGCCCCTCATAAACACGTGTGTACGCATATGTATATGTATACCTATCTCTTCACATAAATAATAACTTACCAAACATGATTATTCATCGGCATCGGGATGTCGGGGGTCCAGGGGTAAATATACTACCCTACCTACCAAGTCCACTAGACTGCCTAGTGAAGCCCTAACTAAAGATAAATAGACGATCGCGATTTAGAAGAACGATCTGTCTAGTGTTTGAATTACTAACGGTTAGTTATATTCTTTTTATGTGTACAGTCAACTTTTTGATCTCCTGTGTGATTCAGGCATCTCAATCAACATGGGTGACGTCAATTTGATTTGCCAGCCATGTCCGAAAAAGGAAATACTCTTTATTTAGTCAAGTACTTATAAAAAATGCGTTTCAATTGCAACTGATCCCTTCGACAACGTTTTAGCTGTATGAGGTAGACGAGTTCAATTATCTCGCGCTGATTTTTAGGATTCCACGACTTAATCGTTTTAGCAACAGGCGATGAGGATAAGGACCATGCAGTGCGCACATAAGGTCTATTCTAAAGTCATCACTACCAAGATCCCTCTAGACAGCAGCTACAAGTGAGAAGATAGATTAGAACATGCATTCTTATTTATTATTGATCATGAGACGCTTGCGCGTTTTATTCAATAATCATCTCAGCCCAGAAAAGGGCGCTTACATATGAGCTTTGTCGAATACAGCGTGGCAACAGGTGGAGGGCGTCGAGTGCGTATTAAGCAATGATATCGGCACGACACACTGCTACTTCACGGTAATTTTGCCGCGCCTAAGCCTATGCTAGAGATCTATTCAGGGGGGCCAGCCGAGGACTGGTGTCTAAGAAGGGTGGGTGGCCCCAAGAAGCTTATCGATACAAGTGGTTTAGTTGTGGCACAGCTTATAAGCCTGTGGCTTGGCAGGTGGCTTGCCACCCGCACCGTTTGTAGGTTGAGGTAGTCTAGCAAGCTAATCATTGAGTAGACGAACGTCAGGTTCAAAAACCAGGCCCTAAGGTAAGAGAAGCTGACATTCTAAGCAAGAATTATGGGCAATAGGCTTATTATGTTTTAAATTTGCCTTTCTTAATGATTAGTAGCTTTTGTGTATAAGAAACATGGCGAGAATAATGAAGGCTGTTATTTGTCCAGGGCAAGTAAATCACAGATTGGAAAGGGTTGATACGGGAATTGTAGATAGTTTCAACCAAATCCTTTCTGGTAACTAGAAAAGACGTCCGCTTCTCAGTTGGAAAGCGCGTTACATTCGTACAGCGTGGATTACTTACTGAGTATGACCCTGCGAAACGGAATTCTGCGCCGGGAGATTTTCAATCGGTGAAGGCCGACTCATTTCAATTTACAAAGTATAGTAGTTGGTAGGCATTGGTCTTCAGCCCTTAGACATGTTCTTAGGATGAAGTCGTGTACATGTCTGATTATCTAGCGGGGCTATTAGGACAATCCTTTAGGCGGGGTCCAATTGCCCCCAGCTCATCCTCTTGTGACATTAACTACTAGGTATGAACTAATTACTTACTGTATCAATCAAAACACTACAATGTAAGAGAAGAGTGCAAAGGGGGTTAAAAGTGACTATGTAGAGGGACAGATGCCTTGCTAGCAACAAGCCGGAGATATCTCTGTCAGCAAATATTACTATGTATAGGAACACATACGTCACAAGTAGCATCTCGGAATTATGGCTGTCAGAAACACCAATATCTCCGAAGTAGAGACTAGCTGCCGCGTCCTAGTTCAAAGATTACACTCAAGCTAACAAGGAATGACTCCATCTATGAATGACTTACCCTTGCTAGGAGGTACTGTTGTTAACCGATGTTGTCAGTACTTGTAATTTTCGTAATATTTATTTTTAACCTAACCTCCAGTATATATAAAACGACATGCCACAGCTTGCAGATGCTTCGAATAACCTTTCTAGCCTCACTTCTACCTACCTTTCTTCAATATAATATAACCTTTGGCCCGGCAAGCAACATGCATAGCACCAAAGTACTCCTCTCTATAGCCGCTCTTGCGGGTACATCACTATCTCAGAAATCGGACAGTCAATTCTGCTCAGCGTTTTTCACTTCATTCGTTTCTATTATCGAAGAGGATGCTCCCACGACACCTGCTGCGATACTATCCTTTCTTGCCCAGAGTACTGAAACCGCTTCGCCTACAACTACCACACCGCCTCTGACAACTCTTGATTTCGCCAGCCACGCGCAAGAACTTTGCGAGATCGCTACTGAGCTACCTCCTTCTCTTTTGCCCGGATTTCAGACTTATGCCGCAGAACTTCTTAGCTTTGGCAGGGCCCATAGCAGCGAGCATCTGGCCTACGTTACGGACTGCGCCCCAGAAGATGAAGTCGCAAGTAGGACCAGCTACCTAAAGTACATCTTTACCGCCACCGGCAACTTTTGCGAGCAAACGCCCGCCCCCGCCGGCGGGTCCAACGTCACCTACCCAACACCCACCCCAACGCCTACGAGATCTATCGGCCTTAACAGTTCAACCACTTTAGTTGTCACGGCCGCTGCTGCTAAGCCAACAGGTGCCTATTTGAACGCAGCCGCTATAGGCGGTATTCTCGGTGCTGCGGCCATCTTTTAACCGCCTACGGTCATGTTTAGTTAAAGGCTTGATTAGTTTTAACTTGCTTGTATATCTTTAGATGCTAAATATATCATTTGAACCATATCCATATTATGAACAGAACACAGCATCTAATCGTATTCTCGTTAATTTCAGGTTCAAAGGAGAGTATGCTCTCGCGCTTAGACAAAGTTGTACTTCTAGGGAATAGTAACCTGTGCCTCATACCAAATCAGATCCAGTGAATTTATTTTAAAGTCTAAGGAAGAAATTCTGAAAAGTTCATACAAAATGCGAGATCACCTATTTATACGTTCTCTAACTCCGCTTTATAGATCCTGCTAGGAATCTACTAATCCGTGATATATGTCGAGTAACAGTCTGACTAAGCCCTCTGCACACCGAAACTGTCGTCTAATGGCTGCATAGTTAACCCCTATTGTACACAATACTCAGGCTAGTTCTATATTGATTAACTGTCTCGTATTTATATAGTACTAATATGCTGATCTAGGCTAGTATCTATGAGTACGGCCCTGAATTAGTTGTCTCTCGTTCTGTGACTTGCGAAGCTATTATAAGCTTCATTTTAAGAAAAAAATCAATTCCAACAGAGTTACAGACATAAAAACCTCAATGATAGGTTGGTTGTTTCACCTGTTTCGCATGTCACTTGTATTAGCAGAATATTATAGGCATTTTGTCAAATATACCGTGAGAGACGCTCCACCCCTTCTGTATATATAAACTACTGTATATTCAGGTCCTGTAGATAGGACTGTTACTTTGATCTTCACCTTGATACACACTCTATGCCAATCTACTGCACTATTTTTAATACATTTAAAGGGGCTGTAAAAATTATAGAGCCAAATAAGTCTTCGAGAAGAGATTGGTCGCCTATCGGACCTAATACACTTAAAGCGGACTTATTATCCAAAGGCGTCCAAATTGGTAAAGGTTATGTAGTCATCATGGAATTACTGTTGTTTCTCTAAAATTATAGTACGACAAGAGTTTTTTGAGTTTGTGGGGGCTTTGGCCCATATATATATATAGTCCTAGATAGTAATATCAAGAACTCTAATTTCAGCGCCATAGTTACCCTTCATTTCACTCACTCGTACCTCATTCGCTAAAAACGAAGGCATTGGATATCCAAGTAAACAGGCGAGCAATTAAAAATGGAGCGAGATATCTCTAGTCTTACCACGAAAAAGTCAATTCTCATTGTGTTATGAATGAAACTACTCTAACCGCAGTTCGTGTCTTCGCTGCTCTGAACTAATCCAGTATACCCCCTTCCGTGTCTGGATGAGAGGATCCTTGGATGCCGTAATGCCCTTAATACCACCAAGATCCGGAGTCGGACTAAAAGCTATGTGCTGTTGCTTGATGTCATTAGAATGCATGACCTTATTGATCACTACCTTCCCGACTAGAACAAAGGTTGTGCTTTTGTACGGGACGGTGGCGTCGTCTAAGACATCATCCGAATCTGCAATGTGTGCCACGATGTTCAAGGTAATCGGCTTCCCGGGGAACCGCTGCCGCAGATCATCCTCCAAATAGTTTGGCCCAAGCTTTTCTAACACCTCCTTTTCATTGGGGTAAAGATGCTCTCCATCCTCTGGGTCGAGCCTGTATCTTACGTTTATAGTCTTGCCCTCCTTGTTTGTCAAAATATGAGTGTTGGGCTCGTAATAAGTCAATGTGCCGTAATTGACAGGGTTTGGCTTGGGAGACTGTACGAATACCGCAGCCGATGGGTGGCTACCAAGGAAAGCCTGGAACTCAGCTCCAACCACCTCAAAGTTCTTCTCCTCCTTGGAGTAATCACCACCGCCTGCCTTGGCCTTTTCCAGCTCAGATTTGGCAACCTGGAATGCACGAAATATTATGAGAACTACGTATTTCGAGTCAGTCACATCCACAAACATATAGTATTACGCTCGGCGTAGTCTGTGCATTGAGACGTTTAGGGGAAGGCGTAAAAGACCTGCAAATTACCCGGGGAGTCACCTACACGCCAAGAAGTCCTCTCCATTCCTAGTAGCAAACCCGTTAAACGAGTGAGCGATCAGGTCGGTATGTGTAAGAGCGTCGATATTGAATCGAAGAGCGACGCCCTTAGGGGTAGCGCCGTCATCTACATCGGGTATGTGAGGTATGCCGCCGCCAACAGAAAAGCGAGCGACCACTGGGGTTGAGGGCCTGTTGAAATGAGCAGCAATTGAAAGGCCTCGGGCCTGTTCAGTGGGAGTGAATACTCCCTCAACCAGAAGCCCTTTGGCGTGGGCTTTCAAAGACATCGGTCAGTCAAATGGTTTGATAGAGTACTACAACATACGTACTGGTGCGATAGCCGAAATGCTTGCCAAACAAATCATGCATCGCTTCCACTAGACGACTCGGAAGTGTAGCATTGGAAATTTGATCGGCAATTTGAGCAGCCATTATGAGAAGGGTGTGCAGAAATCAGCTCCGTAGGGAAGGCTAGCATATCATATGCTTTACTCGACGACATAGCAGGGACCAAGCAACTATTCAAAGCCGGATGCCTGCGCTCTTAAGTACCTTAATACTATTTCCCACGGGCGTCGAATGAAACGCGACGTATTCATTATTTTTTATAATACCCGGTAGCCGGTTGGCTAGCCCGGTATAGGAGACAGTAGCCGATGCCGTTATCGTGGCGCCGAATGCGACCTCTGTCTTCGTAATAGACGGGTGACTGCAGATATGTACACGTAATTATTGGCTTTTCGTCTCTAAAAAAGCGGTGACGAGTAAGGCTTGCGGTTTCGAGGCCGAATATGCGATCCTACATGTTGCTAGTGTTATGACTACTATCGTGCTCGAGAATGATTGGCGAGCTGTATTAGTTACACTCTACAGAGTTCGGCTGAAAAAGCAATAGCCGATCGCATCTAGATGCTTACTTACGTTATATAGGCTACGGCTAGTCGCATGACATGCAACGCAGGCAATTTTAGGAATCGGTTAGCCTACCTCGATCGAGCAACAGTCAGCCAGAGGTACCCATTGATAAGCTATTGGCGTAACCGGCTGCTGTCAACCGAGAATGAATTGGCTGAGATACCTTGGCGACCTCACGACATGGCACGATTGTCTACTAAGACTCGCGAGAGCTGATCACCTTGGCGTCTGATGTCACGAACTCGGCTAGTTGAGAAAAACGCCATATAAAATAGTCGTCGATATGCCACTCATCTCCAAAGTTCAACCTTTGTGTCTTTCGCCATAGTTTCACTTTTTATTCGACCCCAGAACCAACTCACCATCATGTCTGTCGCAGCTCCGTCCCTACCAACCGTCCATGATGTCAAGAACAAGTTGAGAGATGTCCTCAACGGTGGCATCAAGCACGACGTGGAGGAACACCTGATGACAGTTTGGGACAGGGGCGTGTTCCTAAACGAACTTCACAAACAAGGCATTGTACTCAGGACTGGTATCAATGGCGCTGTTGATGGTCGTCTGGCAGCTAAGAAGGGCCTCACACAGGGGACTTATGCTGGCACACGCATGGCACTGACTGAGATCTACAGTCTAATAGAGGAAGCGTACGGTACTCGGATATCTGATGCCCTAGTACTGTTTACTAACATAAACCTAGGTTTGCGTCTCACTTCAACTCACGAGGCCTTGACCCCATCATCCCCACGAAGAGAGATCTCAAACAGAAGCAAGATGTGTACCAATGGAGCAACCCAGCCGTTGACGGGTTCCCCCCTCATCTGCAGGTCGTTCCCCCTGATCAACAAGATCCAAATATTTTCGATCAGACTGTACTTGCTTTCATTTCCAACATTAGCCAGATATTCTCGTTCGCGGTACCAGATAGTTGCGTCACTCATGGTACACCATTTAAAGGGCCAACAATTGCGGATTGTGAACAATATAATCATGAGCACCCAAGTCCACAAACCGATATCATGGACGGTAAGAACCTTGGAGATGAAGTGGACTGGTATTCTGACGCACGATTCGCTCAACAACACCTGACTGGTGTCAACCCCATAACCATCAAAACTGCTCCAGCCGATAAAGTGAAGGAGTATGCTGTTGAAGCAAACAGTCAGAGACGGACTGACATGGAGACACTACTATTGCAGGGCGAAGACCTGCTCATTCAAGATTACTCATGGTTCCGTGCGGCCACTGGTGTGAGTAATGATCAAGAATTCAGCAACATAGTTCCGGAGCTCGTCGAACAGGCCCCAACAGGAAAATTCACAACACGGTATGCATGTGCGCCAATTGTCATCTTCCAGCTCCATCCGGACGGACGACTCCATCCATTAGCCATCACGCTTGATTACAAAGGCAATTTGAACAACTCCATCACCATCTTTAATCGGCGATTGACTCCAGATGTCAAGGGACCTATTGAAGAGAAAGACGACTGGCCATGGAGATACGCCAAAACTTGCGCGCAAACGGCTGACTGGGCAAGTCATGAAGTAGGGGTCCACCTAGTCGAGACACACTTAGTCGAAGAGGCTATTATCGTCGCAACCAACCGCACGATTCCCGAGGACCATCTGCTGTACGAGCTTCTATACCCACATTGGTTCAGAACCCTGCCATTGAATGCTGCAGCTCGCAGTACTTTGGTCCCAGCCATCGTTACTAGGCTTGCGGGGTTTGGGCCTTCATTTCCAGTACCACCAGATATGAGCAACCGCACACTTGGGTTGCTGAATTACGCGTACCATAATTTCAACTTCCAAGAGAAGTACGTCCCTAATGACCTCAAGAAACGCGGGTTCGATATCGATGGGGTGATCAAAACCAAGTATCGCAATTATCCCTACGCATACGAGATAGATGCGCTTTGGAAAGCGACCCGTCAGTTCATTTCAACCGTACTCAAAACTAAGTACCATAATGACACGGACGTCCAAAATGACCCATACATCCCGGATTGGTGCAGGGAGATCCAAACCAAGGGCGAAATCCCCACGTTCCCTTCCATTACCACCTTGGATCAGCTAATCGACGCTGTTACCATGTGCATCCACACGGCCGCGCCACAGCACACTGCGGTGAACTACCTGCAGAATTACTACTACAACTTCGTCCCGTCTAAGCCACCTGCACTCTGCACTCCCCTGCCACAGAATCTCCAGGCCCTACAGGCATATACCGAGAACGACCTCACCGCGGCCCTTCCGATAGGTAGCGAAGGGCCGAAGTGGAAGGATTGGCTTCTCGCTGCGCAGCTTCCTGAGCTTCTAAGCTTCAGGGTCGAGTCGAAGTACAACCTGATCACCTATGCCGCGTCGCTGTACAATGTGAACAAGAGTCGCACACGCCATGAGACTCAGACAACCGACTGTGAGGCCATCAAGGAAGCTGCCGCACAATTTTACAGTCAGCTAAAGGCGCTCGGAAAGGTCTTCGAACTCCTATCGGCGTTTCAGACCGAGGGGACTGTCGAGTATAAGGTCTTGCAACCAGATCTGACTGCCGTTTCCATCTTGATCTAGAAGACCTAGTTGACCTCGCTGGAGAATTGTCGGCACTCATCTGGTTATACGAAATGGTGCCGGTGGATTCGAGGGTACAATCAGCCTATAAGTGGGATTTCTCTGTATCGAAGAAAAGAAAGAGATCGGGGGTATTAAACTTACATCATTCTTTCTTGTACCTTAAGCTACATTCCCTCAAATCTTTCTCAAGGAAATAAATTTCATAAAATATGAGCGAAGAGATATAGTAACAACGGGCATAGAGAGTGAACAAAGTCTGTTGCAACGTAGAACTAGATTCAATAAGCATACATCATTCCTTTTCCTCAGATCATATTCGATATCAAATTGTATACCTCACATTCCCTACCAGCCAGCCGGATTGGAAAGAAATGTGAAAATACAAAAGGGTAGACCGACCGATTACTCCGATTGGCAAGCACTTTGGGGGCGTTTGTTTCAATCATAATAATAAGCGCGAAAATCATGACAAGGCCAAAATGTCACAGATAAGATAGAGCCTTCTGTACTGTTATTGCCAATATCGCAATAACGGCGTCGTTTTGTGACAAAAAACGACCCCAAAAAATGTGACTGCTCGAGCAACATTTTGAAGGAATAGTGATCATAACCCAACAGGTGAAATTTAGGAAATTTAAGTATTGCTGCTTGACCGAGGTGATGATACCCACAGATACACTACAGTTAGAGGCTGGCTTTGAGAAGACAATGATGCTCTGTATCTCACGGTTCGCCAGCGAGGTCTGATATGTCATCTCGTGGCGCAGCATCCTTGAAGCGGCAGATCAAGGGTTTGCGGTCCCAAATTACGTAATTGTCCTGGTCGACCCAGTCAGGGCCCGCGTCAGACTCGATATCGAATGCGTGAACCAATTTTGCTAGTATTAGCCTCATCTCATGCCATGCTAGGTTCATGCCTAGACAATTCCTTGTGCCAACAGAAAAGGGTTGATGTGCGCTGCGGATATCGTCTTTATACACGGGATCATCCAACCACCGTTCAGGTACGAAGTCGTCAGGGTCCCTAAGGGGTAAAGTAGTGTTAGTCTAGGTAATAATAGGCGTATTATTTTCTTAGGTGCATGTGATCTGAGCTAACAGCGAGGCTTACTTGAAGTTTGCAGGAGAATGGTAAGTAGAATACTGGTGAACAGATACGCGAGTTCCCTCCGGAACCCATTTACCCAGAATAGAGTTACCACCCGCAGCAACTATACGAGGGAGGCCTGTTGCGACTGGAGGGTAAATTCTCAATGCTTCTCGAATACCTGGATAGAAATCGGTCAATGATACACTCAATACAAGATGCTTGTGTCATTCATACAAGCGTTCAGGTATGGTAGCGGTGCCAACTCTTCCAAGGTAATATACTGGCTACTTTGGAATCTCGGCCGAATCTCGTCAGTTAAAATTTTCATCTTGTCCGGATTTTTCACGAGATAGTGTATTACACCAGTTAGCAGGGAAGCTAAATGAGAGTAGGGTTAGTATTGCAACCAATATTATGGAGAGAAGAGGTCGTATACCCGTCGTCTCGGTGCCAGCAATCATGAGAAGCTCTGCGTTACTGTACATCTCTTCCAGGGTCAGAAGTTCGGACCCGGCGACCAAATTCCAGAGGTCCTGTTTCTCCGATCCTTCTTCCAGGCGTTTGTTAACATGGCTCGCCGTGTGATTAAAATGGTCGCGGCGCATGCTAGATATAGCTTTAGGTTCAATAAAAGGGAAAATCTTCCTAAGGATAGGATAAAACTCGATGATCTGAAGGAGAGGGAGGATCTATACATGTTAATAACTGTTTAGAGCATTTCTACTCCTCTAGAAGACATACTCTTATCGAATTGAACACCTTCTCGACCCAGTCTGAATATTGACCCCTTTCAAGCATATGTAAGGATTCTCCGAATGCGAACTCAGCCATGATGTCGAAAACGGTGAAATTCAGAAGCACCGACAGGTTAAGTTGGGTGGCCTCACGGCACTTAGCAATCATAAGATCGGCATACTGCTGGATTAATGGCTCTTGGGCCTTCAAGGCCTTTTCAGAAAACGCAGGTAACAGAACGCGTCTTAATCTTGCATGATGGGCAACGTCATTCTGGCGAATGATGCTTGGCACACCGTTTGCCGGCGGCATGTGGAATTCAGCTTGTTTCAAATTTTCCTTCTTGCCCTTAGGGACCAGACATATGTCTCTCCAGGCTTGCCCCTCGGTATAGCTGAGATCGTCAGGCCCGAATCTGACCACGGGGCCGTATTGTTTATGCAGTGAAGTGAACCATCGAATTTGATCTCCCTTTAAACAAGCATTCCAGTAGGGTATTCGGGTGATAGCCGACAGCTTAGGGCCAGGGTAGGCTCGAAGAGGATGTAGATAAAGTGCATACACTGGGTAGGAGATAATAGTGATAGTCAATAGGATAGCTAGAAGCCGAAGAATGGTAGCGTCCAAAGCAGTTTGTTCGTCACGAGCAGTGACAAAGTCCATCTGTAATAGAGTCATAGCGGTAATCAAAGTCCTTCCCAAGCAGCTTATGCTTAGATAGGCATTGAGAATTGGGTAGATAGTCGAGAGATTTGGGTTGCCTCAAGCTAAGTATACCACGCTAAAGTTGTCACAGAACAGACTGCCGGTGTTGCCAAGTTGACTTAGTATCATTGCACAAGGAGGGAAGTTACATCTAGACCTGCGAAGCCTATCCTGTTGGCATATATAGACCGGACTGCTCCGCTTAGCTATCCCCAAGACTGATATAATATGGGTTAGGTGATATTGCAAGCGTTCGAAAAGCATGCAAATTATGCTGCGTGACTAGGTAGTTATCGGAGGGGAGAGTATCCGGGTTCTAGGTGTTGTCCACCACGGGAATATACGCCGATTAGTGATCACGTACACCAATGCCTTATATTTGTCTCGTACTTGCATCGCTTATCTTCTGCTCGATGTGTTTGTACTCTTCCAGTCTAAAAACGCCTCTGACATCAGCAGGATCAGCGACGACCATTCCATCAGAACTGATTAGGTCAGAGGCGTTATTAATGTAAAATGAGGCTGCAACAGAGTAGCAACTATGAGCAGGTAGGGAGGTGCTACAGAATTCGAGCCGGAATTCAACCATCCCGGCCATGATATCGCCAATAATCTTTGGTGGGATAAATATGAAAGACTAATATTATGAGTGAGTGCAAGCTTGAACCTATCTAGCATTTTACATTGTTAGGTTAAATATACAGAAGTAATACATATAAGCTTAAGAATTTCCGGGGTTACCTAGGTACTCACCTCTACTTAGTAAAGGACTAGAGCCGCAGCAACTTACATACAATGTCACCCCCTGTAAAAGGTTCAAGTTGAAGTAGGCGAGCGGGGTAAGCTTCTGCAAGTCTCTCGGGACTTGCCATATACGGGGTTTTCCGTGCAAGCAACTGGCGAATAGAGATGAGAAGATAACTTTTGGGCAGTTAACCAAAGCTTAGCCTAGTAAATAGTACCTTGGGGGGTGCCTTTTATTAAGCCAACTTCCCTTCTATAACTACAAGTCTTAGCACATGGTATCAGTGCGAAATTAGGTATGCTTATACGATTTGTATGTGGTATTTTCTGCCGCACTAACAAACAATAAAACTAGTATTAAAAATGAAATTTATAAAACAAAAAAAAGTTTTAACTTAAACATAGTTAATAATAAATTTTTATAATATTATTTAATTTTTTAAAAGTTAAAGTTAAAATATAATATTAACGTTTATTTAAATTATTAATAATTTTTTATATAAAATTTTGTTAACATAAATATAAAATATTTTAAAATAAAAAATATTATATTACAAAAGCAAATAGTTATTAACGAAAAAAAAAAAGAGATAACGTAGTAATTAATATATAGCAAAGCACTTTTAACTAGCAGAAAGTATCGGCGTAAAAAGCGAAAACGCTACACATCAAAAAGGAGAATTTGGTAAACAAGAACCTGTTGTACATAGTATAATAGCCTGGCTTAACACGCCCCCAGTTCTCTTAAGGAGGGCAGCCTGGAGTTCCTCTGGCACGGGCGTCAAATACTACAACAACAATAACTTTACTAGGCCTCTCTTGCGTAGCTAATCACTTCGGCCGCCAAGCTATACAGACGCCATGGTAGAAGCTATGCCTGATCCAGTAAGTTGTTGCCTGAGCTACAGAATCGAATAGCTACGCAGTATATAGATATAAACTAGAGGCCCCTTGGGGTCAGGGGCAAGGAAGCCTTCGTTTTGAAGGGCTACATAGGCCACACAGGCCACACAGGCTATACAGACCCTCGACAGGCTATAGGGAACGAAGGCAGCCCTCTCCTTTAGCCTCCTTCCTACCAACCGTGTGCTCCGCCGCGTAGGCGCTTCGCGCGTGCGGCTCCCGCTCCTTCCCAGCTAAAGGAGAAGACTGCCTTCGTTTTTAACGCCTCCAATCCTAGCCCTTCCAATCCTAGCCCTAGGTCCTGGGCCCTTGTTGACTTGCAGTCAGGTCTTCAAGTAGGTCTACAAGTAGGTAGGTAGGTTAGTTGGTCACCTGGCAGGTAGGTAGGCCGGCTGGTGACCTACTTGGTAAGCTGGCAGGTCACTAGGTAAGTCAGTCAATTACCTAACAGGTCGATAAGTTGATCAGTTACCTAACTAGTAAATAGGTAGGTTGACTAGTAGATAAATAGGTTGACTGATAAGTAAGTAAATTGACTAGTAAGTAAGTAGATTAACTAGTAAGTACATATAAATAAATTGACTAGTAAGTACATATAAGTAGATTGACTGATAAGTCACCTAGTTGGCTGGTAGACCGGCTAGCAAGTAACCTAGTAAATCGGCAGGTCACTTGGCAGGTAAATAGGTCACCTGATAAGTAGGTTACTTAACAGGTAGGCAGGTCAGTTAGCCACCTGTTAGAGTGGTGTACGTAGGTATAGCCGATTATAGCCGTGTACATGCGATTAAAGCCGAATTAGACGAACTATACCCAAATAGGCAGAAAGAATTTCCTATTTGGGTTGAGAAATTGTCCTGGAAAATTTTCGGCCACCAAATGACTCACTATTCCCAAATAGGAAGGCAAAATTACCTATTTCGGCCATAAAATTCTGCTAGGAATTTTTTACGACACTAAGTAACCTTTCGTTTCACTCAGTCGTTCCTCCTTCGTTAAAAACGAAGGCATAATATAATGCGCCTCTTTCCAAGTCAACAAAGAGGTTGATATTATTTCGCCATACCGAGCCGTCGACAAAATAAAGTAAATAAACTTGATCAAGAGCATGCCCCAAATGCCGCAAAACAAGAGTCAGAAACAACTAGACGTGCATATTCGCTGGCGGCCACTGAACGACGCCGAGGTCCCAGACGGCCAGATCGAGCCGCAGACCACCCAAGCGGCCAACGCTCGCTCGCTACTATCTATATCCGTGCGCCCTCCCGGCCCAGGAACCGCCCGGCCGTGGACAAGCCCCCCCGCATTCCGGGCAGTTCTAGGCCCGGACGACGACAACGCGCACGTATACGAGCGCATCGTCGCCCCCGTCATCCCGCAAGTCCTGCGCGGCAGCAGCTGCAACTTCTTCGCGTACGGCCACTCGGGGAGCGGCAAGACGCACACCATTATCGGCTACGACTACGACGCCGACGGCCAGCTCGGGCTCTGTCTAGCCGCGAGCCAGAAGCTCTTCTCCGCCTTGGATTCGCTTCGCGGGACAGACAGGGAGGGAGAAGGCGACGAAGACTCCGTCCTCGGCATCGGCATCAGCCTCTTCGAGCTACGTAAGAACACAGCCTTCGACCTCCTCAACGGGCGCAAGGCGTGCCACGTGCGCGAAGGCGCGGACGGCGCGACGCACATCCGCGGGGCGACGGAGACGCTCTCCGGCGGCCGAGTCCGCGTGCAGCCGCTCACGCAGCGCGCCTGCTGGACCTTCGCCTCTTTACGAGAGCTTCTCACGGCAAGCCTGCGGCAGCGCGCCGTGGGGTCGTCGAGCGTGCACGACCAGAGCTCGCGGACGCACGCCGTGCTGCGGCTCGAGGTCGCCAACCGCCGGCTCGTGGCCGCGCGGCGGGCGGTGGTAGAGCGGGAGTCCGAGCTGGTGCCGGTGGGCAAGCGCGCGACGGATATCGCGATCGAGGAGCAGAGCAAGGGCGTGATGAAGGACGCCGCGGGCGCGTGGGTCGTGAACCCCGACTACGAGGTCGACCAGCGGCGCATCGACGCAGCCGATGCCGAGAAGGCCCGCTACGAGGCCCGCGTGCGCGCCGCGGAGGAGGAGGTGCGCGCGATCCTGACAGGCGATGCGGCGGGGTGTCTAGGCGGGAAGATGGTGTTCGTCGACCTAGCGGGTGCTGAATACCAGATAGACAAGGGGATCCTGGCGCCGCTGGCGCAGAAGCAGACGCCGCAGGAGCGGCAGGAGGGCCGGCAGATCAATACTGATCTGCTTGCGCTCAAAGAAGTGATTCGCGCGTGGTCGGCCGGCCAGGCGAGGATACCATTCCGGCTATCGCCACTGACAATGGTTTTGCGCGAGCATTTCATGGAAGCTGGGGATGGGACCTCGGCTATGATCGTTACCGTCTCTCCGGCCGCGAGCCAGTACTCTGCCACGCTTAATTCGCTCAAGTACGGAGGCTTGGTGGGCACCGTGAGTGCGTAGGAACTAGGCAGGATGGCCGATTTCGTCTTCGATGAAGCTTAACACCTAGCTGTGTTGCTGCAAACTATCGGTAAGAGCAAGGACATTGACGGGTCTAGGCAGATCCATCACTACGATCTACGACCAAACCTGCGACCGTTGGTCTTGAAATCACGGCGGCGGCATAGTAGATGACGGCCACAGCACCTATTAATTCTTGTTAGTGTGTGTTCCTGCATTGCCGAGATACACTATTGGGTCCTTCTCACCTCTCCAGCTTTTCAGCTTGGGACGCCCGCATAGATAATGGCTTATACGATGTACTTTTGCTACTCACCGGTTTCGAGTTCAGCGGGCTGGTGATGCCTCCATCTTACCGTGTTACCGATCATAGACGTGCTTGGTGAGTACAGTCTAGCAAGTTCGGAGGCATTCCTCGCAGTATTCATCTACTGATCAAGTTAATCGTAGTTAATGCATTTGATTCGGTACGTGTGTATGAAGCAAACCTCTATACTGATGGGTTTCTCTCTAGGACTAGTCTACGCGGAGATGTATGTATGGCTGTGCCTCTTCCTCCTCCGAGCAGCCGGATGAGCTTTCGTCAGCAATCATCGGTGTAAGCACTGGCGACTTCGCTACCGCGTGAGAAGCTATGACCGGGGGAATATTGCATTTTCTGGAAATAGAGTGACTTGATGTGTCGCATGCAAATGTCCACGGATCCGGTAAGACAATGCGACGAGTGGCTTCGAGGAATGAATCATGAGACACGACATAATAGCTGGGCAAATATAATAGAGACCATGGCTACGTTAAACAGAGTGGTGTTGGAGAGAAGTCTGCCCACGGACTCCGAGCCATGTTAGCAACACAAAATTGGACTCGGTTTTACTGCTTCTGGTTCTTCGACCATGTACTTCGTCATCTTTTTTCTTTTTTCGGCCATCATCCTTGCTTTCAATGACGGATGTGGACTTGACAGCCTCATCGCTAGGGAAAATCTCACCTTTTAGGAATATCGTGTGCTTGTTTTTTTGCCTTCACTCACAATCTGCACGTAGTTAGAACTGAGAAATGAAAATCGTCGTCGTACTTGTCTGCTCGGGGTCCCGAGGGGAGAGAAAGAGAGAAAGGCAGAGAGAGACAGAGCCGGATAGCAAAGCGGCTGATGAGTATCTCGGGCCTGAAGCAGTCGGAGATCAATACAGCTGCTTGTCTTTACAGCGTTGGGTGCGCCACTATCGATATGCCGCCTATCTATCTAGTGTGGTACCTTGTAAGTGACATGGCCTGCTGTGCCCTCCTTCAAAAGTAGTCTCCCGCATTGTAAGACTTGATGAAAGCAAACATGGATCTCCGTCAAATGGAAAACCGGGGGCAGAGGGAGGCAGTCACGGGAAGCTTTGCATAGAGGCAGCGCTTTGTGCCGCTTTTAAAGGCCGAGGCTAGAGAGATGTGCTTTGGAAACATCCCGGGATTTGCGCCTCGTAGCACCCAGCATGAAACATATGGATACCACAGAGTCATCTAGATTGTTCGAGTCGGTGAGAGTCGGCAATATGATGCTAGCTCATCGTGTTGGCATGAGCCCACTGACACGTCTGCGGGCTTCAGATGACCACGTCCCCCTTGACATGGTGACAGAGTACTACAGTCAACGGGCCAGTACGCCCGGTACACTGCTCATCAGCGAAGGCGTGTTTATCTCGGAAGTCGACGGAGGCATCCCTAACGTACCGGGCATTTATAATGAGCAGCAAATTTGTGCCTGGAAACAGGTCACGGACGCTGTTCACCGTCAAGGTAGCTACATCTTCTGCCAGCTCTGGGTGCCTGGTCGAGCCGCTATAGTAAGGTTCGCCGAGTCGGAGGGCATGTCTATATACAGCTCCAGCGCGACACCCTTGCATGCCGGCCATAAGCCACCTCGAGCCTTGACGGTGAAGGAGATCCAGCAGAAGATAAAGAGCCACGTCACCGCGGCGGAGAATGCCATTGCGGCGGGGTTCGACGGGGTCGAGATTCACGGAGCCAACGGCTACTTGATGGACCAGTTCACGCAGGATTGCTGTAACCAACGAACGGATAGGTACGGTGGCAGTATTAAAAACCGGTCTCGGTTCACGGTGGAGGTGACGGCGGCTATCAGCAAGGCCGTCGGGCCACAGCGAGTTGGCATCCGTCTCAGCCCATGGAACACTTACAACGCCATGAAGATGGACAACCCAGTGTTGCAATTCTCGGACCTCGTCTCGCAGCTCTCGGGTCTCGGCATAGCGTACCTCCATCTGATCGAGGCACGCATAGCCGGGATCGAGGATGCAGAGAGCCCGCCGGCGCCATCCGAGACGCTCGCATTCGCGTACAGCTTGTGGAAGGGGCCATTGCTCGTAGGCGGCGGCTTCACACCGGAGACGGCTCGACGACTAGTTGATGTCGAGTATCCAGACAGGGATATAGTGGTCACGTTCGGACGGCGGTTCCTCTCGACGCCCGACCTGCCATTTCGGATACGCAAGAATATCCCGCTCGGCGAGTACGACCGGAGCACATTCTATGGGCCCCAGACGGCTGCCGGGTACATAGACTATCCATTCTGCGACGAGTTCGTAGCAGAACGACGACCACGACGACAACAGCGACAGTGGCCGCGGCAACGACAACGGCAACGGCAATTGCATCATCAACAGAACGAGAAGCCAGGCATCGACAGCGCAGGGGTAATATCATGTATGGAATAGTTTCCGAGATTCTATTGGACACAAAGACATGATAACAGTCGTGGCAAACGGTTAGAATGCGTGAGTCTCTAATGAGACACGATAAGGTATTCCGAGGTGGAATCCCTCCTTTTGTATCTTTTGTATGGCCAATGCAACCAAGTATACAGAGTAGATAACTAATGTAAGTAAGTAAGTAATATGTATCATGAAGAGATGAGAAATAGGACGAATTACCACGTATGATACAAAAGACTCCCTGTCTAGATACCTTGGTACTTGAAGTATCCTGTATTTAGTATTCCAATCGAGGGCAATGTTGGCATTCCGATGGCCTCGGATGATACCTAGCCGGTTGGGAAATTGTAGCGTATCTTTGACAGTGTTCCCTCGTCGGGGTTCTACGGAGATACAGCGCGATAGTTGTGTGCTGTACAAAATGCCTATATGCGTCACTAAATGCGCTGTACAGGTACCTAAGGTGGGGTGACTGTCACAGTACAGGATTCAATGAAGTCACAGCGCTGTACAGTGCTACGGTGTAGGGAGGCCATAGCAGCTCGCTAGCTCCCTCAAGTACCTAAAGTGTGCTAATGTATACCTGCCCAAGTACCTTAGGATAGGTATCTGGTAGCGTATTTTTCTGTGCGGAGCAGGGCCCAATCAACTGACGGGCTCAGCGATTACATAGCATCGGTATCATACTAATATCATGCAGATGCAAGAACGAGGTTGGAGAACGGCCACCACCAAAAACTACTCGTGCAGTTGCACTCCCCTCCTCTCTTCCACCAGACCTGCCATCTCTCCCATAACCTAGACTTTTCATTCGCCATACTCGATCCGACTTCTGCAGAGGCGCAGACAGCACCATGTCCGCAGATGACCAGCAGTTCTGGGATCTGGTAAGTTTTTATTGTTCCTCTTCTCTGTATATTCATTCCAAGGGCAGCCTCCTAAAATAGGTATGTATGTACATAATGTATTGACGGGCGATGTGAAGCTCTCCTCTGTGCCCAGCCATGTCCGACAGTACTCGGGCGATGTAGCCGACTTCATCGACAAGGCCGTCGACAAGGCTGCCGTGAACGTGCGGGACACTCTCGCCTCGACGCCATGGATTCCCGACTACGCTCGACCGAAGACGGTCTCACCGCCTCCCGCTCCCACCACTGTGTCCGTGTCGACCTGGGAGAGCATGCAGAACTGGGTCGGCCGAAACAAGCTTGTCACCGGCCTCGTCGTCTGCGTCGTGGGCTATGCCACATACCGCACCGTCCGCTATAGCAAGCTGGTCCGGAAGGCGAGGCGGGCGAGGCGGGCGAGGAACGGCGGTCGTCTCGAGGTCGTCGTCATCGCCGGCTCGCCCTCGCTCCCGCTCACCAAGTCACTCGCCCTAGATCTCGAGCGGAGGGGCTTCATCGTCTATGTCATATGTAACACGATCGACGACGAGGTCATGGTGCAGAGCCTGTCGCGGCCGGATATTCGGGGGCTCAGCATCGATATTACTGATGTGAGTATAACATATATATATATATATATATATGACACCCTACCCCTCCACCGCCAACCACTGCGTTGACCATGTATCTCTTTGTTGTGATTTATCATATATTCTCAGCACAGCATGAGATGTTGATTCACGGACTGACACACGCATTTCTCCTCCACAGCCCACAAACGCCGGCGCTTCACTCGAGCGCTTCGCCGCCTATCTACAGACACCGCATGCCTCGGTGCCCCGCGCCAAACCCAACTACCTGACGTTAGCCTCCGTCATCCTGATCCCCTCTCTACACTACCAAACCTCGCCCATAGCCACCATTCCCCCCTCCAACTTCGCTGATCTCTTCAACACCCACCTACTACAGCCCATCCTCACCATCCAGGCCTTCCTGCCACTCCTCACATCACGCCTGACTCCTCCACCGCCGCCAGCCCCCTCGGCCCCCGGGGCCCCCGGCACCCCCAGCACCAGCCATAGCGAGAAGGCCGTGCTCAAGACCCCCAAGGTTCTCGTCTTCACGCCCTCCATCATCTCCTCCATCAGCCCTCCCTTTCATGCCCCTGAGGCAACCGTATGCTCGGCCCTCTCCGCCTTCACAGAAGTCCTCACGGCTGAGCTACGCCCTTTGCAAATCCCCGTCACCCACCTCCAACTTGGCACCTTTGACTTCACAGGCTTCGTGCCCGCGAGAGGGCCCCATGGCCCGGGTATGCTGCCGCCCTCGGCCATGGCCCAGCAGTGGCCCTCGGCCGCACGGCTCGCCTACGCCCGCAACTACGAGACGCAGTCGTCGTCGGCCATCTCGGCAGGCCGTATCCGCGGCCTCAGGGGCAGCTCCCTGCGGGACCTCCACCACGCCGTGTTCGATGTGCTCGACGGGTCCGAGAAGAGTGACGTGGTGCGCGTGGGGCTCGGCGCGGGCCTGTACGGGTTCGTGGGGCGGTGGGTGCCCCGCGGCCTCGTAGCGTGGATGATGGGCATTCGCAGGGTCGACGAGCTCAGTACCTGGGAGAGCTCTTCTTACGGCGGCGGCAACGTCAGCAGCGCCAGTAGTACCGGCAGTGAGAAGAGCGGCAGCGAGGGTAGCGAGGGGCACGAGTACATCGCCGTAGGTCGAGGGTACGAGGGGGGTGCTAAGTAAGTGATTCTCCGAGTCTATCCATTCGTCGTTTATTCTCCGAAGACAGCGTCGGTTGAGGGGGTTGAGGGGGTCATGACGACGTATTGCGGGCTTCTGTATGCTCCCGAAAGCCACGCAACCAACCAACCGACCAAACCAACCACTTAGATGCCATACTCGAGATAGCAATCACTAATTGTTGTACATTGCAGTGTCTGGAAGGAGTAACCAAATATGATGTCATGTCGTTGTCATGAACGGTGCACATATCCACCAACCCAAGGGATAGTCTGATGTTTTACGAAATGTACATACACACGCATATGAATATATGACACGATGGTCGTAGAGGCAGGGCATTATGAGAAAGAGAAAACCTCCATCCACGTTAATGGAACGCATATCGCAGGCTCGGGGATGCCTCGACGGCTTCAGCATTCACATCATGAGTACCACACGGAAATAAATTTTTGCATGGCTTTTTATTATATGAAACGGGTATCTATCTATTCATCTATGAATGATTTAGTTGTGAGACTTGTACAAAATGATTTGGAGAGCTTTGCTCTCAAGATGTGTATTGCCTTGGGGAAGGGTAATGTGCTATATATACCCTTTAGACTTCCCAGCTGGGCTCAAAGGATGTAGGCAGGCCAGGTAGTTAGCTTCCTTAGACCTAGCAGCTTCGTATCTCACAGGGCCATCTTACGTGACCCCGAAGTCGTATAGTAAGTATATCGTAGCATCTTGCGTAGTTCGAACACTGGCTAGCAGCCAAAAGGGGTACAGCCAGCTGGCCAGCCGCCCGCTAAGAGAGTGACAGCCTCTCTTAGGTTACGATGCTATCTCCCAGGCTGGACCCCTACCAACGACGCAGGTCAGGTCGACAGCATAGCGCAACATCAAGGCTCCCAACTCGAAGGGTTGTTTCGATGTGGCAAAGACGATCGCATCTCAGTGGTGTCCTCTCCCCCTAAACTTCCTATCCCCCCTCCCACGCCACCTCCCACCCCTCGCACCACCAAAGCGATCGCCTCGCCCGCCAAACTTATCATCCCTATCCCTGCGCCCCCCAAAGTCCCTCATCTCCTCATCGCCCTCGTCCCGCCTCGGCTCCTCGCGCGCAACGACCTCGCTCTTCGGCACCGGCTTCTCGAGGTTCTTATCCCACCGGGGATGCGCGCCCTCCTTGCAATTCCGGCCGTCGGGACAGAAGCCGGCGAGGTAGCACACGCAGAGCCGCCGGCGCACGTGGCGCTTGCTGCAGGTGGGGCCGAGCGGGCAGAAGCCGCGGTCGTAGTGCGGGCAGGGCGGCAGCTTGCTGAGGGGGTCGATGTGCAGGTACAGGCACTCGTCGCCGTTGGAGCAGTAGCCGTTGCGCACGAAGAAGTTGCACTCGGGCATCTTGCGCAGGTTGTACTCATGCAGGAACTCGCAGCCCTCGCCCTTCTTGCAGAGCGCGCGCAGCCAGTGCTTGCAGACGAGCGAGTTGTACGACGCGTTCGCGCCGCCGCCTTGGCCGCCGGTGTTGGTGGCGGCCGAGGAGGAGGAGGAGGAAGGGGAGGTCGTGTGCCGGTCGGGGCAGTGCGCGCCGGCGGGGCAGTGCCCCGCGAGGTAGTCCTTGCATATGGGGCGGTTCGGCGAGTACCCGTGGCCGTAGGTGCTGCGCAGGAAGGGCGAGAAGGTGAAGGTGTAGGCGGGGGCGCGGTGGTCGAGGATCTGCTGGGCGAGGTCGGTGGCCGTCGGGGCCGACGTTGTGGCGGCTGCCATCGTGATTCCCTTTTTCTTGCTTTTATCCTGTTTTCCCTTCTGCTCTGTAGTGTCTATTGTGATGTAGTAGAAAGTGTGATGTGCTATGATGCGTTATTGTGGTGTCGTAGTTCGGAAGAAGGATATGATGATTGATTGATGGGAATAGGAATGTTGTAATAGATACCGAAGTAACCTACCCTAGAGTACAAGGCGGAAGTTGGCCCAGCTCGAATCTTCCGTACCGAGTGGGGCAAAACTAGGTACGCCACCTACCTTCACTAGCCAGGCACAAAATCCGGGGTAATATCGGGCTAGCAGAGGTTATGCATTAATAGAGGTGACGCTATAGCATTAATGCCTTCGCTTTTTTTTCAATTACATCTATCAACTTAGAGTTGATTAAACAAAGGTCAGCAACAGTGTAACCAATTCATACTACAGCAAGTGGATCCAACTTATCAGTTACTTAATAGCTAAATTAATAATTTATTTCTACAC
Source organism: Nemania diffusa (assembly GCA_038501195.1). Taxonomy (NCBI): domain Eukaryota; kingdom Fungi; phylum Ascomycota; class Sordariomycetes; order Xylariales; family Xylariaceae; genus Nemania; species Nemania diffusa. The sequence continues at coordinate 3,864,545 of JBBPUQ010000009.1, read as the reverse complement.
ATCCAATCACATCTGAAGCTCTCTCGTAAACGTTTTGAAGCTATGATGTAAGTCATGTAACTTTGGTGAGGGGGATTGTAACCCGCGGGGAAAGCGATGCATTATCCCTGTAAAGCTAACCCCGTCTTAGGTACATATGTATTACCTTTCGGCCCGTCCCTCTGTAGATACATACCAACCTACCTACTATGTAGGAGGTAGCTTTGTTTACCATTAACTCATCCATCAGTTGTTCAACTTGAGACTCCCAACCTATATAGCATATAAGCTTCATTTACAAGCCCAGAAAATTTACCATATCTACATACGTATAGACATATTTGCTCTTCCATATTCTCTATGCCAACGTCCTATACCTACCTAAACAGCGGAATTGCCTAATTACACTCGTTTGTCTACCTAGTTGTAAAGAGAGAAAAGTCGCCAGCTAAATAATCCCCCGTGTGAGCCTCTCCACGCCAATACGGTTTATTTGGAGTATACGAGCTAGCCTTCGTCTTTGGTTATCGTCACATCGTCTCTTGGAAACCATCCATTATAGGAAGTTTAACTCTGACAACTATGTTACCGATGGTCTCGTGAGGGCCGATCACGTCTGGAGCGACAATGCCAACACGTCTTCCCGCCTGCAATATGGCCGAAATACTTCCTTCAGAATGGCCGCCGCTGCTACCACACCAGATCATTAGCCTGTTCTATACCAGTTATATCAAGTTGGACGCCTGGTACGAGCACTTGACCCCGCTTTCTCAGGTCGTACTTATATCAAGCATCCTCGGCTCAGCAGTCGTGACGCTCCATGGCTCCGTACATGTCAAGAGACGCCGTGGAGAGACCGTAAAAGCCATAGCTCTGCTCGCCGCCATGCTCGTCGCCCTCGGCATTTTCATACTCCTGTTGCCACTGTCATCGTCTACCGCCTTGCGTGGGCGAGACGATGGTACCGTTACTCCGAATATTCATGACCCCGGGGCAGTAGATCCTCAATCTGTGTGTCCTGGGTACAATGCGTCGAATGTAGTCGAAACGCCCCTCGGCTTGACTGCCGACTTGATCTTGGCCGGCGATGCTTGTAATGTCTACGGGACCGACGTCGAGGCCCTGAACCTCGTGGTCGAGTACCAAGCAGCGGACAGGCTTCACGTCGAAATACTCCCCAAGTACATCGGCCAGGGAAACCAATCGTGGTTCATCCTCCCTGACATCCTGGTTCCGAAACCCAAAGTTGAAGGGGATACCAAGCCACAGAGTGATCTTAACTTTTCATGGAGTAATGAGCCAACCTTCTCATTCACGATCACACGCAAGAGTACTGGTGATGTATTATTCACAACTGAGAACACTCAGATCGTCTACGAAGACCAATTCATCGAGTTTGGGTCTTCTTTGCCCGAGAACTATAATTTATACGGATTGGGCGAAACTATTCACAGTTTTCGGCTAGGAAATAATGTTACAAGTGCGCAGTGGCTCCCTCTCCATAGACATGAGTAATAGCTAACAATTGAGCCTAGGAACTCTACACAATGCTGATGTTGGTGATATCATTGACGCGAACTTATATGGCTTTCACCCAATCTATCTCGACACTCGATATTTCGAGGTTGATCAGAATGGTGAAATGAGCTATGCAGCGTATCCTACCGATAGGTCAGCTCAGTATAAGTCATTTACTCATAGCCTCTTCCATCGGAATGCGCATACACAAGAAATCCTCCTGAGAGAGTCTAAGATAACCTGGAGGGCATTAGGCGGCACCATTGACCTCTACTTTTACGAGGGTCCCACGCAAGACCGCGTCACCAAATCGTACCAGACAAGTGCCATCGGACTTCCCGCAATGCAGCAGTATTGGACCTTCGGGTTCCATCAGTGTCGGTGGGGTTACCAGAACTGGTCTGTTGTGCAAGATGTCGTCGACAACTTCGCCAAAAATGAGATCCCCCTTGAAACAATTTGGAGTATGTCATCGTCCCTTGATATTGCGCCTCCTTTTCATATCACCGTGTTATTGACTTGGGTGCAGATGATATTGATTATATGAAGGCCTACCGAGATTTTGAAAACGATCCGGATCGCTTTCCGTATGACAAAGGTGCCGAGTTCCTTGCAGAGCTTCACGAGAAGAACCAGCATTACATCCCTATTATTGATGCCGGAATATATGTGCCCATACCCGACAATCAGACTGACGAGTATCCCTCTTTTACGCGAGGGCTTGAACAAAATGTTTTCGTGTCGAATCCCGACGGGTCACTCTATGTAGGACAAGTCTGGCCAGGATATTGCAGTAAGTGTATTCTTCAACTAAGGAAAATGCGGTATACTAAAAGATTGTAGCCTGGGCCGACTGGATCGGTGCCTTATTTTCAGGCACAGGAACTAATGAATGGTGGATATCCGAGGTTGCCGGGTATCACGAGAAGATCCCCTTCGATGGTATCTGGATTGACATGTCCGAAGTATCTTCATTCTGCATAGGCAGTTGCGGTAGTAGTGAGAGAGATTACGGCATGACGGGTTTAGAATCCACGTTTTCATCTAGCACGGCAGACTCGGATCCTCGTAACATCGAATTCCCCCCTTATGCAGTAGACAACTATCACGGTGAGCTTGGCGGCAAGACAATGAGTCCTAATGCGACTCACAACGATGGAACGGTACAGTATGATTTCCACAACGTCTGGGGTCACCAACTCCTGAATGCGACGTATCATGCTCTTCTCAATATCTTTCCAACCAAGCGGCCCTTCATCATCGGGCGTTCGACCTTTGCAGGCTCTGGAAAGGTTGCTGGCCACTGGGGGTAAGCTATCGACAGTATTGTCTCTCCAAGAATTAAAACTAAATAGCACAACCAACAGTGGCGACAACTACTCGAATTTCACATACCTCTACTTCGCCATCCCGCAAGCCCTCTCCTTCTCCCTCTACGGCATGCCCATGTTCGGCGTCGACACATGCGGGTTCGCGAACGATGCGACCGAGGAGCTCTGCAACCGGTGGATGCAGCTGTCCGCCTTCTTCCCCTTCTACCGCAACCACAACGAGATCAGCGCGACGTCGCAGGAGCCGTACCTCTGGCCCTCGGTGATCGAGGCCAGCAAGACGGCCATGGCGATCCGCTACGCGCTGCTGCCGTACCTCTACACGACCTTCTACCTGAGCCACGCGACGGGCTCGACGACGATGCGCGCGCTGGCGTGGGAGTTCCCCGACGAGCCCTGGCTCGCGGCCGCGGACCGGCAGTTCCTGCTCGGCGGCGCCATCCTCGTGACGCCGGTGCTCGAGCCGGGCGCGACGAGCGTCGCCGGCGTGTTCCCCGGCGCCGGGGCCGGCACGGCGTGGTACGACTGGTACAACCAGACGCGCGTCAGCGCGGGCGTCGGCGCGGGGCAGAACGTGACGATCGCGGCGCCGCTCGGCCACATCCCCGTGTTCGTGCGCGGCGGCAGCGTGGTGCCGCTGCACGAGCCGGGGCTCACGACGGCCGCGGTGCGCGCGAGCCCGTGGTCGCTGCTCGTGGCGCTCGATGCGGAGGGGGAGGCGAGCGGGGGGCTGTACCTTGATGATGGCGAGAGTGTGAACCCGAATGCCACGGCCTGGGTTGACGTAAGTGCACACATTTCCTCTCTCTTCTCATTCCATATACTCTGCCAGCTTCTTTACTAACCATATCGTCTAGTTTTCCGTTTCTAAATCTTTGCTCACCGCAGTGCGGTCGGGTACTTATGACGAAGACAGGAATCCGCTCGGCAACGTGACGGTTCTCGGCGTAGAAGGCGAGGTTTCCGAAGTCACGTTCGGCACAACGAAGCTCGATGACAAACTTTGGCATTTTGACTCCTCGCTCCCGGGTATTGTGGTAAAGGGGTTGGATACGCTCACTCAGGAAGGGGCTTGGGCGGCTGACTGGACTTTGAGCTGGTCTTGAAAATAGTAGGTAGAGGAACGTGCATCAAGAGAAAGCTATAGGGCATTTATCTAAGATTTAGTAATGATGATACTCTTCTACTATATTACGAAATACCCACACCCACACAGCGGCACCATTCATATATGCCACTGCATTGAGCATATCTCCATAGATCGTGGCCAGGCATCCTAGCCAAAACAAAACCGGTCGCCAAACATTCACCACCACCCATAGTACCTAAATTCAAACTCGCGATGCTACTAGTTTTTTTTTGTCCCGTAGCTGTGGTATGCTGTGTTTTATCTACATAATCCATCTATACTCACCCACTCATTCCCACTATGTTCAAATACCAATATAGAAGCCAAAGAACAGTCCATCGCCCATTTCAGTCGCGACCTATATATTCTGTAATCAACACAATCCTCTCACAATCTTCTAAAGATACGCATGATACTACACTACGCAACCGCGATTCTTTTATTTTATGAATGCTACGCAAAAAAAAAAAACAATCATATAATAGCCATCCAGACTTCTAGGTACCTACTTACGAGTTATGTTGTGTTAAGTAGATAATACTCTATATAGAGCTAGCGTGCGTCCTTATTATTCTCCTAACCGGTAATATCTATAATACACATACAACGAATGAGCCTTTCAGGTACTCTCAGTCTCTCACGCATACCTAAGTCAACTATGAAACCACTCTCTACTCTCCATCATGCCGCGGCCTCTGAGGTCTTCATGTGATCGATGCCATGCTCAGAAATTGAAATGCCCAAAGGAACCCGGGAGTGCCACATGCTCCCGGTGTCGGAAAGCAGGGTCTCATTGCGTCTTCAGTCCAGCCGGTCCGGCTTGGCGTCGCGCGTCCTCCAACGTTACCTACAATAACGATGCATTGTTCCAGCAGAATCCTCAAGGAGATGACAATCTTGATCTTCATCTCATATGGCCACCCTTGGCCAGTACTTCCGGCCCGTCAGTGACTAATCTAGACTACATATCCCCAGCTTTATCGGACCCAACACTCGACACAGAGACAACATTGCAAGATCCTAGGTCCATATGTGTACGGCAGCTATCGACTATAGCTGCCGAGATACACGCTGTGTCGGTCGAACTGAGCCCAATCGCAGACATTCACCTACCAAAAGGGGGTGACCCTGAAGAGTTGTTCTCTCAGCATGTCATCCACATCTCGCATTCGCGATGCATCGAGCAACTTTTAACCCTCGCCCAGCGTCTGATTGATCTATACCCAGATCTTCTTCGCCTATTATCTAGCGAATCCAACCCATGCCGCATAGGGGATTGCCAAGACCCAGATTGTCTTCACAACTGCGAGCTGTCGGACGACTTCGCCGATGTGTTTAAAGAAGCAGCTCCGGCCCGTAGCCGCATCGATGCGTTCCTCTTCAACCTTGTGGCAGCTTGTCATGGCAAGGTATCGGACGTCCTGGACTACATCGCCGACGCCTCCAAATTTTGCGCAAAGGTTACCGCAGCCTCTCCCGACTTAAGCCAACCCCGGCTGCACATACCCGAGCTCCGCGTCGGCAACTTTGTCGCTTCGGCAGCATCGGCGTCCTCGATGCAGGCCACATTGTTCGCCCACATAGCCTCGGTCCTAGTAGAGAACGCTAAATTATTGCGTAAAACGGTAGAAGACGCTTCAAAGGTAATCGACCCTCCGGAGAGAGAAATGATGGTAGTGTTATTACAGTGTGAGCTTCTCGAGGAACGCAGTCAACGCCAGGCAGATCAATTCAGTCGAATAAGAGATGGGATAACAAGGTGCGCCTATATGAAACCCATTTCTACTTCGCCCAAATGAGCGCCGCGCCTGTCCAGAATCCAGAGCCGATAAGAGTTATCCCTTGAATCCGAGCCTAGATCTATTAGGGGCAACAATGGGCTTGTTTATGTTTGAGTCTCTTTCATCAAACTCGTTCATTGCCAACCTTTCATTCAATCACATTGTCCCTTACTTTGTTTTTATGGTGTACAGCCCAACGACAACGCTGTTTACTACCCTTCCCTTCATCTTAGCACGTTTCGGGTTATTAAAGGCCGTCATACCACAGAATGTCCTCCCCATGGTTCTCGGATGAATAACAATTTTAAGCATTTCTGGTATCCATTTCATTATGAGCAGAGTTACGTCCCCCGAAGAGCATCTATATCATTCGTCCAAGCCAGGCCCTTCCAAATGCTGTCTGGTGAAGCGATACAATTCTCTCCCGCCGCAAAATACCGAGAGCTGGTTAACTAAAAAAGGGCCTCGCGTGCGCAACGGCAAGCTTGTACGAAGTATCTCACTGGCATCTAGGAGGAGAGGCCACCATCGAGGCAGATCATATCTTAACGATAAATTCAAGCCAGGACCCACCACTCAAGAACCTGGCGGCTATACTCTACCAGGCGTAGATAGCTATGATAGTAACGAAGAAGATAGACGAAGCGGCGTGCCCATCATCTTCACTCAAAACCAATGCGTCCCGATCCGAGCTTCGATGAAGCACACGCTAAAAGCCGAGTTCCAGCGTCTCGAGGTCTGCGGCCAGGAGCTCACAGCGATCCTCGGCAGGTGGAAGAGGCACTATGAGCAGCTTTGCGAATCCTTTTCTAACACACCCGCCCTGCACCGGACGGCGTCCCAACTGGAAGAGCTCTTGTATTTCGAAGAGGCCTGTTTCAATGTACAGGAGGAACTATCCACGGTGGAAGACGAGATGGGACATATCCATGCGCAGATGCGCCTCTTTCTCGATCATAACCGTCCCCCTTTTAGCCGCGTCTCTTGGCTGCAAGACGGTGACTCCACTGTCTGGGTCCCCGAAGCGGTGGCTGAAGAGCAGGAGCAGGTGAACAGCGACAAGTATCCTGTATTAGAATGGAATGGAGTTGACTATAACGCGATAGGCCGAAGCTATTCAGATTTCGAGAATTCTCATGGTTAGCGTAAGTCACGTTCTAGTTGTGTATTTTTAGTTAATACCTGGAGTAGCGCGCCATCCCATGAAATGTAGGAGATGAGAAGTTTTCCGATTACCATCGAGAACTTGTCAATTACTCGGTTCTCATAGTTCATACTGCGGGGTAGGTTAGACGATTATTTTAATAATATACTGGCCAGTGATTCATGCTCTCTTTACCTTTGCTCTTCCACTTTGTGAAAAGGATTCGACGGGAAAAATGATTTTGTATTGGAATGATAAAATATTACTTTAAATTCTCTGCTTGAAAAAAAGAAATCTCAAGCGCCTAAATGTCATTCCTTTCCCTTCAGTCTTCTTTTCACGGAGCATTATAAAGTTCAAGATGGGGTCTACTAACCGCTAGACTCTCAACTTTCTACATCTTACTAGGCTATATGGGACATAATCATTTTTTAAATCCTATCTAATCGGTCACAAACGCTTACAAGCTTATCAAACTTCTTGTATATTTCTAAATTGTAATTCACCAGTCTAATCTAAGGGAAGCTACTTGCCTTTTGTATCATCGCTACTTCGGGTTGTTCTCTGTGTCATTCTAGCTAGGGACTTACTGGCAACGGGGGCAGTTCCCTGGCTTTTTCACGACATCTGATTCGGGGTTCTCAAAGGATCCTATACACGGATGTCCGTACGCCTCGGCGGAAGGGCATTTGCGCACCGTCACACTCTCGACCACGACGCGGTGGCCGCATCCGGCGAACTTGTACTCTTGTTTCCAGCACATGATGATGGGTTTTGGTTGGGATCTGAAGTCAGTAGTAGAGAGTGCTTGGGTAGAAGTAGTTCGAGGATGGTGAGTAGTCAATACTCACGTGTTTAGACTGTGTTGGTGATGAAGCTTGATGAGTTGGTCGAGAGATAGATTCTCAAGACGTGAACGGACAACTTATATAGGAGTTGATATGGTATGTACAATGAGCATTGTATTCTTTGTCAAAAGCCTTCCATTATTCGCCCTTTATTTCCAGTTCAAAGGTGCAGTGACCAAGGACCTACATCGTAGACAACAAATGTCTTCACCTCCTAGGCACCTAGATAACTATTGTTAAGTCAACCTCACCTTTGAGCCAAGTGCGCGGCAGGCGTCAAAGGACGGATAAGCCATTGTTAGATGTATCAAACACGTATATCGACACCATGTTTTCGGCGACCCTGATTCGCGTGTCGAAGAATGCAAGCATTTATAAGCTTTCACAATTAATAATTTTTTTACTAAAAAAAAAAGCGTTAAAAGCCAAGTTGTTAATTTGTTATATAACTAGCGGCTTAGCCGTTTATTTTATTATTATTTTTTAAATATATAAAAAAAAAAATTTTTGTATAATTATTCTAATCCGTGTGTTGGAGAGAGAGTGCATGCATTTAAGAGCTTTGACGACTAATGTGAAGCAGAATGTATAATACGCTGCGCGACCAGATCTCGGCTACTATGCATGGAGTGATTTAGCACCAGCTTAACCCAAAACCTGGGAACATTCGAAGCCGGTATCGAACCATGGAACAGCCATCTAGTATTAATATAAACGATATAAAATTGGGTAGCCGTGCCTCCGGGGTCCCCATCTAGGTCGATTCATCTAGGTCCCGAGCAATGTAGAGCGCGCCGCTGACTGGCTGTACAGCCTGCGAGGCAGTTTAACCGCCGGGTTGTGACCTTTGACGATCTCCCGTGTGTCCTAACTGAGCCGCTTCTCGTCGTCATCGGACATGGTTAATGTTCTCGGCATTGTACCTGCTTAATAAATTCGCTCCTGCGCGGGAGTCCATGCAGGAGATGTTGAGAGATATAATAAGAATCGACGGCGTGCTCAGAGGCATATTTTCTGTGCACCACACTTCGCATTCGCTAGGACTCGCCAAGCTTTGAACAGACAGTTCCATCTTCAAGATGCAGATGATCACCGGCCTTCTTGCACTCGCCTCGGTGGCGCAGGCTCACTGTAATGCCATCGCTCTTCGTGATGTAAACACCGATGCTAACGAGCTCTTCTAGATACCTTCCCAGCGCTGATCGCCGGTAGCGCAGCGACAAACAAGTGGGAATATGTGAGGAAGACCACGAACTACCAGAGCAACGGCCCAGGTATGTCTCTCTATCCCTATCCCTCTCTCAGAGATTCCTCTAATTACATCCCGATCCACTAACCCCTATCACAGTCCCCTCCGTGACCTCGGACCAATTCCGCTGCTACCAGCTCGCCGCCGGCAGCGAGGGCGCCAAGACAATGACCGTAGCAGCCGGCGACACAGTAGGCTTCACAGCCGACGCCTCCGTATCCCACCCGGGCGTGCTGCAATTCTACATGGCCAAGGTGCCGTCTGGGCAGACGGCGGACTCGTGGGACGGGTCGGGGGCGGTGTGGTTCAAGATCTTCTCGCAGGGCCCCAACATCGGCCCCAGCGGCCTGACCTGGCCCAGCCAGGGCGCCTCCCGCGTGACGACCAAGGTGCCCTCGTGCATCCCGGCGGGCGACTACCTGCTGCGCGTCGAGCACATCGCGCTGCACAGCGCGGGCTCCGCCGGCGGCGCCCAGCCGTACGTGTCGTGCGCCCAGCTCACCGTCACCGGCGGCGGCAGCAAGACGCCCACGGACCTGGTGGCGTTCCCGGGCGCGTACACGCCCACGGATCCGGGGCTGATGATCAACATTTACTACCCGGTTCCTACGTCCTACACGGCGCCTGGGCCGGCTGTCTTTACTTGCTAGATAGATAGATTGGCATTAGGGTACCTAGTCAAGGCAAAGCACAATCGTTTCTACGCATACTTGATACACATATTATAATGTTCACGTGCACGAATAATTTTATACGAAAGGTGTGCGAATGATCTAACACACAATTTACAAGCATGCACATGCAGAGGAGAATCTGAAATCGTAAGGGGTATCGCGTCTAGCCATTGTGAATTATTAATAAGTCCATACTCGAGTATGATATGTCGGTCGTATCCCAGCCGTGCAGCTCTCAAAGCGAAGCCATAGGAAGACCCGGCCCTCCAGTCTCCTTTCCTAGCACAGCCTCTCAACCGTAACCCTCAAATCAAAAGCCCGGGGTCGAGGGGGTAGAAGATGGTGATTTAGTCGGTGGTGGCATCGAACGACAAGAACGTAGACGCGTTGCCGGCCTCGTCCTCATCCTGTCCGATGTTGTTGTTCAGCTTCGTCGTCTCCTCGTCCAGCTTGTCCTGGACGTCCTGGCCCTGCGCGACCTGGGCCTGGAGCTTGAGCACGCTGGCGGTGAGCTTGAGGACCTTGTTCTTTATCTTGCCGCGCTGGAGGGCGTCGGCCGCGTCTCCGGACGCGGCGTCGATGGCCGGGTTGAAGGCCTCGTCCTCGGCGTCGTTGCAGATCTGGTTGACCGAGTTGAGGAAGTCCAGGTCGTCCTTGTCGACGTTGGCGAGGTCGTTGGTGTCTAGCGCGCTGAAGACGGCGAGCGCCTCGTTCTGAGCATTGCCTGCTGTGCCTCCGGAGATGGAGATGTCGTTGTAGGTCTGCTGGCTGAAGACACCGGCCTGGGCAACGGCTGCGCAGGCAGCGATCAAGCTAAGAGAGAAACGCATTTTGAAATGGTGAGGTGTGTGTATGTGAGAAGATGGAGATGGCGGGTTGTGATGCTGAATCGTCTACGATTGAGCAGCTGTGGGCAAAGAATAATGAACTCGAGTAATGGAACGAAACGAAAGGACAGCACAGCTGTGTGGGAGTGATAAAGGAAGGATGAGGGTAGTGATCGATGGATGAGGAGAAAAGAAACTTTCCTGAGATACAGACGCGGGAGTCGATGATCTTATAGGAACTGATTTTCTTAGATCCAGCAAATCACGCGGCCTCGGTGAATCATTGACGATCATTCGTTACCAGGATGGAGAAGCTCTCGTCAACAAAAGCATGCTAGCTAGTTAGCCCAATGTCTCCTCCGTAATACCTACCTACCTACATACAGTACGTATACACGACCCTATGGAACATCGGGTGTGTGAGAAGTCATGGGTGGGACTCTCTACCCCTTTGCCTTCTACAGAATAAGGAGGCATGTTACTGTAAGTCGACGTTCGCGTCCCCATAACATGGAGAAGCTGCTAGGTATCACGCTCACGAGAATAAGGAGTATTGGTGGAAAATACCGACCCTGTGGATCTCACCCCTGGCGCCATAAGTGAGGCTCTAAAGCCATCATCTCATGTCAGAGATCCCCGGACAACCCGCTAGTGGCAGGGTATAGCGAGCTAGACAAGACGGCGTTCAGTATCGTTTCGGCACGCTCCGCAGATGCAATTGTCTCACTTTCTCAACCAACGAGACTCGACTGTATGAACGGTAAGCAGGCTGCTCGAAATGAAATAAAAAATTGGAGTTAAAGGAGAATGCCAAGGCTATAATGCTCCTCAGCACCCTTAACCCACACACTAATGAAACGGCAGGGCTCCCCTGTTGAAGTGGCTCGCTTAGCTACCTCCATGTATATGTATACTACCCGTCCGCTATGCACTAGATGGGAACACCTTTCTACGTATAGGAAAGCCTCGTTTGGAAGCCTACTTACTTAGTCCGTACATAGACAGTTCGCCCGCCCGCTACTCAATTCATCGAAACAGCTAGGTATGAAGGGTTCATCCCATCGACGGCGGCTGGATATTGTTTGACGTTCTTCTGAGCAGCCGCCCGGCTCTGCTCGGATGGAACCGAGAAAAATAATGAGCCCAATGAGGATGGCGATTGCCATTCTCACAATCAATTTAGATGTAAATTGCGTAGGCAGGGTTGGGTATTTGGGCCTAGTCTCTCTCTATCTCTCTCTCACTAGACTTTAGTAAGGGTATCATAATCCGTTGCGTATAACCTAGGTAGTCTCTACATAGGTAGCTAGATAGCTTGGCTTTACCTTTAGGCACGAATACGAAAGTTTGCGGACACAGTTCACCATCTCGGTTAGGTAGAGACCTATGGAGGACTAGAGTAGCCCTCAACTTAAGGAGTGAAAGAGACGTCACAACATGTAATATACCTACATATCTATAAGAGCAAAGAGTGCCCAGTCATCTCCCTTTTGCTTCAGCCATCAATCAGCTAGCCGAGCTGAAGACAATATGTATACCTTCGAATTCACCAGGTCTAGGTGATCTCTCTCCACCTATGCGCTTCATATGAAGAATACATACGTGTTATTTATCTTCTCAGTGAAGTTGGACACGATCGGTCTCCCCAACGAACCATAGTCTAAACTTCATGTCATAGCAAATAGATATTGCGGTTTTGGTCAGGAGATGCTATCCGTATTCTATCTCCGGCACTAGCAATCGAAAACACCATCCTTTCTGCTTCATATTTTACGACAGCCCGAAACCGGGTTAGTACAAATGACGATAGCGACATCAGCGCATCCATTAGAAAGCTCACGGAACAACGCAGATTATCCCTACGTCACCGTGGACACCCAATAGCCAGGCTTGTAGGAACTAAGCTGCGTTCGTCAAGATGGAAAAGGGGTCGTGGCTGAACAAATCTCAGAACTCCATAGATTCGTTTCGAGGATACTTGTCTAGGTGGTAAAGAAAACAGTTTTAGATGTCTGTCAGGTATTATAGTCAAGTCAAGTAAGGAGCATGCTGTTCGAAGTTTCCTCTAGGAGCATCACCGCTGTATACGCTCACTTCTATCCTGATTGAATGGGTATCAACATCAACATCGAAAAGATCAGCATCCACATAGCACCAAGGTGAGTGAGTCAAATCCGACATCAGCCCATCAAGGGAAATACAGCGGTCAAACACATCGGCATCATTAGATACAGCTAACAGCAATTAATATATACTCGAATGAAGAGTGTAGTGTTGGTTAGTCTCTAGTTATGTATATGATATACAAGAATACTCTAGGCGGCATGTTTACTATGGTGATGTTAGCGACATCAGCTCTCGTAGTGTGGTCAGATATGATTTATCAAATTAATATTGCCACACCTAGACAGACCATTAGGGATGGCAGAATGGTTCACTTTAGTATTGAATGGGAAGTTGAAGACCTGAGGCATGGTGAGTCAAGTGATGCGGGGGTTTTCAGAATATCATCGACGCAAATAGTTCCCAGGGCACAAAGTGAGGTTTAAATTCTTTCATCATGTCTCTGGCACGAGGACAATTGGGTTTAAAGTAGACCCTCGCACCAGCAGTTCCGCCGCCGGCAGACAACGCCTTGTACTTTTGTTAAATCACCTCGAAAGCGACGTCACACGTAGGACCCGGACCACAATGGGTCCGCTCGTCTCAGGGACAAAAGAAAGTACCACGGTGAAGATTGCTAGGCGTATCCCCCATTCGTGTGGGAATCGCCATCTATAGCCATAGCTACAACAATCGAGCGCTCTCCAGCCCGACGTGCGTGGTGATAGAAGTCATGCCCAACAATAACCAGATCCCATAACCCATGTTCCCAACTCCTCTCTACTTTAGGGGGATGAAACGAGACGAATGTGTGGCACCAATACCGGGACGACCGTGCTTGACGGGTGTGCTGCCAGGTAATTAGCAATTGTCACGACAACCCATAACAACCCATAAGCGGTGTCGTCTAATTGTGGAAACTTACTATGAGATCGAGAACTCGCCGAGGTAGCTATTTTAAAATTGTGGTCAGTCTCTCGACGTGGCAGCAGCGAATATACTCGCAAGACTTACTGTCCAACCATCTCAGGGCGGATTTCAATGCTGTTGAAGACCTTGCCGTTGTAGACGGCAACGACGGAGCCAATCAGCTCAGGGACGACTATATCCGTCAGTTAGTCGTCTTGATGCCGGCAGCCCGTCTAAGAGCAGCGGGGGAGAAATCTCACTGATCATGTTTCGGAGGTGAGTTCGGCACTCGGCGGGCTAATATAAATCCAGTCAGTCGGCAGTCGTCTCTCGCCTAGTCTATTCTACTCGCCTTCTCGTTGGGGGCAGCGTTCTGCTTGGCGGCACGGAGCTTGCGAACGAGGCCCATGGGCTTGCGTCGGAGACCGCGAGAAAGACGTCTGCGGGCACGGGCGTGGAAGAGGGTGCGGAGGTCATCGGATCCGAGCTCGAGGAGGTTGTCAAGTTCCACACCACGGTAAGAGAACTCTATAATAGTAGTCGAAAGGTCAGTCACGTCTCACGTCTCATTCTAGGAAGACGCCTCTCCGCCTCTCTCTCTCTCTTTCTCTCAGAGTAGGGACGAATTGGTTTATCAAAGCTGGTCGAGTCGATTTGATTTCAATCGGTCGTCGACGGTAGGGGGTTTCTGAGGAGTATGAGAGAGTGTGACATACTGCGGAAGGCTCTGCGCTTCTTCAGCTCGGCGGCAGCAACAGCATCCTGTATTCGGGCGTCATGTTAGCGGCGTGCCCTTCGGCCACAGAGAGAGGATTTATTGATTTGTGATTTAGTCGTCATCCCAGCATCTCGATATTGCCTGAGAAAGGGATCGAAAGGAAGGATGGCAGGAAACGTACGTATTCGTCAGCCATCTTGTCGGTGATGATAAGATGTGTTGTCGGATGTGGTGGTGGTGGTTGATGTAGGTGTTGTCGCTGAACTGGATGGTCAAGGTCTGGCAAATCTGGTCTGGGATTGGGTTTGAATTTGGGTGTCCTCGTTTGCGCATGGGTGGGCGGGTTGTGGCGTTCCTAGAATATTTCAAAATTGTGTATTTGTGTGGTAGTGCGCTAAGCTTATCCCTTATCGTGTATAAGTCCTGTGATACCTCCAGTTGCAAGTAGTCTGTGCTGAGGGGCCAAGTACAAAGTACAACGTTCTTTCCAACTCTCCATCCGAGCCACACCTGTGGTCAGCCACTCTGCAGTGGGGCTGTTGATACTTTTCAATTGGCTCCCCAGCACTAACGGCCCCCAACAGCTGGCCATCCTCCATAATCGCTGCAACTATCTAGGTATTTAAACCTCACTCTCTCTAAACTCTCCAGGTTGCTTGGACCCCCTACCTATATATTGACAGGATCCTAGCCTCTTTTCTAAATAAATTAGCGGGTTTCGCAAGGGTAGCTTCACAAGTTTTCCAACTACGACCACGACCGTTTTTATTAAACTATTTGTGACCTGGAAAATCTTGGGAGTTAGGTAGGTCAACCAGGTAGGTATCTGCCTAGGACCTAGGTAGATATCGATTCGCTAGCGAAACAACTGCAAAAAGGTACCATACAATTGTTAGGAACCAATATCTTTTTAATAAAGTATCTCGCTCGTACAAGAATTTTTAACTTAAATATTCAAGAGGTAGTATGAGCCTTGAGTTTAATCTCGTGAGTCCCCGTGGAATGCCTACCTTAGCGCCCCGGGGGGGTTTTCGTAATGGTTGCAGCAAGGTTATCTAAGGAAGTAAGCCTTGCGGCAAGTATGACAGGTGTTGACAGGCAATTACGGCCAGATATCATTGCTACAAGGTTTTTATATGTGAATTGCTTATTATTTCAGTGTACCTTTTAAATCCGACTACATGTCAAAATAGAAACCATGTCCAGACGGAAACCATGTCTACGCTATAATTTATGTCTACGTTATAACAACCTTATGTCCAGGTTATAATTTATGTCCAAGTTGAACATACGTATATAAATATTACAGTTTATAACAGTTTGCAACAGTTTGCGACGGGTGCAAAACTTTCCGCTAAAGTCCTGAACTATATAGCGATTGCACTAGTTTTCCTAGTATTGAGGCGTTGTGGTAGATTGATTGGTAGGGTAAGTCCCTGCAGTCGATGATCCTTGCAGTCAATGATCCTTGCAGTCGGTGATTTCTGCAGTCGACTGTCAGTCGAGTGCCCTGCAGTCAAGTGCCCTGCAGTCAAGTGCCCTGCAGTCAAGTGCCTAGCAGTGCCGGTCGGTCGAGTGCCTAGCAGTCAAGTACCTAGTCAAGTACCTAGGTAGGTGTTTCCGATATGCTTTCTTATTTTGACATGATTACCGTCTCGACATGGTTTTTGTCTCGACATGCTTTTTAGTCTTGGTAATCCTTTTCGACAGGTGACAATTAAATCCCAGTAAATGCTATGCAACTGTCTTCACCTGTAATGCTTTCGAAATTTGGTAATGGTTGCTGCAACCCTTACATAGACCCCCCCTCCCCGGGGCACTAAGGTACTTACCTTTTCGCTTCACAGCCAATTAAACTGAGGATAGTCAGTACTTTCCCAATTTTTTCAAATTTTGAAAGCGAACTCCACGCAGAGCCGCACTCTGCAAGTGTCTGCTGCTGAGCCGTAATTCCAGGGGTATATAGATAACCGAGGGTAGCTCACCCCGGCTCACTTGAGAGATCCGTGCTTTAGCAAGTAAAAATGACTATAGAGTACTTACTGCGAGGCTTTATTTATTACAAGGAAAATATAAATATTAACGACGTTAAAATATATAATAATACAACCAACTTTTATTAATAGCTTTCTTTTAATTGGGCATCGTAGCTAACTTTCAACCTTACTGGTTATGCGATCAATACTAGATAATAAGCTCACTTTCTTAGTTTTAGATTCATCATCACCATCATCATCATGAGATGGGGTTTTCTTTTCTTTCTTTCTTTCTTTTCCAAGATCGACAATTAGCTATCTAAGCAATCCCGTCACATTTCCAGAACTCCCCACAAGAGCCACAGCCTCTCACTCAGCGAGCCTCCCAGGCATGCAAGAATGTGAGTAGAGTATCAGACGCGAAATCATTTATCTCCGGTTACCCGTGAGCCTGAATCCGATCAATCCGTTCAGCCCGCCTCTGCGCCCTCAGAGCGCGAAGCCGCTCACTCTCCTCCTTCTTCTCAAGCTTCTTCTGCCGTTTCAGCGCCCTCTTATCAGCCTTTCTCTGCGCCCTTCTCTCTGCCTTGATCTCATTCCGCTCTTTCCGATCCGGATCCCTAGACGGGAGGAGGGTACGGAGGAGAGCCTGTGGGAATGATGAAGCTCGTTGCGAGGGTTGTGGCTTGCTTAAGTTTTGGGGTGATGGGGTTTCTCTCTCCATTGTGGTTATGGTTATTGACTGTGTCCCTAGGAGGATCTTTACTTGGTGAGGAAACAAGGAGATGATTGGGTTGATATTTATATAATTGTAAAGGAGGCAACATCGCTACCATTTACTAACAAGATTTCGGTTCTAAAAAACAAGTGACCTGTCTTAAAACAGATTCCGTGTTAGATAGATTGTAAATGGTGAATTAAGTTTGACTATTTTTAATGTATTGAGCGAGTTTCTACTACGGCATTATATGTCACAAATAGTTGCGAAAGAGATAATGATTAATAAGAGAGGAATTAGGAAATAATATAACAAGTAATGTTCGTAGTAAAATATCAGGCATTATAACTTGTACTCCCCTTAGCTGCGTCTTCACTGTAATGGCGAGTATATGAATATCATTTTTTTGAAGCATCCTCACTACTGCGATCCCGTATATAAGTGGCTACAAAAGGCCAAGCTCCTCACTTGGTGTAGTTCTGTTCCGTGACACTCACTCCATTTCCATTTCAATGTTGAAAAGGAGCAGAAAGAATGGAATACGAGACGATATAAGAAACATTCATCTTGACTCCTCCCATAAGTTCCAATTATAAAATTTATGACCAAAAAGTAGGTTTTCTCATGATTTGAGTATGTGCGAGAGGAATGTTCGCTAGCTAGGTTCTACCATTACTTTAATTAAAGCCTAGCTACGTTTTGTTCCGTAATAGATAGACAATATACATCCTCGTAATCCCCCAGTTCATCGGGATAAACAGCAACAGCACCAGAACCGCCAAAATTTCATCACGAACGGCCCATCTGCACTTTTACTCTCATCGGCATCTCCGCATCTGTCTCGGTCTCGGTCTTGATAAGTCGCATCAGGTCCAGTCTCAACCTTATTTGTACTCACCTCTCCTTCGCTCAATTTAATCAAGACCCGTTCTTCCCCAGCCGGAAATGGCACAAACACATCCTCAACCAAAGAATACGGACAGACTTCTTCGTGGCTGCGGCATTGTACAATGAGAACCTTCTTTACAGCACAGCACGAGTGCAAAGCACATTTATCTCCTCCTAACTCGAAACTAGAACCAGAACTAGGATATACCAGCCTACAGGCATGATGCTCCTGCTGGCTAGGGTCGAAGCCAAGCAGCGTGGAGTGGTACGCAGTATGGATGTTTTGGTAGTAGCACATTATATGTTGGCTTAATTGTCTCCTTGTTAGTTCTGGCCCCTCTTCGAACTTCGCTGTGGTAGCCCGGCACCGACGAAGCTGGGCAAAGTCTGTAGAGATCCAAGTGGGTAGTGGTAAATCGTAAAAAAATGAATAATTGGTTACGAGATGATTACCTGGGTTGAAGGTGGCGGACACGAGCTGTCATATTAAATACTGATCCAACAACAAGCTAATGGAACTTGACGCGAAATACTTCAAAGAACAAGTCCCCCGAACAAAGGAAGTAGACATAAAGTCATTGTTTCTCCTCCATCCTTACAGGGCTTACACCGAATTAACTTAATCGCTAGTTCGGTAAATAGTTGAAGTAGTACATTCAAGATATAAGTCTATACACTCTAACCAATCACATCGGGTTTAACAAGTGCGCTGAATGATTTTATATTGTAGTCGTCTGCTGAACTATGTAGCAGTTGAGAAAATCCCATTTTATCTGACTCCCCAAGCCACCGTCTGCCCGCGCGATAGCTATGATGAACAACAAGAAAGA
Source organism: Nemania diffusa (assembly GCA_038501195.1). Lineage (NCBI taxonomy): Eukaryota > Fungi > Ascomycota > Sordariomycetes > Xylariales > Xylariaceae > Nemania > Nemania diffusa. The sequence continues at coordinate 3,845,923 of JBBPUQ010000009.1, read as the reverse complement.
AAATGAACCCTAACTCCATCTGGCTCTCCCTTGGCCCATCAGATTTCCCCATAGGGACGTCCTCTTAATCGTCGTCGGTATATCTCGGTCCCGCAGCAGGCGTGTCAGCAGTGTATGCTCCCGGGGTCGGTGCCCCGTAGTATCCGCCAGAAGCAAACCCACTGGCCGCGGGCGTGGGAGCTGCAGCAGCAGGCGTTGGGGCAGACTCGGCCCCCCAACCGCCTTGCCAGCCTCCTCCGGGGGTCGGCGCATTTAGGGCGCCAGGCGTGGGTGCGTTGTACGCGCCAGGCGTCGGGGCGTTCAGGGCACCCGGTGTGGGAGCACCTAGGAGGCCAGCACCGGGCGTGGGTGCGTCGTATGCGTTGGATGACCCGTTTGCGCCGGGCGTGTAACCCCACGAATCCCCTCCACTTGCCCCAGGTGTAGCTGCTGAGGCTCCATATGGTGTTTTCGAGCCCCATGCATCACCGGTGCTACTGCCGCTGTTGTAGGCCGGTGTCTTAGACCCGAAATCATGGGCAGGGGTTTTGGAGCCGCCCGAAGACCACGCGGGCGTGCGACCACCGGAGCCGTAGGCTGTCCTGTTACCATCGTAAGGGTTAACAGTCCTTGAACCGTCGGCCCATGCAGGCGTGCGTCCGCCGTCACCTCCTCTACCCCACGCCGGTGTCCTCCCGCCAGCCCCTCCCGATGGTGTCTTCCAAGCTGGTGTCCTAGCTGACGATGCAGCGACAGGGGTACGACTGCCACCGCTCCAATCGGGAGCAGTACGTTCTTGAGGTCTTGCGGGCGTCCCGTTAGGTCCACCTGGGCGCCGGCTCTCGTAGTTTTTGATTTCGCGGCCACTGACACTGTCTCTGACCATAAGGTCTGTCTTGGGAACGCTGATGACTTTGCTCTTTGTGTGTAACTCGACCCGGGCGTGAGTATCTGTGGTGTCCTTGACTCGGCCGAGCAGGCCTTTCCAGCCTCCTTTGCGAATCGTAACCGTCTGGCCAACCAACTTGTCCCGTCCGAACACCTGCCGGGGAGGTGGCATATCGTTTCTCCCAGTTGGGTTGAGCTTCTTGGCAGGATTCATCGAATCCAAATCCGGTCCCGATGAGGCAGCATTGATACGGCCGCCCTTGGCAGAGATTGTGGACACGCTGCTCACCCGAGAAACAAAGATGCCGGCATTCTCGGTGGTTTGATGTGTATGGCAAAATACGTAGCTGCGATGAATGTGGATAATCTTGCCTTGTCGACCCATCCCACCATACTCCTTCACTACGTCGTCCGGTCGAATTTCGGAACCTGTCCGGTCAGCGGCCACAGCCAGTTTTCTCTTCGGTAACTTGTTCGCGATTTGCGACGGCATCACTTGCCGGGTGTCGCCATTCTGATCTAGCACCACTAGTGATTCGCGATCAACCTTGACAATACAACCGACGGTAGTCGGGTCTAACTGGACAAGATCGAGGAGGGAGTATTGACCGAGTGAACCTTGGCCAGCGATATCACTAGCTTCTCTCAGATCTTTGCTGAAGACGGTGATTTCCGTGTTGGTTTGGTCAGTGAGGAGAGTCACTCGATCCTCGGAAATCTTGACGACCATACCCAGCTCGTCTCGGTATCTGCTGCCTCCGATCACCTTGACATGGTCACCGAGCTGGAACCGCTTACGTAAACCCTTCGTAGGTACATCGATAGTCTGCCCAACCAGTTCACCCTCGGTCACTTCCAAGGTGACGATATCTGCTTGTACTTTCGTAGCTTTACCAATGACTCCTTTCTGCTCGCCTTCATAGACCTCGACCACGTCATTAGGGAGGTAGGTCGTAGTAGCGTTGCTGTCTCTGAGGCTGGCGGCGAGTGACTTGAGATCGATATTCTCGACGCCGTCTTCGCCTCCCGAGGTGAACCGTGTTACTTCTTCCAAGGTTGGGTTGACATCGTTCACGGTGAGGTGTTGAATCTTTATGTCTTTCACAAGGAAGCCGCCCTCGAACTGATCACCATTGTATGTCCAGACGTTGGTTTGGGGATTGCCAGTGAGTAAACGGGGGTTCCTCTTCCGGGCCTCAACCTCACTAAAAAGCTTCTGGGGGGGTTTGGGACCGATGATGGGGCGCTTCCGCTTGCCATCCGCAGTGTTCCCAGAGAGCGATTCATCTCGCACCCCATAGTCTAGCCTAGGAATAAAACGCACTCTCACGTCTAACCCATTCTCTGTAATATCTTGCACCTGGGCCAGGTCACCGGCATATTTCAGGGGTCGCCTGAGCCGCACCCATGCGCCCGGCTCTAGTGTGGGGGTTTTCTGAACCCGCAAGAGGTCAGGCATCTCCTTAATATCGACCAGAAGCAGCTTCGTTCTCGGATATACGTTAAGCATCCCATCGAGAGCCTGTAGAATATCGGTTTGCCGGTATGCCTCAACGTAGATAAGACCCTTCATAATGGAATTCGGACCACCGCGTTCAAAGGCGGCCGTGATGCCCAGCTCGTCTTTAGTGCCTAATTTCTCCTGGATGCGCTTCGTGATAGAGTACACGACCTCACGTTCTTTGCCTTCCTTGCAACGCACACCCCAGATGCTGGGATCATCAACGCTGGGAAGAAGCAGTCTCTGGGGGACGACGCTGGTGTCACCCATGCCCCGAGCATGTCGTCTGTGGCCGTATTTCCGCACGAAGGACTCTGCTTCCTTCTGGAGATCTTCGTGGTTCATGCGGTCACGCTGCAGGTCGAGCTCTCTGTGTCTTCTGTCTGACTCCAACCGGCCGGCTTCGCCAAAGTCGCCGGGCTCTTCCTGCTCGATGAAACCTTCATTTTCTGCCTCGGCTTCCTCGTCGTCTTCGGGCTCGTCTTCGTCATCGACTTCAGCTTCAATATCGAAGAAGGCGTTGCGCTTGTCCCGGCGGCGCTTGCGACGGTGACCCTAGATGGCACACGCGAATTAGGCGTTGTTCTTAGTATAGAAGGGGGGTTATCAAATCAAGTCACCTGTATTTCCTCATCCTCATCCTCCTCGTCCTCGTCTTCATCATCGTCTCCTTCCTCGCCATCGTTGGCGTCTTCGTCGTCCTCTTCATCGTGGGCGGTGGCTTGTGCATTGCGAGGAGGCGACGAGCTCTTCGCGGCCTGTCTGTGGTCATCTTCGTCCTCATCTGCATCTCCCTTGATCTCATCGTCGCTCATGTCGGCGGGGGCTGGGTTGAAGTCATCCTCATCCTCGGAATCGGCTTCGTTGTAGTTGCGCGGATCGCTCATCGTCTCGGCGGCTGGGCAATGTGTGAAAGTTGTGGCCAACGACTGACTGACTACCAGAGCTGGATGCGGTATGGACGGCGTGGATAGTATTTAGTGGTCAAGGCCGTTCGTAGAGCTAGAACACGGATACAAGAGGAAGGAATCGGAAAAGTGATGTTGAGTAATGATGGGGAAGATTGTATTTGTATTGTGTGTGTCAGTAGAGAGCGTGGAAAGGCTCTTTGAAGTTTAATCGGCTTGCTGAGGCAACGCGCTCTGGGATGTATTCTGTACTGTACTACCTTTTACTGCGTATGTAGGTGATTACGCAGTTAAGCTTAGTGGAGTGGAGAATTGCGATCGGTGCTTACTAAATTTGCACTAGCGTATTTTGAATAGTGGGATCGTACAGAGTACATGGCTGGAGACTGTGGCTTAACTAATCGAGACAAATATACGATAGAGACCATATTTCAAAACGCGACAGATCAGGTTCACCGTACGTACCCTTTATGAAGAAGTGATACATGGTCTAGAGCTTTAGCCCGTTGTTATCAAGTATCTATGTAGGTAGTTGGAAGTTTAACCACCTCCTAACACGCATGCAAATGAGTATTGATGCGTCGACTCGATAGAAGGCTCTTTACTGTGTAGGTACTCTATTTCTAGAGGCTTAATTGTCTTAAGAACCGTCGCCATGACCTTTTCTTTATACGTGCGGATATTAACGGAATGCCTTAAACATAGATATGGAAAATGGGAAACAAATAATAATACATGTAACCTGAAGATGACATATTTTCGAGGAAATTGTCCACATCGCACACTATGTATACCGGAGACAGCCGATGAACTTGAATTCGTAGCTGTAACGTCCATCGATAGACATATAAGATTGCCCTGATTTTCGTGATTGTAGAATATGTACAGAGTCAGACCTATCCCTTAGGTATGTACTCGCATGCAGAGAATAGTCAACTATACCTTCATTCGTATAGAAGTATGCCATGAGTGGTAGATAAAAGGCCATTGGCAACAGCACAGAGCCTCCTGATACCAAAACCAGATATACTACAATATCCTGATAGGATCATATACATTCCTCTCCTCTCCAACCGCCATACATCACCAGCAAGACGAAAACACATGAAGCCACCACTCACAAAACAAGTCAAAGTTCGCCCAGGTTCAAAATTCCACTGCCACAAGACAGGGGTAGTTAAAACTCGAATTCGCAACCACAAGCACCTGACTACCTCGTCGTATAAGCATAAGCATACCTATTATATCGCTTGTCTTCCCGAGAGCGCCAGCCACCTGCCGCCACCAGGTCCTGCATGCTTCATGAAAACGTGTGGGAAACAAAAACAGACAGAATATATGCGCATCCATGGATATGATATAAACCCCCATGCGATTCGAGCGGACTAGCTAGCTAGTAACCGTATCTTTTCCCCCTTTTCCCCCAATTCTTCCCATCCCGTGTCCAGTACAACATGGCCCCTTCCATTTGTTAACTCGAACGGTTCGGCTCTCCCGCACTCATTCATGAAGCCTACTTATTCCATGCACCCTTATCATCGCGGATTCGTCGTTCTGAAGCTCTATACGGAAACGCGGGGATTAGCTTGAAAATAAGGCGCTCCAACTATATTCTACTTCTCGTATCACCCCATCAGCCTCAACGCGTAGGCAAGATGGGGAGGTTGGGGGAGCATGTCTTCGTTGTCACAAGCCTACCCCTTTCGAGCATCATTATTAGAGGTTCGAATTCTTCAGACCTTCACCCCCCAGACGCCGCGTCCGCCACTCACACCCAACCAGTCTCCAGCACCGTCGTTGTTGAGGAGCGGGGGAGCCCAGCCTAGGTTACCCACTTCATAGTCGCAATTCCAGCTAGCAACCGGAGTGAGGTGCTTCTCCGTTCCTCCACTGCCGTTAGATGAAGGGCCGGTACTTGGGGTACTGTTCATAAGGTCCCACAGTAACACTTGAGAATCATCTCCTCCCGACGCAAGCAGTCCTCTCCTCCCTGGTGACCATTCTACCGAGTTGACCGCGCCGCCATGACCGCGCAACTCTAGCAGGGCCTGGCCCGGTTGCCGAACGTCTAGGATGCGGATGATGTTCGAGTCTTGAGCAAACGTGGCTAGGAGGTGAGTGTCATGTGGCGAAGTCGCAAGCCTCAGCAGGGGAGGCGCATTTGACATGGTCTGCTGGGCTAGGGTAGGGCTGATCCTGCCGCCATTGGCGTCTGTATACACGATAAGCAAAAGGGCCGAAGAGGATGTGCCTTAGGAAATCATCTTACCTCTATCGTCTTTGGCCGTAGGTTCGTAAATAATGGTACTATGTTCCAAACTTCGGAGATCAAACATGCGCACGCTACCATCCTGCCCGCAGCTAACAAAGACGTCCACACTGTTAGCACAGAACCGAACGTCATAGACCTCCTTATCGTGAGCGATTAGTTGCGTCTTGGCGGTTAGCGAAGGTATATCCCAGATGGTGCAGGTGGTATCGATGCTAGAGGTGATGATGAGACTGGGAGAGACGGTATTCCAATCCAACGACGTCAATGGGGCCGTGTGATCGGGTGTCTTCGAATTGGACAGCAGGGCTAGTGGGGTCAACTTCGTGATGGGAGCGCCCAACGCAGACTTGTGTATCGAATTTGAGTGCGCCGATTGCGTATCTACAGGGAGGGACCACAGTCTGAGGTGGTCGCCAGAGGTTGCTAATAAATCGGTCGATTGTTTTTGTGACGAAGGAGGCTCCCAGAGGAGCCGCGTGACAGGGTAGGAATGCGTTGCTTCTGCAACCTTGGTAAATTCAAGACAGTATTTCGAGGAACCAGGGGTATATATATCAGGGGGCGTATTCGCGATCTGGGTATCGAGGATTTGTATCTGGGACCAAAGTCAGCCTGTCTAATACCCACGAGAGCAAAGCCTGCTAGGCAGTAGGCTCGCAGAGACATACAAAGTTGTGTCCATCTTCTAAGTAGCTGCCGATGGCCACTTTGCCGGCGCTTTTGCCCTGGGGTGCCCATTTACACCAGTCGAAAGCATAAAGAGCCCACGGTGCGAGGTAGTTGCTTGTTGAAGGCTGAGAGTTGGCCAGCTCGTATCCCATGGTACCAGGCTGGCTGTCGGATAGGCTCGAGTCGGCGCGCGGTCTGATATCAGCGAGACCGAGTGGCGTATTGGAAATATTCCTTTGGGACCCGGGAAGGGCATACTTGGAATCCTGAGGCGATATGTACTGCGATTGGCCAGAAATGGCCGAGCCCCCAGGCGTGGTGGGCGTGTAGGGTGTATAGGTGCTAGGAACAGAAGTGTCATAAGGATCGGCAGGGCTCGACCGCGCATAGGTATGCGACATGCTCAGTGAGGGGGGCTTCGAGGGAGAAGTGTATTCGCTTGGGGAGTGTTGTACGGCGCTAGACATGGATGACAACGTAGGAACAGTGGCGGCGCTCATGACAGCAGGACGGCCAGGTTGGAGGACGTTGGGTACGGAGGAAGAAGACGACGACGACTGGTACTGAGGAGGGTTGGCGGGTTGCTCGAGCTTGATGTGAGGGCCGGGGGCGGTGGTGAAGTCCCGCGGGGACATCTGGCCGCCAGCAGAGGCAGAGGGATGGTTCATGGAGCTCGTCGGGATATGGAGCTCGTCGGAGACGTGCTGTGCGCCATAGGCATTGTTGGGCCGTCTCGGGGCGGCTCCATACTGCCCCGGCGGATGATTCATATTGGGTAGGGTATACGAGACGCCTAGGTACGCAGCAGATACGGGTGGCGGGTGCTGGAGCAGAGCCAGAGAGCGACGACACTGGTGAAAATAGATAACACTGGTGGTTATTAGGTGGTCGCGTTGGGTTACTAAAGTATCGATCGGGTTACTGAGTCCGGCCAGACGTCCGCAATATTAAACAGTGTAGGTAGGTATTTCGGTTCGAGGTCCTGTGTCTAGCCAGAGGTTAGAGGGCAGCTCCTGTGACAACAAAGGTATCAAAAGTGAGATAGTGTAGGCAAATGAGAAAGGAGAGAAGCCATACAGCTTTCCTTGCTTTTGCTATCCCGTAGTTAGCTGAATTGCCTTGTCGACCAGAGAGCGCCAGCGACAATGAACTGGCCCAACTCGACCCAGCCTGATAGCTGTCTAGCTGTCTTCTAACGGTCTTTGAACAGCAGAGGCGGCCACTTAACAAAAACTGAAAGTAAGCAAGGGCAAATACCTGACATAGACAGGTACTGGAGCTCAGGAGGTTTGCGCTGAGACAGTCTATCTAGGTAGTGGAAAGAGGTTGCAGCAGGGCTCGATCAAGCATGGTAAAAATAAATCATGGGGTATTTAGATAATACATGAATGCGGGACAAGAAGAACAAGAACAAGGTATGTATGGTTTGGGCTAAGTAGAAATTATGGTGTACAGAGTAGTAGGTGTGCATACTAGGAACTAGGTAAGGTAGGTTAAGTAGGTAGGTATAAGCATACAGATAGAAATAAGACGGTAGGTACCTGTCTGCAAATGCGGTACGCTGTCTCTGTGTCGACAGACGGTCATGGAGACCACCTATGACCCTGGATATGCACCTGTATCTGACTGAGGCCAGTTCTACCGGGTTAGGTAGAATCGACGTTCCTCCTGTCAGCGTGGAACCGCTTGTCGTCAATTCGAAAGCTGGATAGACGCGCGAGAGTGCTTGTTTTCCCACTCCCACGAAGGATGCCGGCGCAGTGACACAGCGGAAACCAGGCGTGGTTTCTGGGCAGAGGGCCGGGCCTTGCGATACGCTGGCTGGCTGGACTGGATGCGGAGGGGATGAAGAGCGGAGGAGGAGGAGTACTACCTGAGGTAAGTAATTTTAGGGCCCAATCTAGGCACATTCCAGGGGCAAAACGGCATCGCAGGTACCTTGGGTACCCCTTCTGCGAAGTATTATGTAGATAGAGGGGGTGGGTCTCCATTGTCCGGCGAGTTCCATGGTTGGGCACCATAGACAGGCACGTGTAAGTGTCTCCTTACTGCGACGACGCATAGCTCTACAGTATGTCTACTTACTTAGGTGCCTACCTACCCACCTTGCAAAGGTACTTATTAAGGTATTATGCATAACATTTGAACCGATTTTAACAAGAATAATGTTATTATTAAATTATTGTATCTCTAATGAATTCGTTTTGTAGTTAATTGGGTATTTGTTTAAACCTAGGTCCTGGGAGAATATTGAACAGGTTGAAAGTTAACAACATATGAGACCTACTGTTCGGCGGGGGAGGGGTAAGTACCGACGCATGTCCCAGTTTATACTGCGTACTCTACTGACCGGCTTGCTCGAGGCAACCTTGGAAGCTTCAGATTGCGACAATAATGCTCAAATATTCTGACTTTCTACTTAGTAGAAGGCAATAGGTAATTTTGGATATGTAATCAACTCCCCTGGTCTACACATCCTACATTACCCACACCACCTGCCTATGTACATATCCAACTCCCATCTACACAATCCAGGCATATAACAGCTACCTCGGTAGGTATTAATCCAACGACGGACCGCTTTCATCTCACGTCACTTTCACCTCGTCCGGCTGTCCCACTTTACAATTCCCACCTCCTTTGCGCTTTGCCGAGGAATGGTAAATCCCAGTTATGGCCAGACATCGAGAACAGGAACGTCAACAATTTCGCTCTTTTTAGAACTCTCCAGAGCTGAACCATCAAAACTCAGTGTCGGTTACTTTCAACTCTCGAATTTTGACTTTTGACTCTTACATAAAACATCCCCGAGAGACCCCTGTTGTTTACTACCTACTCCAAGTAGTGTACAGTTAACTCCCTGTCCACTATTGACTATTCACTCACCATGGCGACTCACCACCACCACCACCACCCTCCTTCGCTATTACTCCTACCCCCGCCTCCGCATTCAGCCAACCACGCAGCTCTGAATGCCGCCTGCGAACCTCCCCTCAAAGCTGCCATTACAAAGCTAAAGAGTGAAACGGGCCATCATAGCGATAGAGGTTCGGTGTTATTCGTCGGCATCGTCTCGCCTATTCTCGCCGGCCGCTCATCGCATCAGGAGTCTCTATCATGGCCCGCCGCGCAGTCCGCTCTGGCCCGCATATACAGCATTGTGGCCGTTGTCTGTGCCCGGCTCGCGGTGCCGAGCGAGATGGGCGCCGGGCCCGACTCTATTGACGTGCGCGTGGTTTTTATTGATCATGACCTATCGAACCCCCTGGCAAAGAACAGCCGTCCGGCCATTCAGACCAACAACACCGTTATTGTTGACCTTCCCACTTTCGCTTCCACCTACCATCCCTGGAAACAGGTATTTTATGTCAACAGCGGATCGGCATATCAAATCTTCTGTGCTTATATGAAACTGTACGATTGTGTCCAAACACTAAGGCAGGATCAACTCGTCGTCGTTGAGAGTGGGCTTCCTCTTACCGGGCAGTCAATACCACCTACACAGACAAAAACGTACCCCGTAGTCTGTCTCGGAGGCACATTCGACCACCTGCACCCTGGTCATAAACTCCTCTTAACCGCTGCGGCTATACTGCTCAAGGTGCCAGAAAGCCCTGCAGCAATTCCCGCACGATTTATCATCGGAGTCACCGGCGATGAGCTACTGAGGCGGAAGAAGTATGCGGAACTCGTGCAGCCCTGGGACTTGCGCGTGACAAATGTCATCCAATTTCTGGCCTCCCTTCTCCAGCTTTCCAAAGACGGGTGGGTAGATCCAGATGTCACTAAGAAAGATGACAAGGTTGTCGCCAGATTTAGGGACGGGGCAATTGAGATCCATTGTGTCGTGCTCCGAGATGCTTTTGGTCCAACCACCGCCGAAGAAGAGATGGACGTTCTCGTAGTATCTGGAGAAACGCGATCGGGAGGCGATGCTGTCAATGCACGGCGTAAAGAGCTCGGTTGGCACAGCCTCGAGATCTTCGAGGTAGACGTCCTGGATGCCGAGGACTTTATCGATGGCCCAGCTCAGACGAAGAAGGATTTTGCGACCAAGATAAGCAGCACAGCGATTCGCGAGAGGAAGGCTGAGGCTCGCAAATAAGAGCGAGACTACTATTATTCTCATCATCGGATCTACCTTGGCCAAGGGGGTGTGCTGCCTACTAATAACCTATCATATGAGCTGGGTTTGGTCTCTATCTACCAGAACTACGCATTATTCATTAGCGTAATGTATCGTTTGTAGATTCTGATAAAAGCACATGTGAAGGGTGGATCCTGTCTCGAGTATGCGAGAAGCCAACTCAAACAACCGTTTTCGAGTCTCATATGGCGGGAACAGAAAAGAAAATCGGAGGAGCAACTCACGATCAGACCTATTAAAGTAGCTGCCAACCCGACCAGCAAGCATGACCACAACACCGCACAGCTTGTCGGGCTGTCCCATACGTCCTAAAGGATGGCGACTAAGCTAAATCTTAATCGCCCCTTGAGACTATCGCCCTCGTTTAGAATTGTATCCATATACCCAGGCGAGATGCTATTCTCTCGAATCCCGTAATATGCACACTCCGCAGCCAACGACCTAACTATCGCCTTCACACCAGCTTTGGAAACATTATTCGGCACCTGCGGCTGGGGGATGTTGACCTAGCGCGCCGAGGCACTAGCGATAAAAACTATGCCACCCCCGGATTATGCGCAATCATGTATCTTGCCACGGCGCGAGCCACGAAGAAGGCCCCAATCGTACTCACACTCGACACGCAGTTCCAGTTCTTGGACGTACAATCGAGCGCATGTTCACAGCAAACCATGCCCGCGAAATTCAGCAGCGTGGCCACGGGACCGAGGAGCGCCATCTCCATAACCGCAGCATCAACTGCCGCTTCATCCGTGATATCGGCCTGCTTGACACTAGCGTCCGGGAACTCGACGCCCAGCACGGAACCCTAGCCTCCGCCTCGGCCGGGCTGATATCGAGGACCATCAGGTCCTGCACGCCATGCTCCAGCAGCGCCCTGCTAGCTACGAGCCCGAGGTCGCCGGCACTACCTGTGACAATGCCGTTGCCGCCGAGCCGGAAACGCTCGTGACTCACTCGATGGGACTCAGGGATGCGGATAAGGGGGGGGGGGCGGGGCAGTTAGAGACCCCGAGAGCCCGGTTCCCAACATCATCAGGGGTAGCACCCGGGCTGTGAGATCCGTTCTCCCCGTAGTCATTGTCTGGTGCTCGCTTCTCAACTCCTTTTTCGTTGTTATGTTTATCTTCCTACTTTTTCACCCATCGTTTATGAAGCGTCCCATCTCCATGACTGAGAATTTCCTGCCGTCCTGGATTTATGACGGGTAAATAAATGGCGAAGAAGGAAGAAATATAGATACACGGAGCTCAGCTCGTGGGTCGAAATCACAATTTTGAAAAAAAAAAAAAAAAATTAAATAAAATAAAAATAGAAACGTTTCTCCACCGGTGAATACATGCTTACCTACCTTAGCTCCTTACTTCATGCATTCGTTGCTTTTCCCGAGCTGCAGAACCGTGCCTATTATCGCTAGTACCTACGTCTATCAGCGCCTCGTACGGGCCAAGTCGCGGCCGCATATGTGCTACCTACCATATCACACAATTTGCTGGTTACGGTAGTTAGACTATCGATCCCAGCATATGGGGCGCATGGCTATTAAAGAGTGAGTGGCGATACTCTATTTAAGTATTGCCTAATACTTTAGATACCATGCCCCTCACACTTATAGATGGGAAGTTGTAGCGTTCTAGGGCTTCATCGCTGCGAAATTATATATATCTCGCCATGCGTGTCGTCTATGCTCTACTGTTGTTATTCATATATTACTGTAGAGCAATGCGGTTGCAGTTCTAATCGTCATCGTCTGGATATGTGAGATAACTGAGACTTAGGCAGATTCTACGATGATCTTGAGGTGCACATCATCTCTACTACATACGATGAGATCAATGCAATAAGACTAGGTATGCATGAGTATAGGTATGCAGAGACATTGCTAAGCATCCACGTAGATTCGTAGCCCTATTCCCACTCGAGTTACTCATCAACCCCACGAATATAACTGGTTTCTGACAGGATGATTTTTCTCAATCTCATTCTTACTCTCATCCTCACACCCTGCAAACTTGAATTCGCGTCATGCTTAGGCTACATCCCACAACTAACACTAGGTTGCAAACGCGGGAGGAAATAGCTGGAATCTTTTTTTTATTTTTATTTTTATTTTTTGAATACATTCATTAGATCTAGAGGGTCATCTCCCCTCGATATCTGCCATCCAGTGATATCCCATTGATACTGTCCCTCCGCCTCCCTTTTCTGTTTAATCCACGAACTAGCCTAGTACTCACATAGTAACTCCCGCATAATCCCTTATGAAAACCCGACATCAACACCCTCAAGTCCTACATCCCTCCTAGCCACCACTACAAAGCGTCCCCAAATCCCCAACCCCCGCATCCTTCCCCCCTTGAAACAGCACATCCCCAAGATCCCCACAAGCGCCCAGATTCCACCCATTATAATACAGCCCCTCAAACCAGGGCTCCTGCCCCGGATTCGCCGTGCCGTCCAACACACCACTCAGCCGCCCGTTGGGACAAAGGGCCGGCAGGCCGTCCCCGCCGGAGCTGTCGCCGGTATGGTAGACGACCTCGCAGCTGCCGTGGCGCCAGGGGTCGAAGCCGCCGGGCAGGCGGTCGGAGGGCGGGCCGGTGTAGGACGGCACGAAGCGCCAGGCGAGGCAGTTGTAGTAGCCCGCGCACGCGGCGCAGCAGCTGACCTTGTCCGCGAGGCTGTTGGCGCCCAGCGTGACCGTCGCCGTCGCCGGCGGCGGCGACGCTGCCGGGGCTGAGGCGAAGGCGGGGGCGTTGGCGAAGAGGGTCGGGCGGCAGAAAGAGGGAAGCGTGGAGACGGGGTAGGCGCCTTGGATCTTGGTGCAGGTTGGAGCGGAGTCAGGGGGAGCGGTAGGATGGGGGAGGGTTGGGCTTAGGGGGGAAGGGGGGGTTACGCGGCTGGGACTGGTGGGCGTGCACTCGAGATTAGGAGGGGTTTGTGCGTTGATGTGTAGGCCTGGGGGCACCCTTATTGGGCTTGGAGGCGAGGCGTAGCTTAGAGGTGTTGCTGTTGCTGCGAGGGGAGCGAGGGGCCAGAAGGTCATGGGGTGGGCCTCGACTGTGATGGTCGAGGTGGGGAGCTATACGAGTTTTAACGGTTATGTCTATAAGTGATGATGGTAGGCAAGGTAATAGGTGTGATAGGGGATGGGCTTGATATGTGACGTACCTGTCGCTCGACGACCTGTCCTGGAAGAGCTATAACGAAGCTGGCTGAGGTTGAAAACACAGCAAACACGGCGGATCGCATCTTGACGCAGGTGTAGCTAGGATACTAGCAAGATTGCTAGACGGAGAAGGTTGAAGACAGGAGACGTTTGATAATGTGATGTACTAGATGGCTTTTGTTGTTTAACGTAGGTCTTTGCATATATAATATAAAGACGGTGTCAGACGTATAGTTATATGACAATGGATTCTGTATTCTGCGTTAATATCAAGGATAGTGCTGAATTTAGAAAAGACAATCACAGCTGGGATAGTAGATTTACCTTCGAAGACTGAAACTGAATACCACTGCTGTTTATCAGGGCCAGAATGGGAGATATTAATCAACGTGACAAAGTGAAGGCTGTGTATATGTCGAGTTCCGTGTATTGACAGAAAGCCTAAGTAGACATGTTAATGACTTGACCTTATTCACACCTTGAGTAAGTATATATAAAGGTGGACAATTATTTAGAGGGATTCCTACATAAGGTAAGTATATATTGTGTATTTACACAGAAACCGGACTGGGTTTCAGGGTCAGACAGACAAGTGTTTGCTCAGTGTAATCATAACATTCTGTGGCACACATATGAAATTCATGTCTCTGTGCCGTTATTTTCCGTGATACCGAGGACATCATATCACTAGCGAAGGCTCTTCGTTGTGTTGCGCGGCGATAACACGGATGTCATAGGTAGGTAGGTAGAAAGTTCGAGCAACTAACAGGAGGTAGTAGGCATTTTTCGAGCCACGCGTACCCGACATTAGGTATTTATATGCATATATAGGTAGATGTATGTATAAACCTTGCGGCGATCTTGAAGGAGCAGTATCTCCTACCATAGAAGTCTAGAGTAGGGAAATAGAGCAAGTGCAGATTCGCCTAAATCGCTTCCAATCTGGTTGGTGGTTTAATATAGAGGTCGCCATAATTCATGTAAGTATAGCCCAAGATCTGCCGGAGATGGAAGGTTGCGGAGATCTCAGCCGGGGTATACCATAAAACTATATAAATACATGTATGTAGGTAGGCATCTGCTTAAGTCTTAGAGTCTTAGATTTACCTACTTACCTCTATCGGCTTTGATAAATTCGATGGATGAACATCTCAAGGGTGATTCTTGTAACAAATATACCTAATAATTGGTGATGTTGGCTTGTATACAAGCGCTAACCATAATAGGAAACTATACCACCAACTATGGACAAGTTCTCGGAGCTATCCGTTTTTAGCGTTACGCATCGCACCAGCTGAGCAGCGCACTCGTGAGCGGCCTTGGTTATTCGTAGTTCACTTTTCACTATCCGTAGGGCAGTCTAAACCCTTTCCGGAAGATCCCCCACAACGCCCATAGATTGCTCTAATCTATACCTATTTTGTATAGGAATTGGAGCAGTGGCTGGAAAAAGACGGGCCCCACTGGGCACCTCCCAAAAAACAACGGTCAATTCAGGTCAGGTCTGTTACTTGCAGGTACAAAGTTTTAGTCGTAAATTCTACCAAAACAGAAGTATATATAGGTCAAAGTAAGGTATTATAACCACCAAGATTTCTACTAAGATAGGTGTAGGTGGGTTAGGCAGTAGCGCGTGTGGTTGTGGCTGTAGTGGCTTACGCAGATACCTTTGTGACTTAGTTCCTTATCCTACCTACTATAGTGGCTGTAGGCAATACTAACCTGTGAATTGACTGTTGTTTTTTAGGAGGTGCCCAGTGGGGCCCGTCTTTTTCCAGCCACTGCTCCAATCCCTATACAAAATAGGTATAGATTAGAGCAATCTATGGGCGTTGTGGGGGATCTTCCGGAAAGGGTTTAGACTGCCCTACGGATAGTGAAAAGTGAACTACGAATAACCAAGCCCCTCGTGAGCTCACCCACCCCTGTTAGGTCTCGCTTTATCGATAAGTGCTACTGCTGATATCATCGAGCTTCCCTGCCTGCCTGCAGTACTAGGTTACCGAGAAGTAGGTAGGTGGTCTTCTTGACCGACGACATGTGAGCATCTCCCTCGTACAGAATACATATTGTACAGTATCCACTACCTCACTTTATTTGAGTAGAGCTCGACTACTGATTTCATAATACTAGCTTTAATGCAAACTACCTTGTCTACACACATGTTGTCCGTTTTATGTAGTGACGCTGCTCATCCTCGTACTGACTCGAAGTGTATCGTAGCTATTCTAGCTTGTCACGACTGTCACTTCTAGCACTTCACTTTACATACTTACAATTCTTTGGCACCTTGAACTTGCCTTGACGGCTTCATTCACTTATCCTCTCGGCACTACGCGATCCCTGCCACTGATATTAAGATCATCCTCTCACCTAAACTACTTACTCGAAGAACGTGAACGGACTATGAGTGGACCATGAGCTTCACTGGGAACCTATTCTCGAAGCTTGGGCTCGGCGAACCTGGACGGGCTTCTCTTTTACCCCAGTACACATCGCCTCCCTCGCGCGCCGTTGACGAACTCGATCTCGCCGAACTGTCCCCCCGACCTGAAGATGCGCTGCTAGCACACGACATCTCTGATCGTACCGCAAATAATGGCAGCAGCTCCAGTGCTATGCGCAATGGAGGGAACTCGGTAATACACTCGCGCAACAAGGGCGACAATTCTCGAGGAATGCAGGCATCCGTGACATTCCAAGAGCCGCCACGGTCACCTAGTAGAAGTTGGGATGCTATTCACAACTACAAGCCCGGGGAGAGGGCGTATCATCAACAACATGAACAAAACACGAAAGCCCCCGAGATCTGGCGTCCATCTTTCCTTACCGAGGCCGATCCTTCACATGCCAGGACACGTACCGGGACCGCTGGTCCTCAGCTGTCTCTTTTCGAGAGCATTTTTATGACCCGTCCGACCTACACCGAGCGGACGCCTTCTACAAAGGTTGATCGGAGCTTCAAGCTAATCGAAAGGCGCGAGCGCCAGATGCAGAAAGAGCTTCAGCAACTCTTGGACGCGCAGGATTACGCTTTAGAGAAACATCTGGCTAGCACGATACCCGACGATGGTGAAGCTACGCCGCGCTCGTGGACACCAGTATCCGACCCGCCGGCTGGGCATGTCATCCCCGTGCGACAGCCCAAGAAGCGACAGTTGTCCAAGAAGGAAGCTCGTCTGGGTATTGCGCGATGCATGAGCCTGTTATCAGATTTGAAGAACGAAGAAGAGGCCTACATCGCGACCGCCCTCGCCGAGCGCAAGGCCGCCCTGTCGAGACTGCGCAACTTGTCGACGAAGCGGAGCTCCATTGTCGCCGAGATGAAGGCGATCGAGTCAGACAGCGACCAGCCGCTCAAGAACGAGATTAGGAAGATGGAGCATCAGCACCGCACCGTATGCGCAGATATCCAAAAGTTAGAAGAGAGACTACACGGTCTGAAGCGTACAAAGACCAAACTTGAAAGTAGGATTGCCGAGGCCAGAAGCGCCCGAGACTCGGAGCTCAGTGGCTACAATGGCGCTTTAAACGAATGCGACAAACGTATCGACGACATCATGAACTACCCCGAGGTCTCCGTCCTCGAAGTCGAAGGGCTCATGACACAAGACGCCGATCTCCAGGCGCTAGTCGGCCAGCACATCTCAGGATTTGAATTCCTCTCTCTGCGGCCCGAACGGAGGACATTGCCTATGGCTAAGGATTGGTGGGAAGGGGAAGTGGAAGTCCTAGAGTTACGCAAAGTAGCTGTGGATAAGGAACGCGCTGCTCTAGATGAGGGGACGCAACTATGGCAAAACATGCTCGGCCGTCTGGAGGAGCATGACCGACTCCTAAAGTCAACCTTCGATGCCATGTCAAAATACGCCTCTACGCAGCAGCCTACCTCCGATTTCACAAACCTAGGCGAAGCCTTGAAAGGGCAATACGCGAAGTGCACAGAGACGGCGCGCGAGCTCGAGGAACTTTATGAGTACGTGGAAGCGCAGGGTTGGAAGCTACTCGTGACGGCCCTCGGAGCCGAAATCAACTATTTCCAGGGCCTGAAAATGCAGCTAGGGGACACCCTACATATAGTGGGATGGGCAGACGGCGTGGTGACGCCTCGACCCAATACACCCTCGCGCGCGAACGGACGTGGTAATAACGACGACTTACTCGGCGCAGACGGCGACAACGCCCGGACGGGGAAAGGCACGGACCTAGAAGAGGAACTCACAGGCAGCATCCTCCGCCGCTGGGACGGAACCGCTGAGCTCCGGCGCTCGGCTTCTAATGCCACCACCGATACCAACGATAACCGCGGCGAGACGAAACGCCGCGGAGACAGCGACAGCGACAACGACAATGACAACGAAGTCCCGCCGGGCCTCTTCGCCGAGGCGCCCCACGAGAGCGAGGACGAGCACAACGAGGTGCCGCCCGAGTTCTTGTTCATGCACAGCCCCTCGCCGAAGTCGAGGGCGAAGGGCAAGGGGAAGATGATCGCAAGGCCCGAGACAGATGGTGTAAACGAGCCGGAGAACCACGAGAGCAGAGATGTGGATGGGCAGGATGAGGAGCAGGATGAAGGGGAGGCCACACTTCGACCCCTGAGCAGAGAGAGCAGCGCGAACGAGGTCCCGCCTGATTTGTTGGCTGAGAGCCATCGCTCTGTTGATTAGGTTTCTTCAATCTGCTACCTTTAGGCCTCCTTGGACGACCTCTACTTCTCTTTTTATATATCTGTATATGTATCTACACACCAGTCTACCAGGAGGCGCTGCTTTCTAGGTGGAACCGGGACTGGCAAGGAAGGGGTGAGAGGATGAGACTTGGTTCGATACATGACCTAGGTTTGAATTGTTTGGTGTCTGGTGTTTGTATTTTTACACATGTTCTGGGAATTGGACCGCCTGACACTTTATAGGTAGGCGGGCAGGCAGACAAACATTGTCTCCTCCTAATGTGAATATACATAATACTCATACATACTATTAGCGGCCGAGGATGGCATCGTGATGATGTACCGATGACATGTTTGTAACAGCAGTAGCTGTATAGCTCTACAAATTTACAAATTGAATAAGTGCTTAGGTATGTAGACCTCTAGCCGGTTTCATGTTCATGATTGAGACAGTGCAGGGATTTTACTGTGTAGTTCGAAATCATACATACATCAATAAAACCTTGGGCACTTGTAGGCTTTGTGATTGGTCTGGAAAGTAAGACAAACCCAGAGCAAAGGCGTTTTCGATACCCTTATCTTGCGATGCATAGACTCATAATATATTCCACTCGAAAAAAAGTCTAGTATTGGTAATTTCATGGCTGTTGTTCTTGTTTTGAATCGCGAGTAGGTATATAAGTAGGTCATCTAGTGCATCGCCCATCTATCGACCTAATTCTTATGGCCTACTTCGTCTGTCTTCTTACCTACCTGCCACACCTGCGCACTAAATCTCTTTTCTTTAGATTCTCTTTCCTTGCTATTTCTATTACAATTATCTCTACTTTCCTATTCTCATTACTGTATACTTCTACCACATAAGTGCGCTGTGCGGACAAAGGGAATAGAGCGGGCAGCTTAGCGCCGGCAAAGCTCGGTTATTCGGCGGAATGCGGGAAGAAGCACGCTCATCATCTCTCTCACGAAGCACAATACCTACCTATTGACGATGAATCCCACGATGTATATCACACACAACACGTCCTCAGCGTACTTTTCTTGAATTCCTCCTACGGCATGATTTCAATATAAGAAGGAGGTCCAAGTCATATGCACACGGGTTTAAACAAGTGGAAGAAAGGAGCATTTGTCTATATTCAGTTGAAGAACACCTGCGTATCTTCCCCAGATTCAAATCCCATGTAAAACGCCACAACCAAGTGCAAAGGGCAAACGTCATATTCATCATCCAGCAAAAAAGCAAAGCTAGCAAAGGCCCCCTTGGCATGCAAACACGAAGGTATCGAGAGCTTTAATGGGATAAGTGAGTTGGAAAAACAAAGCGAAAACCCTCAGTTTCATCCCATTCGCTCTGTTATATACAAGAGCCTTCGCACTGGTATCTTTCGTCGAACATGATGACACCAACTGGGGATTCATTCCGCGAAGGTCGGGACGAAGAATCAGGATGAACCAGCTCCTCGAGCCCGTCTGCCCGTGTGCATGGAGATCGCGAGAAGAGGTCGAAGCAAGGTCCAAATCATAAGAGGACAGCGTGATGAGGGGTTCCCAAGGGGCACATTAGCGGTCATGAGCTTCGTGTCCGTCCATTCGTCCATCTCCTTCCTTGTCCCCTCTATTTTCAAGGGCCCCACGAGGTAGAGAATCCCGTTTCATCAACACGGTGGAGCCCCGGCAGGAGATGGCGGTGAGAGACTATCGGGTGCGTTCGAAGAACTTGCTGGTCCCGGCAAAGGCCACCGACTGATCCAGCACCCACTCGCCGACGCCGAGATACTTGGTGACCCATTTGTTCATCTCGCCATTCTCGCCCGTTATACGCTCGCTCTTGACACTATATCGCGCGGATCGTCAGCTACAGTTAGCTTCCTTTTCCTTTCTTTCTTGGGCTCTCATCCTCCCCTTCGCGCCGTTCTAAACCGTCGAGAGAATGGTATATGGAAACCGCGGGAAACTCACGTGAGGCCGGTCGACCGTCGCATGCCGGCAAGGATCGTCGAGACTATGAGCGAGGCAGGCGTGTTAGTCAGCCGCACGATCAAGGTGCAGGACATCGAGCGTCGAGAGTAGGAGTCGGGCGTCGAGGTGTAACGTACTGAGAACAGCATCCAAGGCGTAGTGGCCTAGTCGTCCGAGCTTTCCCCAGAGGCCAAATGTCAGTAAGTTGAGGAGCTGATGGCAAGACAATGTTCAGAATTCAGCGCGCTCGACCAAACGGGTAGACAAAGAAAGAGCGAAATGCAGCACACTTCTTATTTGTCGCTCGCCCTGCACATGGTGGACGTGATCGGCGATAGACCGGCCACTGACACGAGGTTCATTCGGAGCGATGTAGGCAGGTAGAAAGCACTTACAACCATCTTGTTGGGAGTTTCGGGTCGGTCGGGGTTCGTTTCTTCGTTTATGTTGCAGAAGCGGCTAACCAAAGTAATAGGCTTTGCCACGTGTGCAGATAGAATGACGAGTACCAGCCTGGTCGTGCACTCGAAAAAAAGGTGGCGTGGTTGGCGTGTTGAGTTGGAGATGTTACGGGGAAGAGTGTCCAGGCAACCTGAATGGTAAATGGAGAGAGCCTTTGAGGAGTGACGACAAGGTAAGCTAAGACCGTGTGACAGGTGGTACCTACGCTACAGAATAAGTACATATGTAGCGGCATCCTTGTCACGGCTCGAGCCAAGCCATATGCGGCATATGTATGCAGCTCTCCTTTCCTCCTTGGCCACAAAACCTCGAAAGACCGGGTAGCCCCCCACACGACACTCTAATATCCGGATTGTTTGGCTATCGAGGCTTAGTCACAAGGGCCACCCATTCTCATGCTTATCTGCCCATCTTATCAGGTACCTACCGCCAAGATCTACCCCACTTCACTCACACCGCGACAAGGTTTTGGTGGGCTGCATTCGAAGTGGGCAGGCCAATGGCGGGGCTGTCAGCACTGCACGGTTCAGTTTTACTGGTCGACGACAGTTGTTGAGGGGCTGGAGGGGCATACTGAGGGGTCCTATCCCGTTTTTTTGCTTGGAGGGGCGGCTTCGACGAGTCTTGGGAGCTTTGGCGGCAAGCAGCAAGCAGCAAGCAACGTCGTCTACCTACCTAGCCTACAGGTACTCGTCCGGGCTAGTACGCAGCAACGAGGGCCATGCATAATATGCAACTGAGCACTTAACTTAGCACCTTGCACTGAGGCACTTTTTTTCTAGTTCCCCTCCATCGAACGAACAACCACCACCACCACCAACCAAGACCTACCGCCTACAGCCTACCGATCTGTCTGACGGATTTGACTTGGCCTTGCCCAGTGCTACATACGGACTCCCGGGAGGACTCTAATCTTGATATTTGGAAGTTCTTTTTGTCGAGAATTCCCTCATCTTTCTCGCCATATAACTCTCTCTCCCTCTCTCTTTTTTTACCTCACCTCCGTCCCTTCCTCCATACATCCTGCATCTTTTACAGTTACGAGACGAAGCCCCTCACGTTCTCTTCTCCTCTTATCTTCCCATCCTCGCAGTTGGAGTTGACTTTGTTCGATTCCTGACTCGCAGATACAGCCGCTGAACAAGCAAGCAAAGGTACGTGAAAGAGCAATGCCACATCGTTCAATGTCTTCTGTCATGTAAAACACCGCATGTCCCACCATAGCACAGCCTGGCGAGGCGTGAGACGTAAGATATGGAACGTGGGATACGAGAGACGCGTGTTAGCTGGACGAGAGTACCAAACCCAATGGCGCTTTTCAACCTTGATAGCACCACGACTATGGCTACGACTATGTCTGTGCTATAAGTCAGCTAGTCAGGGGCTGTTGCTACTCTTACTGCTACTTACATGTCTTTTTTGCTCGCTCGCTTGTCAATACTCAACCAAGCTGTCGGAGCTGAGCTTAGGGAAGGGGGGTGTTGTCCGATGATCCAATGTCGATCATGTCTATAATTGGTTCCCTTGCATAACTTCTCCCCTCGCAATCGACAATCTCATATCTCATATCGCGCCCATCTGCGTTGATTCGGACTCGTCTTCACTGCTTTTTACTAACCATTTTCAAAGTCTGACAACAACAACACGACCTTCTCCTTTCACAATGGCCTCCCACAAGCGAAGACAGTCCATCGCGACCAACGCCCTCAACCACCTCAACCTCAACAACAAGATCGAGTGGCTAGCCGCTCTTGATACTGCCTACTCCCCCGAGCACAACTACCGCCGGTCCTCCATTATCTGCACAATCGGTCCCAAGACAAACTCCGTCGAGGCCATCAACCAGCTGCGCACTGCCGGTCTCAATGTCGTCCGCATGAACTTTTCCCACGGCTCGTACGGTACGAAGTTATCCTGCCTCCCCACTCAGACTCTACTTAACGAGAGCATTATCCGAGACCCGGAACGCTAATCAAGATACCCTACAGAGTACCACCAATCTGTCATTGACAATGCCCGTGCTGCCGAGAAGGCCCAGGTCGGCCGTCCCGTCGCCATTGCTCTGGACACCAAAGGCCCAGAGATCAGAACTGGTAACACCAAGGGAGATGAGGATCTACCCCTCTCCGCCGGTACCGTCATGAACATCACCACAGATGAGCAATATGCTACTTCTTGCGACACCCAGAACATGTACGTCTTCATGAGGCTCTCTTGAGTTGTGAATCTCCGAGTTAACAGCGCGTAATTAGGTATGTCGACTACAAGAACATCACCAAAGTCATCTCCCCTGGCCGAATCATCTACGTAGATGACGGTATTCTCGCCTTCGAGGTCATTGAGATCGTCAATGAGAAAACCCTCAAGGTCAAGGCTCTCAACAATGGGTTCATTAGCTCCCGAAAGGGTGTCAACCTACCCAATACCGACGTCGATCTCCCTGCTCTGTCCGAAAAGGACAAGAACGATCTTCGATTTGGTGTGAAGAATAACGTCGACATGGTGTTCGCTTCCTTCATCCGCCGTGGCCAGGATATCAGAGATATCCGAACTGTTCTTGGCGAAGAGGGTAAGCATATCCAGATCATTGCCAAAATTGAAAACAGGCAGGGTCTAGACAACTTCCCCGACATCCTCCGCGAAACCGATGGCGTAAGTCCTCATCTTGTTGCTCCTCAGACATCTTAGGGTAAAGGGTACTTGTTCGACCAACACCAAGCCCTAGGCACTTTCACAGTTTTGAGTTACTCATAGATGACGATGAAAAAATATTCACGCAGCCATAACTAACATTAAATATTAATAGGTCATGGTGGCCCGTGGCGATTTGGGTATTGAGATCCCGGCCTCCGAGGTTTTCGCTGCCCAGAAGAAGCTGATTGCCATGTGCAACATTGCCGGCAAGCCTGTCATTTGCGCTACCCAGATGGTTCGTATCCCGTCCATTTCACGCTTCATCCTGATACTTATATAAACTATAGCTCGAAAGCATGATCAAGAACCCTCGCCCGACCCGCGCTGAGGTGTCCGATGTAGGAAATGCCATCACGGACGGCGCTGACTGTGTGATGTTGTCTGTACGTACTCCCTAACCCCAGTCACAGCAGTTTGGATCATACGAAAGCGTCTACTGTCTTCCTTGGTGCCTCTAGCACTCTTACCTAACTAATTTCTACTTTAGGGCGAGACGGCTAAGGGTTCTTACCCCACTAAGGCTGTGAATGAGATGCACGAGGCATGCATCAAGGCCGAAAATTCCATTCCTTACATAAGCCACTTCGAGGAGCTGTGCTCTATTGTGAAGCGACCGGTCTCGGTAGTCGAGTCGGTCGCCATGGCCGCCGTACGAGCCTCTCTCGACTTGAATGCCGGTGGTATCATCGTCCTATCCACCTCGGGTGACTCCGCCAGACTGCTGAGCAAGTACCGACCCGTCTGCCCCATCTTCATGATCACCCGTACTCCTAGCGCCAGCCGGTATGCTCACTTGTACCGTGGCGTTTACCCATTCCTGTTCCCGGAGAAGAAGCCCGACTTTGACAAGGTCAACTGGCAAGAAGACGTAGACAAGCGCATTAGCTGGGGCCTCAACCAGGCACTCGAGCTCAATGTCATTAGCCGGGGCGTTCCCGTCGTCGTCGTCCAGGGCTGGAGAGGTGGCATGGGCAACACCAACACGATCCGCATCGTCAAGGCCAACCCCGAGCACCTTGGAATTGGCCAGCTCGAGTAGACATACACACTGGGCTAAGGATAACCGGATAGGTCGAGGCTTGGGTCGCTTTGCCATTTGCTCCTCTGGGAGGACGAGATGGAGGTGGGAAGGCGTAACGAGTAATGAAGAAGAGCATGGTCAGCCTAAAAATGACGCAGGGCTCAGATGGATCCTAGGTTGTTTTTTTTTTGTTAGGTTTTAGAATTCACGGCTATTAATACCAGGGATAGACTACGAAGGATGGCTACAAAGAGGAAATCGCAATGTGCTCTCTATCCCTCTCCCATCCTCCTACCTCCTTTTTAAAAGTCCATGTCCCCAACTCTTCGTTCAACAGGGCTACTCTCACAATCTTACCAAGCCATTAAACTACTTCGTAAAGAAGTGCGATCCACAGATGGATAATATATTACTAACAACCAACAAACTATGCATGCGATCCCAGAGTTGAGTTGTGTATTCATACATCCGTGATATGCATGCCAGGCAGGTAGCCCTTCACCTATCGTGCCATATGACACCGGAACGTCGCATGATAGGATTCGGTTGCTTCGCGTGCCTCCTCATTATACAGCAGAAAAATAGACTTTTGACAGTATACTAGTATACTAGTGGAATAATCAAACATGTGTGCCAACCCTACTAGTGCACGGGTAGACCAATGTGCCTGTGTGACATTGTAACAGTCGAGCAGTAGAATAGCTGCAAAAGTACATAAGTCATCATCCGTAGCAGTTTCAGGACCCTTTCATGACAATCAGTGCCACAAGACAAGTCATAGATATATGTTCTTGGCGATCTCGTTCCCTCCTCTCTTGTTCTCTCTTCCCCCCATTCAGGTTTCGTATCTACTAGTCTCAAAGATTTTGACTTGGTTGGCCTCCGGGCCTGTCGCCTTGGTTTCCATGATAGCCACCGCGATAGCCTCGACGATTAGTGCCCCGATAGCCTCTTCTACTACCTCGAAGGCATTTATTGTCGTTTCTACTAGCTCCTTGATGGTTCGTTTGACTACCCCACTGAGAACCTCGTCTGCAGGCTCGATGGCTAATAAGGGCTTCTGCCTGGCTATTTCCATGCTCGCTCCTATAATTTTCCTCTCGGCTGTCGCTTTGGGTATTCGCACCCACCGCTTCGTTCTCTGGTTTCAGCTTCTCCCGATCTCTGCACCGCTCCTCCCACTGTTTAGTGGCGCACCGTAGCATCAGTCCTACGTCTTCATATCGAGATCGACAATGCTTCGTATTATGAATCCTATTACCCGGAGCTCCGCCCTCCTTGTTAAGAAGTGTTGGATCAGCCCCGGTGTCAAGTAGCATTCTCACAGCCTTCTCCTTGACCTGTGGCCATAGCTCCTCATTGTCACATAATTCGTGGAGTGCTGTGCGGCCTAACATGTCCTGGTGATTGATGTCAGGATTATTGCTGAGAAACCATCGGAACCAGTCTATATCGGTGAACCTAGAGCGGCAATAGATCATGAGCGGCGTTCTCCTGGCCTTGTCAAGGCTGTTGATGGAGATGCCATTATCTAAGAACCAGCAGATGAGGGGTTTGTGCCAATCGTCCAGCCTGCAGACGGCGTGTAAGGGCGTCTCGGGATGAACGGTGGAACCGCGACATTTGATGTTGCCAAGCGACGACAGGACAGCGCCGAAGTCACGCAGGATGCTCAGGAAGGAGACGACGATCTCATTCATCAGATGAGCCTGGTCATTGGCCTCGTGGCTCACAATGAGCCGATCTGAGAAGTAGAATGACGGAGTGTAGTGGGCGAGACTCGACAGGAGGAAGAAAATAGGACTCTCACGGCCCTCGCGGAATAGCCCGTTCGGGTCGGCCCCGCACTCTAGGAGGGCAGTGAGCTGGCGGAGGCGCAGACACTGTAGTTTCCGGAGGTCATTGTTGTACATGTCGCAAGTAGTCTGCTTCCTACGTCGTGAGGCATGTGGCCGGGGTAGGTCGAGCCCCAAGACGCGGAAAATGGGGGCGCATTGCATCCCGCTGGCGCACTTGGGCGCGCCGGCGGTCACGTCCTCGGGGAGCTGATTCATGTCGGCCGAACAGGCCTTGAGCATCCGGATGAGGGGCACAGAGCACTCGAACTTGGATACCGAGGCCCAGTTGATAGGGTACAAGAGCAACTGGTCATCCATGACGGGCTGCTTGTCCGGACGATTAGGGTCTGCACCATGAGCGAGTAGGATTTCGGCGGCGGTAAGACTACCAACGGTGATGGAGACAGCTAGAGGCGTCATGTTCATACCGTACGGGTGTTTTAGTACCCTGTGGCGGAAGTGGCAGGGAAAATAGACATTGACGGCGCTCGGATCGAGGGCTATCTGGTGTAAGAGGACGTCGGGGTTGTTAGTCACGCAGGCGTGCCAGAGAGCATAGTAATCCTCCCTCTTTCCGCCGTACCTGTCCAGTTCGGGCACCAAGACATTGGCCAGGCGATGACAAGTTCTGGCGAGAGCGAGCCAATCCCTCTTTTCCAGTGTCGGGATAACCGCCAACAAGAGCTCGATTGGTAGGCAGGGTAAGCAGGCCTGGCTGTGGAGACTCAGCTGGCACATCCCCTCGCCTAGAGTCTCAGTGGCGTCTGGGGCAAGATGAGCGTCATGAAGTAAATGTACATCTGAAGTCGCACAAGACGACGGGGTCGAAGGGCCATCCGACATGCTGGTTGGCAGGTCACAGCGCTCTGCTGTCGGTATGCCTAGCTAGAGTGATGAGTTCTAGTTGATGGACACAGCTGGCAAACGTATGATGATAGAGAAACTTTCGGGCTGCACTGTAGACGAGAGCGCGGCGACGCATAGAAGTAGAAGAGGGGAGAACAAGAGGATAACAAGAGGAGAACAAGTCTTGAGTAAAGGAGGTTTGATTATGTTTTGAAGTTGAGAATGAGGGAAATGAGAAGGGGAAGTATGGCGGCTAGAGGACAGTGATAGACCATTTGTTGGTGCAAGAGGTTAGGTGAAGGGGATAAGGGATAGGGGATGGCGTAGGTACCTAGGAAGAGCAAGATGAGAGGAAGGGTAAGGTAGCTCGGGCCAGTTTTTAGAGATCATTAACAGCAAAGATTGGACGCATTCACGATAAAAGCCGTCAGCCGTTTCCTGAGTTGTGCCAAAGCTTGATGTTGGCAGGTACCTACTGGGTATCTACCAGATAGTTAGCGTAACTGCCCACCTAAGTACACGATATTAGGTAGGTAGACAAGATGAATTGTAGGTAGTCAGTTACATATGTGACGTAAGGTAGCATGAAACATTTCATATTACATAGGTAGGGAAGGCTAGATGAACACTTCCAAGTTGCCTCGATCCACATGCGTATAGGTACCTAGCTGCCTTCCAGCGCTCTGCGTCTACATGTGGGCAGGGAGTCCATCACGAATCGTAGCTGGTAGCTAGCAAAATGGCAAGTTGACAGCTGATTAGGTCCAAGAAATCGACAAGCACCTTAGGTGGGTAGACAAAGAAAGATGGTTTTGGGTAAAAGCAAGAAGACTACGACGACGACGACAACGCATACCAGCGTGTCATTAACAAGTTGAGCTGACGAGGCGAGCGAGTAGCTCTGCAAGCACTATCTTGTAAGCAAAAGCCCGAAAAATAGCGAGCGGGTAATGATAGGAGACGTAATGATGGTAGTAATATTAATTAGTGTTGATGTTGATGTCCATTAATTTGGATGTGGACTGGTAAGCGCATCGACTTCAGCCAAATCGTCCATCAAGCCCTTCGAGAAGCCAAACCGCACAAAACGTATGCCGTCCCGCAGACTCGGCATACACGACATGACGAAGTACGTAGCTCGGGCCACGAACGGAAACTTCTCAATCCCGGGAGCTTCGATGTAGCGAACCGCCTCGATTAATTTGATGTGAGGATGGATCCTCTCGACATCCTTCAGGTCGTCAACCGCCCACTGGAACAACGACCCCGCCTTATTGGGGACAGCCTCGGGATTCTCCTGGCTCGATTTTAGTACCTTGGCCGTCATGCAGTCGAAATGCAGCTCGCCTTCCTCGAGCTTCTCGACTAATCGCCCCAGCAGACCCGTTGCCTCGGCCGGCGGAAAATACGACAGCAGTCCCTCCATGATGACGAGGACGGGCCGGTCTGTGGGGATCTCCTCGAGCCAGGCCTGGTCGGTAGCGTCGGCGGCCACGAGCCGGTACTCGCGCCCAGGGAACGAGGTCGGGAGCACTTGGCGGCGGAGGGCGGCCACCTCGGGGAGATCGACATCGATCCAGCGCACGCCGGCCCCCCAGTCGACCCTCCGGTTGCGGCTGTCCAGGCCACAGGCGAGATGCAGCACGGTAGCGCGGGGGTGGGTAGCCAGGAATGCCGTGGCCCAACCGTCATAGATACGGGTGCGCAGCGAAACTGCGGCCACGTGGGTGGGATTCAAGCGGAGTTGTCCAAAGTCGTAGTCGAGCTTCTCCATGACGCCCTCCGCGTAGGGGTCGCCAAGGATGGGGCGCCGCGCCGCGGCGTCTCGGGCACGACCCAGCAGTGAGATCAGCAGCGTCTCGGGCACGCCCGTGAGCGTGACCTTGATCTTCCCGGTTGTCTGTTCCATGCCTCGTGTCTCTCCTTCATCGGGTAGAGGCGTAGTGGCGGTAGCGGCGGTAGCGGTCGACATGGCTGCGTTTGGTTGTGGTCTATGAAGAGCGTGTTTGTTGCCATCCGAGATGAACGCAACATATTTATATATTTATATATATATATATTTATTTATTTATTTACACTTGCGTCCAAACCGACCGCGCAAGTAAGTTTTGATTGTTGATGTCTGTTTATGCAGGGGATACATCACCTATAATTCAATGATCTATCTGAATACGCCGTATTCGGGGACCTACTCGTGTACAAACCTTCCAATCCCTTCTTTTGGATCAAAGAAATTCATGTTGTTCAAGTAGAGTCCTTTAGTACTATCCAAATTACTTCTTTGCGGCTATCGTATCCCTTAAACCGGATTTTGCTGAAGGGAGGGCTCAAGTATCAGCGTAAATGTTGTTGGAGGATTGATAATCTCATTGCGCCCTCGGGTCAACAATAACCAGCACTCCACCACCCAATACCTAACCTGGGGCAGGTGCTAATTATAGGGAGAGTGACTGACTAACATATAGTACATAGGTACCTGCGCCATGTCGTGTAAGTGGTGTGCTCTGTGCGTACCTGGAACCCCTGCATTCTGTAAGGCCGAGCCCGACCATCCGACCCTCCGAGTCTTTAAGCCGTATCTGCATTGTTGAAGCAGGGATCTACCCAGTAAGGTGACATGTTTGTCCCGTTTGACGCACCACTATGGAGATATTACCTAAGGTAGATGGTTATACGCGAGGTACCACGTACATAACCCCAATGTTATACTTACAAGAGCGCCTTTTACATGGGTTGCTCGCGAGTTGATTGATCTATCGATAGGTAGTAGTAGTAGTGAGACACCGGCTCTAGATACTTATAATAATGCCTAAGGTAGAACTACTTAAAATTTAAATAACAGAATACGTATGAATATAAGTCGCATGTATATCGTTCCCCAGTCACTACATTGGTACATATCATATGTGCAGATCAGTCGATGCCACTACATAGTAAGGTGATAAGATTTAGGATGGCGAGCATGGGACTTGTAAGTGCCCGTTAAGTCCTAGTAGGACCGTAAATAGATATCTACATATGTACATAGCTCTCAGACAACGGCAAGACATATACATAGGTAGGTATCTAGGAAATGTATATATATGATTGCGCAGCGTTGCGTATATTCATTATGGTCTACTACCTACACATAAACTAGTAGTTAGCTAGGACTATTACCTAGGTAGGTAGATATCCTATACCCGATCTCGATTAAGGTCCTCTCGGGTGTGACTCGGCCGAAACATGACGGGTGCTGGGCAAAACTTTGGTAGTGAGACGGGAACTTCAAATCGAATCAGATTAGTCAAGCTGAAATAGTTCCTACATAGGTAGCTGGTAGATGATGCACACCAAAATGCATAATACGGAATCGGAATTCGGGGTTTACTTCGAAGAACGGAGATAACTTGAACTGTAGGACCTAGGTGTTTGCTTAATACGCTAGGTATTCTATCACTAGTTCGATCCCGTCACAAACTATAGGCGAGCGAAGAGCCAATCACAACCGAACCTAGCTCCCAAAACTGCCTCATCCAACATCCACCACGCCACAGAAGCCCCGTCCGCCGGGTCGGAGGGCCAGTCCTAACCACCTAACCTGCCTAAGGAATAACTACTACCTAATCTAATGCTAAGAAATACCTTAGATTAGGTACCGATTCGCCTAGCATTTCTGATGAGGGGGGATGAAGGAGGCCGTTGGAGCTAGGTAGGTAGGTAGGTATCTACCCTCCCTGAAAGGAGAGCCGGGTCCTTGGTAACCGATGTCTATTCTTATGCCGTGTGTAAATCGGGATTGCGTGACTACGCATATATAGTTCTCGTGCCACCCCGTGCCATTCATCCACTCGAGCAAGATAACTCCAGAATACCCCCAGCTTCCTTTTCAGTGTACATACATACTTACCTATCCTTAATAAGTCTACTTTAATTGATCGTTCGGTTTCGAGTACGTGCAGTCTCTAGTTCCCCGCTACTACTCATTGTATCATCCATCCCAACCGTTTTATGCGGAGATATTCCCCAGACTTTTGTTACCCCGGTTCATTATTCATCTTTACCCGAGCTACCTATTACCTATATAGGTAGGTATCGACCTATTTGAAGTAACTGTATTGGCTGGCTAAAAGCGACTCGTCAAGGAGGGTCGTCACGTTTTACTCCATATTTTTATTTCATTCCCTCGAAAACTAAACTCCTAAGATCGACCTTCTCACTCACCCATCAGACTGGTTCTCTAAAAAAAAACGAGTTGGTGATCATGTCGGACACTACCTCAACGGTAGCTACAGCACATGCTCACGGCAACGAGGACAGCGAGGAGCATCTACAGCTTGAGCGCAAAGTGACCCAGGCCGTCGAGGAGGGACATGACGCCGACATACCCTCGAGCGCAGGCTACGTGTTAGACGAGGAGGGCGAATTAAAGAGACTGCAGTCCATAGACGCTCAAAGAAGAAGACGGTCTGGTGCAACCATAGATCACGCGGATCACGATATAGAAAAAGGACGAGAGCTCGAGCAGACACCCTCGAGCGGCGACGAGGATGACCCTAACGTTGTGTGGTGGGATGGCGACGACGATCCCGAAAACCCTTACAACTGGTCGGCAACACGCAAGTGGCTCAACACGGGCTGTGTGAGCTTTCAGACTTTCATAGCGCCATTGGCCTCGTGTAAGTAGAATATATATATATATATATACATGATATATATGTACCCTATATCTTATTTATTTATTTATTTGTTTGCTTGTAAACAACAATAACTGATCATCTTGTAGCCATATTTGCCCCAGGCGTACCCCTCGTCCTCGAGGAATTCCACTCCACGTCGCCCCAGATCGCTACCTTCGTCGTCTCAGTTTACCTGTTAGGATTCGCCGCCGGCCCCATCCTACTGGCCCCCTTATCCGAGATCTACGGGCGCGTCCCCGTCTACCACGTCTGCAACGTCGGCTTTGTCGCATTCTCCGTCGCCTGCGCCCTGGCGCCCAGTCTCAACTCTCTCATCGCCTTCCGGTTCCTGGCCGGTCTGTTCGGCGTCGCGCCCGTCACCAACGGCGGCGGCACGGTCGCCGACATGATCGCGCAAAAGCATCGGGGTACCGTCCTAGCCGCGTATAGCATCGGCCCCTTGCTAGGTCCCATCATCGGGCCCATCGCGGGCGGCTTCCTGTCCGACGCCAAGGGCTGGCGGTGGAACTTCTGGCTGCTGGCCATCATCAGCGGCTTCATCACCGTCGTCATGTTGTTCGTGATGAAGGAGAGCTACGCGCCCGTCCTGCTGAATCGAAAGGTCGAAAGACTGCGCAAAGAGACAGGCAATGAACTCCTGCGCTCGAAACTAGACATCGGGTTATCGCCGACTGACTTTTTCAAGCGCAGCGCCGTTCGCCCCCTCAAGATGTTCGCCCGCTCGCCCATCGTGGGCATAATGGCTCTCTATACCGCGCTCACCTACGGCTATCTCTACGTGCAGTTCACGACCATGACCGAGGTGTTCCAGAACCAATACGGCTTCTCCACGGCGCTTGTTGGGCTTTCCTTCATCGGCCTCGGCGTCGGGAGCTTCATCGGTGTGGTCATTTACAGCGCCACGTCGGATAGGTACATCAGCAGAAAGGCAGCAGAAGCAGACAAGCTAGCCGAGGAATCCGGCACGGAGAAGAAGGGCATGAAACCCGAGTACCGCCTCCCGCTTCTTCCGGTGGGCGCTATCTTCATTCCCATCGGCCTGTTTCTCTATGGCTGGACGGCCGAGAAGAAGGTCCACTGGATCGTGCCCATCATCGGGACTGCGCTCGGTGGTATCGGCAATATCCTGGTCTTCTTCTCCATCCAAACGTATCTCGTCGACGCCTTCACCATCTACGCGGCTTCCGCATTGGCCTCCAACACCATTATCCGGTCCGTCGCGGGAGCCGTCTTGCCTTTGGCCGGCCTCAGCCTGTATGATCGACTGGGATACGGCTGGGGGAATAGTTTATTAGCGTTCATTGCTATCCTCTTCCTACCTGTGTCGTTTGGTATTCTCAGGTATGGTGAGCTTTTACGGACGAGATACCCAATTAAGAATTTGTGATATAGGTAAATATCTAGGGATGAGGAAATGTTGTATTTATATTTATTTAATTTAGAAAATAATTCCACTACAAACTTCTCTATACACACTATACGTATGTATCTATTGATCTATCAACCGCGTAACTGAACAATCATGATATTGTCTCATATTATCGTGTCTAGTTAGGTCATTACTATACCATCTACCATGGTTCGTTTCTGTCTCGGGTGGTTGGGGTCAGGGTTTTCTCGTGGGTGCTACCCTGTAGGTACTGTATGTATACAGACGCCATTAAGTGTTACAAACCCGCGTTTAGCGACGTCCTCAACCCCAGTAGGTATGTGTTTCAGTTATATAATAGGTTGGTAGATAGACCTGAATTGCGAGAAGCTCCGACTTGACGCATACTCCAATGTCCTACAAGGTGACAGAAATCGGGGTATGTTACATTCTTCCCACACACATCGCCGCCTACCTACCATGGAATGAATTACCCCGGACTGCCGATGACCTATTTAGAAACTGAGACCTCGCATGCATAAACGTACTACTTTAGCGAGCGGATGAAGCCGAGCCGATCAAAGCCCGATGCCGCATGCGGTCATGAAAGCATTGATGCTACGCGTGGAAGAATGGTAGGTAGAACAATTTCATGTATCCACATTCTACAATGGCACATTCGGGCGCACAAGACGCTTCTTATAATCAGAAAGTTGGGGAATATCTATCTACAAAGATAGTGCAAGACTGTAGTTTGAGTAGCGCGAAGATAATTCATCCAACAAATTAGTATATGAACGAACTTTCTGAGGCCTTACATTCCATAAAATATAAGAAATAAAGCGGCGTTATGACTTGCATGTTATATCGATATGTAGTACAATTGGTTTGATGGGGTTGGTATCGAAAGCGATCAAAAGGGGTAGCTGAATCACTAGCAGAACATATTGTATAAGTGGTATGTAAGTAGAATCTACCAAATTGCTTTCTAAGCAATATTTTAAATGTCGAAAATGTGACTGCTGGACGGCCTATACTAAGTAAAAGCATTGCTATCTAAACTACCTACCTACGGTTGATGACTGGTATGAAACCCGTCGCTTAATACCAGTACTTAGGCGCGTAGGCCTTACAGACCAACCAAGCATCATCCAGCGCCTTCACAGCCTCATCCGGCAGCGGCCCCTTCTCCAGATCCACCAGGTTACTCTCCAGATTCTTCACGCCGCCGGCGCCGAGGATGACCGCGTCCCCCAGCTCGGGCTTAAGCCCCGCATGGTGCACCAGCCAGCGCAGCGCCATCTCCGCCACCGTGAGCCCGAGCCTGTCCGCCACGGGCTGGATGATGTCCAGCGCGTCGTAGTACCCGCTGTTCCAGAGCATGCGCAAGTGCAGGTTGTCGACCTCGCGGCCGCCGCGCGCGTACCGCCCCGTCAGGAACCCGCTGGCGAGCGGCGAGTAGACGTACAGGGACACGCCGTAGTGGCGCAGGCACGGCAGCAGCTCGTCGGCGACGCGGCGCTGCAGCGCGTGGTAGTGCCCCTCGTACGCCGTCGGCGCGATCCAGCCGTGGCGCGCGCTGATCTCGCACATCTGCGCCACCTCCCACGCCATGTAGTTGCTCACGCCGAAGCGGGCGAAGTAGCCCTCGCGGTGCAGCTCGTCCACGGCGCGCAGCGTGTCCTCGTAGGGGGTGGCGCGGTCCGGGCCGTGCAGGTAGAAGATGTCGATCTTGTCTGTCTTGAGGGCCGCTAGGCTGTCGAGCAGGCCGCGGCGCAGGTCCTCTGGCTTGTGCGTGTAGCCGCTGCCCTTCTCCATCGCGTGGCCTGCGGATGGGTAGAGTTTGGTGTCCACTGGGAGGGGGTTGTGTTAGTCAGGGGGGAAAGGATTTTGCGGGATATTAGTTGTGAGCTCACTCTTGAGGCCGCGATCCTGCCATTTGAGATCGCCGAGGAGTTTCTCGGTTGTGCCCTCTCCATATGCACGGGCTGAGTCCAGCTCATTGTGGCCGTGGCGCTGGAATACCTCGAGCACTTCGGTGGCCTGCTCTACAGTATTGATATGAGGAGACCCTCGAGTATCTATGCATGCATAGTTAGTGAAATGGTATATAGTTTATCATCCGATGTAGGGAGAGGGAGGTCATACTCGGGGCGCCGAAGGACATAGTGCCGCAAACGACTTTCATCTTGGCCGGAGTCGACATTTTCGCTTCTAGAAATTGGAATGATCAGGTAAGTCCAAGTAGGTTGGCTTTGATTGTTGTTCGAAATGATGGGCTGGAGAGCCGCGACTTGGACTATTTATCACCATATTTCATACCACAATGCTTTTCAGTTCTCACATCTCCGTGTTGGTATAGTTTGAGTCAAATGACACAACGGGCTGTCGCCTGGAAACAAGGGGATATTGAATTGTCCAATCAGAGGTGAATGTTTCCGACCCGACCAATCGTTGGTCCTCATTTCGGACCACATCCATCGACGTCAGCAACATATACATATATAGATAGTACCAGTATTTTCCACATCCCTTAACTTCATGTCGTTTCATGGGATTAGGGAAGTAAATACGGCTGTAAGCTTAATTCCGATTAATAGCCACCAATTATGTGAAATTCTCTGTGTAGTTTATGTACTATTACCAACAGGAGTTGAATTGGTGTCACTATTGGATGGTCGCAGGGGTGGTGTAAAGTATGGGATGAGACAACAAGGTACACCCCCCTCCTAATAAGAAAGTAGTTTGAAATCAAGATGAGGGGTACCAAATATCATTTGATTCATTACAACTACCCTTGAAATGTAAATGAT
The DNA here is from genome assembly GCA_038501195.1 of Nemania diffusa. Classification (NCBI taxonomy): domain Eukaryota; kingdom Fungi; phylum Ascomycota; class Sordariomycetes; order Xylariales; family Xylariaceae; genus Nemania; species Nemania diffusa. The sequence continues at coordinate 3,810,037 of JBBPUQ010000009.1, read as the reverse complement.
TATTGTATATACGATTGTAATCTAGACCTCGACAATAATCCGACATTAACTAAGAAAATGCTTTGACGCTGGTAGCTAGTACAGAAATGCTATACTACCTAGGCAGTTTATACGTCAGTTGTGGAAGCAAGACTATGAATGATAGTCGATCTACGAAGGTTTCCTTAGTTTGTTAAAGAATATGTTAGCTTGGCGGTAAAAAAGAAGAGATATAAGTGCGAGCCTCTATTAGGTCACGAACCTATACATCTATTGCACAGGCTTCTTTTTTCGGGTATTCACATAGGTTTCGCTCATGAGTTTCTTCCAAATATTATACTCTTTGTATTTATTGAATCGATTAAGAGGTATATTATAGCAACTCGGTCTTGATATTACCCTATGAAAGCGACTGATCTCACGCCATCCACTTCACTCAACGAGGGCGCCATTGATGAAAATAGCCCCTGATGCTTTGGCCTGCCCTAAAGAGGACATGGACCCGCGAACTCGAACAATTGTAGAAAAGCCGAAAGTCTTGATGTCAGTTAGAAATGGCAAGACAGCAATCAAGAGGCAAAACCCGGTGACGGATGTCTAATGTAAGTGGGTCTAGATGGTAACGAGCTGATAGAAATAACATGAATGAGAGAAGAACCCAAACAGACGAGCGCCATTCGGAGAGGGTATTCGACTGTGTAGATATCTATATATTCCTAGGCAAGTGCATAAAAATGTGTTCCGAATGAAGCTGTTCCTACTTATCACACCCTAAGGTGAGCTGGTGCCCTACGCAGATTTCTGTAAGGCCTATAGTAAGTTAGTAATTGTGTATCCCTAGCGGAGTGTGGGATCACTTACAACAGCATATTTACTTCTCCGCCGGATCCTCTCGCCAAAGAAGACCAAGACCCAGGGGACCACGGCCAAGACGGTCGCGATAGCACCCAAGAGCCCGCCAGCAGCCCCTTCTCCTAGGTTCGTAAACAGCATCGTCGTCACGAGCGGGAACACGCCACCCAAGATGTTGCGACAGAATGATTGTGCCGCGAGGGCCGAAGATGCGTAGGTCTGGTAAATATCGGCGAGATAGTTGAAGGTGGCCAGATAGATGTAGTAGATGCCTGTAGTGGCGAGCCCGATGGCGATCGTCGGGACGATCCAATGGATTGAGGGCCGGGAGCAAAATCCGAACAAGAATAGACCAATCGGGAGTAACACACCCGTGAAGCAAGTCAAGTAGAGCCTAGACTCGGGCGATTCGGCCGGAAATCTCCGTCGAATGTATACCCAGAAGCTATGGTTGCTTGGCTCAATAATGTCATAGCCGCTTTCGCTGCCTGAACTGGTTGACATACCTGTCCAATTTCGGTGCTTCAGGGCATGGTCCTGCAGAATTCCCAAGGTGGTTGCGATGATAGATCCGACAATCATGGAAGCGAACACGAAACCAGACTGCTCGATGTTGAAGCCATACTGCCGACGGAACACGAGTGGGATGGACCCGAATGTTAGATAAAGAACCGCCCAGGCAAACGACACCCACAAGGAGAAGAAGAAGACAATGGGTTCAGTAAAGAGCAAATGGAAGGGTCGGGTGAGTGACGTGGAAACCATCATCATGATGGAGCCCCGTTCTTCGTCTGCCTTGGTTGTCCAGCGAATGCGTTGGAGTCTTAGCCCCGCGGGGCTTGAAGGGGCCTCGATCGACGTGGACGGCCGTTTCTCGCCGTCTTCGGGGAGTTGGGCAGGGGGCTGCTGCAGATCGAACGCCGACAACACATCTTCTTGGACCCAAACCCCGACGAAGCCTTTCGTCTCCAACTCCTCATACCATTTATTCAACACCTTCGCCTTCTTGGACAGCACAACCGAGCCCCGGCTCTCCTTAAACAGCCCAATAACAGCAACCATCAAAATAAAGTCCACAATGACCTGGTGCCAAAACACCCACTTCCACGTCTCGCTGCCAGGCTCGCTGGATTGAACGATGATGGAAGAGATCAAAGGTCCCAGACCGGTCCCGAAAAGCACGGCTCCGCTGAAAAGAGCCATGGGCGTATTCCGGGCCTCCTTGTCGTACATATCAGATATGACACCGCCCACCATGGTACTAAACACGCTTCCGCCGGCACCCTTAAGGAGTCGGGCGAAGAGAATGCCCGGGACCGTGTTGACGAGGCCGCAGGCGGCCTGGAAAACGACAAAGAAAACACCGGCAATGGCAAAGACCGGGTAGCGCCCATTGATCTCGGAGAACGGGGCGAGGACCATGGGCGCATACGCAAAACCAAAGCAAAACGTCGTGATGCCCAGCAAGGCGACCTCGCGAGTCGTGTGAAGCTCCTCGGTGATCAGGCTCAAGGGCGGGGAGTACGCACCCGCCGTGTAGGCCGTGAACAGGGTGGCTATGCAGGATATGGCGACCATGACATTCTTCCGCGCCGCGGGCCAACGCATCGGGTCGATGTAGCCGGAGAGGTCGGGCGATGCTGTGATCCCCGACCAGGGCCGTTCCGAGACGAGATTCGGAGCTGGCAAGGGAGTGTCGAAGGTGAGATACAGAGTTTTTATCTCGCTGTCGAGATTGAGTAATACGGAAACCTGGGTGCCCGTTGCCAGCGACGACAACGATGTCTGTCTGCTGAGTTCTGTGGTTTTCTCATCGTCCTTTTTCTCGTACCGTTTTTCTATTTTCTCGTCATCCATTGTTGTATCATCTTCAGACATGTTCGGCCTATGACCGGGATATCTAGTGGCATCCTCGAGTTCCCTCTGGCCAAACCCTCGACTTGAACCTTGCGATGACGCACCGTCACCGCCTAGATCTACAGTGCCCATCCTAAGATTGAGAGACAGGCACGCTTGTGTGTAGTGTCGATGAGCACACAATACGACATAAACACAATATATCAGGGAGCGTATATATATAAAGAGCGTATCAAAATCAGAGGCACAATTCTGTTGCCAAGAGAAAAGGTTGTTGGTGCAGGTACCTGGGTCTGATCCGGAACCCCCACCGATCCTGATCAGCAGCAGGAGGGAAGTATAAGCGAATTCGTCAAGTGCGGGATCAAAGACCCGCTTGGTCCCGTAAATACAAATACGCACGAATGCCGAAAGGCGGTCGGGGACAAAGCAACGCAGACCCGGGTTTCAGCTAATGGAGACCGATGGAAAGAACTTGTGAGATTCTGGCCATTGGGAGCTACAAGCAAGATGTCAGATTGCGGCTTTGTCGTTGGGGTCAAATTAGTTGCCGCCAGCCACGTGCATACTCTTATGTTTGTTTTCACGGAGAAAGGATTGCTGTCATCTGGATAGATAAAGTGTGCCTGGCGGTTAGAAATCAAGCTGACGCTGGCAACTCAGGCGATGTTTATTATAGCTTGGACTAAAAGAGATGCTGAACTATGAGCATGGATATTCTAAGTAATACTAGCACCCTACTTAAGTGAACAAAGAACCTATTCGGGCAAACATTACCATAAGATAGGTAAATACGCAGTAGGTTATACACGATATCAAGGTTATGCTCTTTTTTTTTTTTTTGACCGTCCAGATACTACTGTAAGGTCGAGTCCGGTGAACCGGTGAAAGAGGATTGACAGGTCAATATTCCTCTCACACCTACATAATTTAGGTAGCATTAACGGCGAAAATCGGCGACTAGGTTACAATGAATCATGTAAATGCAGAGGCGTACGCAGTATGCGTAGTTTACATGTAGGCAGGTACTGTACACCGCAAAACCATGCCCGACCACTAGGATGTCTTGGATGCCACGAGGATTTAACACCGATAAACTGTTAAAGGCCGAAATAGGTAGGACTCATATTCTAGTGTAACTCCCCCGCTCTTGGCCGTAACGCTAACATGCTCGAGGGAAAAGCTTGGTTCAGATCCCTTCTTATTTCCGGTAGAAAGTGGCTCTTGGTATCGGCAGCCTGCATGCATACCGGGTCAGCTAGGTGAATAGATCATCCCGAGGGCGTTTACCTCGGAAGACTCGAGTGTTTCAAAAGCTATCATGACGTTGAAAGAAGTTTTATAATTAATTCCCTAGCCCTGAAATTAATATTCTTTCTCGTTGAGGCAGACTAGTAAAACATTACCAGTTCGTTGGGTGTGTCTTAAAGAGAGAGAGAAACAAAGGGCAGAAAAGGGGAACTCTTTTACGCATGGACTAGGTATGTACCTAGGTATCTACGTAGATACGAACATCATCTTGCTGCTAGATTTCGTCAGTGTCAGCGGCCGTATGCGCTGTGGCGTGCGGGTAGGCATGCAATTCCGGAGATCATCTAACCGTCGTAGGTAAGGGTTGTGAGCACTAAGCTGCACTCATGTTAAAGTGCTATTGCCGTGTATTCCCGTCTGCCAAGAGCTCTTACATCAAGCCAACACCGGTTGATGGTACCGATTCATAGAGGGATTTGCTACGGAGACTAGATCCTTAAGGAGACCGAAAATATAAAGAACCGGAAAGATAAAGAAAAAAGACACGAAACACAGTAAGCATGCGGTACTACTACTACTCTATATACATAAATATACTACAATATGATCATTCGTAGTTACACGTGCGTATGTTAGATTACGCTATACAGTAGGAGCAAAGCACGCACACAACCAATGAGCAACGGTGGGGAGCCTGTAAGCTTATATCCCTTTGCCCATCCGACAAGACACAGTGAGTAGCTTTGTTACTACTTACCAAGGAGCTTCAAGATACCGCCCGCTACAGTAAAGAAGATGCGGTACGTCCAATACGTCAGCCCTGTAGCATGTCCGACTTTGATACGCCAGTGCGAGCTCTTGAGCGTGGCCACAGCCCGGGGAAGGCTTCGCTTGTCATAAGCCGCTACGGCCCGGGCCAGACTCCTTGACCGACACAGTTGCTCAGCCAGATCCCACCCATCTTTCAAAGCCAGGTTGGCACCATTCCCAGCAAACGGGCTCACGGCGTGGTTTGCGTCTCCCACGAAAAGCACCGGACCCTTTTTCATGTCGTGAGCGAATGGCTGCTTATCCATGGCGTTCAAGATGACCATGGTGGATAGGTCAGTGGCGTCGACGATGGTTTTAAATGGCTCCGCTATGTCCTTCCCCAACTCCCTCGCCTGGCGGAGAATTTCCTGGACTTGTTGAGAATCGCGATTATCGGATTTCGGCCTCGGCGCGGCTTCAAGAACGCTCAGGCCCCACACGACTGTGTGCTGATCTACACGTGAGAAGAAGCAAGTGGCGCCTGTGCCCGTGAGAACGCTGCCATAGCTCGTGTCCACAGGAGAAGGGACTGCTGCTTCGAACCTAGCGGTCCCTGCTATTTGGACTGCTCTTGCGAATTGTAGGTTGTCGCCTGGTCGCAGGCAGGCCCTGATCTTGCTGGAGGCGCCGTCTGCAGCCACGAGGAGGTCGCACTGCTCGTATGTTTCGACCGAGTCGTTATCGACCAGCCGGATCTGGAGGCACCCGTCATCGAGTTGTTGCACTGACGTGCACGCTAGTCCCCAGCGAATCTCGGCATTGGTAGACGCCGAGTCGATAAGCACGCGCCGCAGGTCCCTCCGAGCTATGCGAATGCCGGCTGTCGGCAGGCCTGCAAGGGCCTTAGGTCGTACTTGAAGTAGGGGCTGAAATTCGCGCGTCCACATGGTGAAGTAGCCGGTCCCTTGGCTCTGTTCCTGCTCGCGGAACACGGAGAGATCGATGATCTCATCGAGCAGTCCGAGCTGCTGCAACGCGTACAGCCCACTCTCACGGTCGGTTCCATGCAGGGATAGCGAGTATCCCTGTCGCCCGACGCTCGACTCTCTGGTGTCGCGGTCGTAGATAACGACGACGGGTGGTTCGATAGATGGGGGCCACAGCTTTCGGAGGGCGATGGCGAATGAGAGTCCGGCAACCCCAGCACCAGCTACGGCAATCTTCTTTCCGGAGAGAAAATGGACTCGTGTCTCGTCCGTGCTCATCGTGTCACGATTTCTTTATCTAGTATCCGAGAGGTCAGGTCGTATGAGAAAGTTGCAGTGCCATTCAATTGACGGCGCTGGAAAGAGACACGATGGAGCAGCGAAGAGAAAGCCGGTCATGCACAGAGAATGGTGTACACAACTATGCACATTAAATATAGAATATAAATGGCTGCCTGATGAGGTCGACGCATCCATCTCATTTCCCGCCATGATTGTAAGGGCTGCCGACACGCACAATATACGTACGTGCAGACGTAGTCTATCTACCAGCTGGTTAACCTCATAAGGGCTCGTGATATCTAGCTGCCTATTTGTTATGTGTTGAGCCAGACGAGGTCAGGAAATTACCTATCTAGACCGACCCGGGTAGGTAGTAAGCGATGAAAGGCCTGCTCTACGGCTGAACAGCGTGTGCATAAGTAAGTCTCATTGGTGTTTCCGTTGGTTGAGAAACAGGAAGAGACTTGTCATCCTCAAATTGATTAATACTTAGCGAAGTATCTTATGCGAGCTCCGAGAACTGAAATGCGAAGATTATACGCATAGGTATCGTAGCTAATGTTGATGATCTCAATACCTCTTACCTGACTTCTAGAATCTAGAGAATGGGCTAGAAGTCGGGCAAGCTGGAGGCCCCTGAGGTAGATCGGTATATTAGGCACCTATTAATTCAACAGCTACCCTATATGCATGTAAAGCTACAGTATGCAGCTACCTAGGTTACTACCTAATTCAGTAAGGAATTTATTGCCCCGCATTTTAACCCCTCCATAGGTAGGTGACAGGAACATGGGTTTCAGAGAATACCTTTTACTTGCCTACATCATCGAAAGATATCGTCGGCTTGAAGCAACGTTTCACGACCACGCCGCCATTAAGCTACCACCCACCCTCGCTTATTCCCACCAGCGCAGCAAGAGACCGACATTATGGATGATCTCTTCAAACCATCTGGGCCCGTTCCGGCGAATTTCGACGCCGAGAACGCCGATAACCTGGAAGATGTAAGGCGTCTGCTCTCCTACAAGAAACATCGAGCTTGTCGCGTTGGTCCAAACAGTCCAATTTAGCTAATCAGTCTTGTCGCTACAGATAGAAAAACAGTTCGCAGTTAAAGGTTCGTCTCCTATTCCCTCTCTTTATCCTTTGTCGAAACTATTCCGAGGAGCCTACCCACACCCACCTTTTCTCCCTTCATGTGCGGCAGCACTAACGATGGCCATCATCACAGCGGTACAGCACCTCGAAACATACTGGGCCATTCTCCAGAAAGTGAAGGGATCCTTGCTACGGCTCACCAAGATGGACAACGACATACTAGAACACCTCCAGACTGAATTCCCCGAGTTTGATCCCGCCGCGACGATTAACGAGGACGAGATGAAGAGCAAGGCTGGCAAGGAGAAGTGGCGCAAGTTCATGGCGGTCTACGAGAAGAAGGTTGACGACTACAACTTTGGCACTATGCTGCGGACAAGCCCCAAGGTCGAGTACGACCAGGATACAACAATCTTCGGTATGGATTCTTGTGGCACTGCTCGACTAGTCTACGCGTAGAAGAGCATAACAGCTAACGATACTCCGTGTGAAATTGTCTTAGTCCCGAGAATGCAGTTCTATGCTGTCGAGATCGCCCGAAACCGCGCTGGACTGAATGATTGGATCTACGAAAAAGCGCAGGCTGAGAAAAAATAAGCAAAGAAAAAAGAAAAAAGCTTCGGCAGCAAACGCTGGGAAGTGCTAGGCATTCTAGGGACGCTCGGAGCTCCATGGATAGCAAGAACTAGACTAATATGATCCTAAGCGATGAGCCCGAGTGCAATCGCCCGGGCGTCAACTATATTCTCGACATTAGACAGCGTCATTTCGTATCTACGGTCGACCGATGGACATGCGCACACATTCGGCCTCGTGTCTGGCTTTTCAAAATTCGATATTGGCGCTTCCCACCGCCAGGCTGAACACTGATAGAGTGGCCGTGGTCATTAGCGTTTCGATTCTAGTGCGTCTAAAGACCTAGGTACGACCCGTCCTAGCCACTTCTTCATCCTACGGCCGATTCGAATTGATTGCGAATTCATAACGGAGCCTCGATCGAGTCAACCATAGTTCTTTTATTTCGATTGGATGTTGAACCGTGCAAAGTGGAGTGAGTCGATTCATTGGTATGATACGAAATATCCCGGCGCTCTTTATTAATATAATCCCTTTGAAATCCCATACGCCAACTGTGTTGCTAGTCGAACGCAGCATTTATGCAGAACAAAGGTACTCCTAGAAAGCCTTGGGGCGTCTCCTTGGTGGTAGCTTTTACTAAATTGCATTGCTACTACCCTTGACAAATTGGTAGAAACTGGAATAATACAGGAATAATCAATGTAAATGACTACGCGTATATTGTCTGCAGCCCAGATACATGTACATACTTACTTATCCAAAAGATACATCATGCGCCAGCTAAAGTAAACAACCCTTATATCGTACCGCGCCAACCACACCATCAACATCTATATCAGTAACACGGCGAGTTATTTACATACCATTTCACACTAACCGATTTCATGGCTACGTGTCGTCAAACTCAACTGCAGTCTGGTCACATCGCTTGGTGATTAGTGAGCGAGCAATGGAGAGGGCTACTTCAACTCAGGCGGGCCAGCAGGCCCCTAAGAAGCCGCAAAAGTCTTCTTTCTTCGACCTATTCACATTCGCGACATGGCAGCACAGTTGGCTTTTGGTGGCCGGTGTAGTGGCAGCAGCTCTGGTAGGCGCTCTCACGACTGCCATGTCTCTCCTGCTGGGCAGAATATTCGCAGTCATTACCGCGTTTGGCTCAGGTAATCTCACTGGATCTGAAGCCATAGACCAAGTTTCTTCGTGGTGCATACTGCTGGCAGTGATTGGTGGCGCAGCTTTCCTGGTCAATTTTGCCTTCATGTCCTCGTGGATTGCCTTTAGTGAATTGCAAGCGAGGAACATTCGAAGCAGCATGTTTCGTGGCTTGTTGAACAAAGAGATGGAATGGTTCGACACCCGGGAGGACGGCATTGCTAGCCTTCTCGTCAGAATGCAAACGTATAGTTCAACGCCTGAGTCCAAAAATGGGAGGAAGACCACTAACATCCCACTATCTAGACAGACACGCGAGTTGCAGCTCGCATCGTCCGTGGCCCTTGGTTCTCTGACCTCCGACATTGCTACCTCGATCGCAAATCTCATACTCGCCCTATACACCGCATGGAGTCTGACCTTGATACTTTTTGCCTCTGTGCCCATATCGATTTTAGTTGTCCAGACCCTCGGCCGCCGGGTCAAATCAGCAATCCAAGCACAGAAACGAGAACTTTCACGTGCTTCCAAATTCGCGTTTTCGGCCATCTCTGCCATTGACCTGGTCAAGGTGTTCAACGGGGTCGATCACGAAACATGGCAATACCTCGCCGCCATCAACCGGTCCATGCAAAACTATCTCATCCAGGCCCGTGCCAGCGCATACCAGCAGGGTTATGTCAAATTTTGGGTCGAAAGTCTCTTCGTCGTTGGGTTCTACTATGGCACCGTTCTCGTTAACCGGGGGTTGAGTCCCGGTGACGTTCTAACTACATTTTACGCCACTCTCGCTGCGCTTCACGCTTTCGAGACTTTCGTTCCTTTTTACCTCGTTCTTACTAAAGGCATTTCTGCAGCTCAGGATCTTCGTTCTATTGCCCCTGTCTTGGAGGCCAGGCAGCAGGTCCATCCCATGCTAGGTAGCTACATTCCTAGAGAGTGTATGGGGGACATTGAGATGCGAAACGTAAGTCTTCTATATCTTATATATCCTATCTCTCATACCAAACCCCATTTATTGAACTAATGTCCATATTAGATAAGCTTCGCCTACCCTTCGAATCCTTCCAAAGTAGTCCTCCAAGAATCTTCGTTCCACTTTCGAGCTGGTGAACTTTGCTTCATCGTCGGGAGAAGCGGTTCAGGCAAGAGCACACTGGGCAATCTCCTGATGAAATTCTACGAGCCGCTGCATGGCGAAATTTTGATTGACGGCAACGCGATCAAGGCATTGGATACTGAATGGCTTCGATACAGCGTCACATTGATCCAACAGACTAGCGTTCTCTTCAATGATACCTTCTTCATGAATGTTGCCTTTGGGCACATAAACCCTAGATGGGCGCCTTTAGAGGAAGTCAAAGCCGCCTGCGAGACTGCGCTGCTGCAATCCACAATATCAAGCCTCCCATCTGGCATGGACACTAATGTCGGTGCTGGTGGCCACAACCTCAGCGGTGGGCAGAAACAGCGACTTGCTCTTGCGAGAGCTAGACTCCGTGACCCTCCCGTTCTCATTCTCGATGAAGTCACCAGCGGGTTAGATCCGACCAGTCGGGAATTAATTATGGAAGCAATTAGGAGATGGCGTAAAGGAAAGACTACTATCATCATCACTCACGAGGTAACGCAGATTCAGGATGCTGATTTTGTCTACGTCATGGACGATGGATCCGTCGTGCAAGAGGGCGTGTGCTCTGATCTCCTACGGCAAAGTGAAGGCCTCCTTTCTCAGCTTGTAGCAGCTGCAACGGAACCGGAGCCGGTTACCAACACTACTGGAGCTGGAAACACAAGGAGTACTGTCGTTAATTTTTCCCGACTGTTGAGCGACGCGTCTCAGAACAGCCCTTTAATCCCTGGGTCCCCTTCACCAGGCGAAGGACTTCGTGGTGTGCCATTTTCGTCTCATGACATTTTCAATATGGCCAGGGGCAGTTCTCAGGTGCGACTGCTTGGAGATCATCGAAGTCAACATATAGATACCATCGGAATACTCAATACTCTTACCTTGACGGCTGAAGATGCACCAAGGAGAGGCCTCAGCAGGATGATGGCTGCACTTAGCCGACAATTCACATCTACGCGCCCGCCAACACTTCAACAACCAGCAACATGGGCTACCGAAGAACAGTCGCCTCCTCAGCTATCCCCAATCAAGACTGGCAGTATATTTCATCTAGAGTTGCTTGGCGATACGGCACAGAACAATCGGCGTGGCTCCGGATCATCTGGACCTCGATATCAACGAAAGATGAGTCAAGCTGAGACCGAGCAGGGACGACGAGTCGAGGCCGAAGTTACAGAGCATGAGAACCTGTCAAAAAATGATGAAGATAAAAATCCTCTATCTCTTATTGCCATCTATAAAACGGTCTGGCCATGCCTCGGGTTCAAAGAAAAGATGTTCATCGTAGCAGGGATTTTTTTGTCTCTCGTTGTAGCAGGTTCTGTACCTGCGTTTTCCGTTGTCTTTGCCAATCTATTGGGTGCTCTCTACCAAAAAGAAAATCGGCAAGAAGCAGGCCAGAAATGGGCTATTATACTCTTAGGAATCGCGGCATCTAGCGCCATCGCCACGTCTATAAGCCGCTACCTCCTTGAATGGGCTGCGCAGACTTGGGTTAATACCCTTCGTAGGCAGGCATTCAGTCGAGTGCTCCGTCAACCGAAGACCTGGTTTGAGAACCCCAAACACTCAGCTAATCGTATCAACGAATGCCTAGACCGCAATGCTGAGGAGATGCGAACTTTAGTTGGGCGGTTTGCACCCCTTCTTCTTGTCATCGTCGCTATGATCCTCGCCTCGGTCATTTGGGCACTCGCTATTTCTTGGAAGCTCACCCTCTTGAGCCTAGCAAGCTGTCCTTTTCTCTTGGCCGCTACAAACAGATACTCTTCTGTGACGAACAAGTGGGAATTGCGCTGCAATAAAGCAGCTGAAGAGACGAGCGCCATCGTCAACGAGACCTTTACCAATATACGAGTGGTCCGAGCACTGACACTCGAAGGCTTCTTTAGCCGGAAACATAATAAGGCGGTGCAGCACGCATTTGAGCTGGGAATTAAAAAGGCCGTATATACAGCAGCATTGTTTGCATGTTGGCAGTCCATCTTTTGGTTCTTGCTAGCTCTCATATTTTGGTTTGCCACAGTGCTTTTGGCCGTGAAAAAGGAGTTGACTGTACAGGCTATTCTCCAAGTAGTGAATCTCCTTGTCTTGGGGTTGAGCACAGCTTCGAATACGCTCAATTCGGTTCCGGCCATCACTACGGCGCAGGCTACAGCCAGTCGACTTCTATACTTCGCTTATCTGCCTTTGGATTCGTCTCATGAGGCAAGAGGGACGAAAGTGCTAGCTTTCCCATTACCCATCCAGTTCGATGGTCTCTCCTTCACGTATCCCTCCAAGCGGAATCATCCCGTCTTACGCAATCTCACCATGTCATTCGAAGCGGGCACATCGACTGCGATTGTCGGGCCTTCGGGGAGTGGCAAAAGCACTATTGCATCGATAATCTTGGGCTTGCACGTCCCCGACGCATATTCCAGTTCTATCCATAGAGGGAGCTCCGCCCATCCTCTCATGTTCTCCTTCGTCGCCTACCAACAAGTCGATATATCTAGACTAAGAACGCAAATTGGCTATGTCCCCCAAGCGCCATTCCTCTTTCCAGCTTCCATAGCAGCAAATATAGCGTATGGGTTACTAGAAGACTCCCCCCTTCGAGCGCCGGCAAATATTGAGCAAGCAGCCCGTGAAGCCGGCATCCACGACTTCATACATAGTTTACCAGACGGCTACGAAACAACCGTCGGTGACGGTGGACAGACCTTAAGCGGCGGTCAGGCCCAACGGGTGTGTATCGCCAGAGCTCTAGCAAGACGACCGGAGATTCTCGTCTTAGACGAGCCTACTAGCGCTCTAGATGCCGAGAGTGCCGAGGGAATTAGACGGACAATACAGGTCCTCTTAAATCCTCGGCGACATAGTGACCGGGAAGACTCAGTCGGCTCCAGCAAGAGGTACCATAAAGAGAAACGCCTCTGCGCCATCATAATCACGCACAGCCAAGAGATGATGAGGATGGCAGACCGCATTGTTGTGATTAACGAGGGCCGCGTCGCCGAGTCAGGGACATATGCAGAGCTGCGCGAAAAGAAGGGCAAGTTCGCCGAGCTTATCAGTGGCGGGGCGTGGATGGGAAACAGAGACACGATTACACCGCGGAAACAGCCAAGCACCAAGAAATTCAATCAAGGTAGCAGGTCGCCATTTTTGCGAACGAGCGATCTCCCTCTCAGACGAAACAGTAAGGGCGATGAAGAGGGGTCCTCGGTGAGGGCTAGCTGGATCGGTGCTCGCGATGTCGAGTGGAATGCTGAATCTGGACCTTCTACGGGGATATTGAGCCCTGTGGCTAGTCCGTTTAGTCGGCCATCACGGAGGAGAGAACGGAAAGCTGATGAGGATATGTGATGTGCGGTCGGTTCTGCTGTAGATACGTGTTGCTACAGGTGAAAATTTCATAGTCTAAGACAACTGTCCACTTCATGGCCCTCGTTCGATGTGACGAAAGCTAGTTCTTATGTTCCCCTTTTAGTACGTACAAGTTACCGACCTCGTGCCCAAAATAAAAAAAGGCGTCCAATACCCTCATATTCCGGTCGCTGTACTAGACGGCTAACCTCAGAGCTTTAATCTAATCAGCAGTCGAGACAATACTTATTCGCAAACCTGTGACACTATTAGCAATCACCATTCTGTGACATTTAAAGTCTACTTCGCTTACCCATCCCACACCGGAGGTCCAGCAATCGTATAGTTCTGCAGCGACGAATTAGCCAACAAGCCTCAGTATCTACCGCCAAAAAACGGGACTTACCGTGACATCCTTCATATCATCCGCGTAAATATCGATAAAAATCGACGGATCTGTTCTCACGCGATTAGTCTCAGAAATATTGTACATTCCCTACGAAACCCGCACGCAGCAAGGGGGAAAGGGGTGTGAAAGAAACTTACCGCCCTCAACATAAGCACCGGGGAATCTCGCCATGTACCTCTCGGCCGGGAATGCGGTGCCTGTGCCGCTGATGTTGAGATGCGCGCACTCGGGGTAGAACTGCGGCCGATTGGCGACGTGGATGCTCATGATCTCGTGGCGCACGACGTATAGGCCTGGCTTCAGGGTTGGGGGAATGGTGACGGGCCAGAGATCGGGGCTACCATCCCAGTTCTGGAATTTGGATTGGTACCATAGACCACCTTGTAGTCCCCCTTCCAAGACTTTTTTCATGGCGGATTAGCGGGATTTCTTTTGATATATCTCGTGAATTGTGACGAAAGGGAGAGGGAAAAAGAAACTTACGTCCAGCCTCCCAGATCTTGAAAAAGTCCAGCTTGTTCACGTCTACATCCACGCAAGATTCGCCGCATTCCGCGAGCCACACGCTCATCGGCCCGACGGGGTGCAGCCACCACCAGTACACGGCGGTGAGGTTCTCGCCGGCCGCGATGGGGATGTACGACGGCGGCGCGGTGCCCGGGGTATTACACGCGAGGCCGGTGTCGTTGATGAAGAAGATGGGATCGATCGAGGCCCAGATCCTCTGCGTCATCCATGGCTGGCCTTCCTGGGACTGCCTGGTCGAGTCCGGGTCGTAGCTGTAATTGTCTCAGCACAGATACTTAGCGGGGATACGTGGTACCGACCCTCTATACCAAGTCTCTCCGACTGTGTAATTTGATAACCCACCGTGGGCGACGACATGATTCACGAGTAGGAAGAGTGGTAGCAACAATGGTAGGAAAGACATGGCTAGATGGCCTTGGCGGTGCTTCGCCTTGGACAGGATTACGATGCAGAGCCTATGTTCACGAAGTTCTCGGAAGCGAGGTCTTGGTATAGCGAACGAGCCACCATCATGTGGAAGACGAGAGCAATTCGCCCGGCAAGTACCGGTGGCGCTGGACGGTTCGGTTGGAGCAAACTATGTACCTATGCATCGCCCTGATCTATTTACAAGAAGAGCGGCTGTGGCGATGATTTGGCTGGATGGAGAAGAAGGCGCATAAGTTGATCTTATTACGACTCACGTCCTTATGTGGCAATTCGGAGTGTCGATGGTATGGGTCTAGGCATCTTCCCAAGTCACCGGCTATTTACTTTAGTTCTAGGATCCGGCTATGTTACTTTCCTCACAGCAGCAACGCAGTAATACAAGTCGTCTCGGTCTACAGAGCCGCCATAGACTAGTGTGATTCTTTAAATAATACTATCTAATTAAAAGCATATGAAAGTAGGCTCGATAGAATACGTTTATGATGTATCAATATTCAAGTTGAATTCGATATTCCGGTTAGTGACCGAGGTTCAAGGAGAGTGGAACAACACCAATACAGCATGCAATAAAATAAAGTTTATTCATAGCGGACAAAGGGAAGGCTATGGCATGGAAGTAAGTCACGGACAAGTAGTGGCCGCAATCGTTTACTCACGTGTAATGGATGAAACTTGAGTCTGATAGGTATAAGTCCAGCCCAACCACGCACATACGATACTACATGTACGCACCAAATACGCCGTGAAACAATCAACGGTGATTTCCCCGCGCGTAATTTTTTAAGGGCCCTGTTTGAAAATAGCCACCAGTACGACGTCAAGAGGAGCAAGGGATAGGATAGTGCTTAATAAACGGAGGCTATCCCGCATCCCGCAACCGGCAAAATTGAGTTAGCTCAGCCATATTAACCCCATCTCCGAGAATTGGAGGCTAGAATCTACTCTAACTGGTCAATACAGTGAACGTGAGGACTGCTACCAAATTGCCAAGCCAACTTGATGGTCCGTCTTGCTTCCAGCGATCCACCTCGAGGCGCGTGGCGACCAGACGAGAGGATGAGAACTATGGGAATACGTTCGTGCCTGAATGCCCACGTGTGGTTAGATCGTACCATGCAGTTTAGACCAAGTCAAGTCGCCTCCACAACGAAGAAGCGAAGGCCAAGATAACCTGGGGAAGCGCAGGCTTGCGGCAACATGGCAGGCAACTTACTTGATTAAACAACAGGCAAAAGAGCCCGTCGGGTGAAGTGGCGCTGGGCACACATAGATAGACAGGCAGACGGACAGATAGACATATATAAGTACTCGTCCAGGGATTGTGTGCTGCCCCGATCTGCCTCGCTTGTCTACACCGTCGAAAAGTACAGCATCGTCCTCGGCTGAGCCATCTCGATACAACAACACAGCACCGCCAGCAATAGCATTCCCAAAATGGTTCGCCCCCTGACCGCCGCCGCCCTGCTGGGCTCCACGGCCTGGGCCCTGCCCTACGCCGACATCTACCAGCGCCAGAACACGTCGGCCTGCAGCCTCAAGGACAGCTACCCGACGGTGAGCGTGGCCAAGCTGCCCGACCCCTTCGTCTTCGCCGACGGCAGTAAGGTGGCCTCGCAGGCGGACTGGAAGTGCCGCCAGGCCGAGATGAAGAAGATGCTGTACCAGTACGAGCTCGGCGACTACCCGCCGCCGCCGGACAAGGTCGAGGCGACGCTCACGGGCGCGTCGCTGTCGGTCAAGATCACCGTGGGCACCAAGACGGCGACCATCACGACCAACATCAACAAGGGCAGCAGCGCGGCGCCGGGCCCGGCCATCATCACCATCGGCGGCTCCTCGCTGCCCATCCCCGGCACCGTGGGCACCATCAACTTCGGCAACGACGCCTTCGCCGGCCAGAACAACCAGCGCGGCGTGGGCGCCTTCTACACGCTCTTCGGCAACACGCACTCGGCCGGCGCGCTGACGGCCTGGGCCTGGGGCGTCGACCGCCTCATCGACGGCCTCGAGCAGCTCGGCTCGGCCAAGACGGGCATCGACACCACGCGGCTCGGCACGACGGGCTGCTCGCGCAACGGCAAGGGCGCCTTCGTCGTCGGCGCCCTCGTCGAGCGCATCGCGCTGACGCTGCCGCAGGAGTCCGGGTCCGGCGGCGCCGCCTGCTGGCGCATCTCGGACTCGGAGGAGGGCAAGGGCAAGAACATCCAGACGGCGCACGAGATCGTCGGCGAGAACGTCTGGTTCAGCTCGCGCATGAACACGTACGTGCGCGCCACCAACACCATGCCCTCGGACCACCACATGCTCGCCGCCCTCGTCGCGCCCCGCGGCCTCTTCGTCGCCGAGAACGACATCGACTGGCTCGGCCCCGTCTCCACCACCGGCTGCATGAAGGCTGGCCGTCTCGCTTACAAGGGCGCCGGCGTGCCGAACAACATGGGTTTCTCGCTCGTCGGCGGCCACAATCACTGCCAGTTCCCCTCTTCGCAGCAGGCCGACCTCACGACCTACATCAACTACTTCCTGCTCAAGGGCACCACCGCGCCCGGCGCCGTCGAGAAGAGCAGTGCTACCGTCGATGTGACCGAGTGGGCTCCATGGACTCTCCCTACTCTGGTCTAAGCAGGTAAAAGGGGGTAGGTATCGGGGAGCATGGTTGGAATGGAATGGAACGGAACAGAACGGTTAGCGTACACTCGCAATGCTCATGAGCTCTTAAGCCGCGGAACGTGTGGCGGTTCGCATCGAACATAGCTGTTTATTTGTTTGTCTGTTGGTTTAGTTTACAAAATTCCAACCTTGTAAATATGAGAGATATAACATCACATTTTCATCATCATCACTATCACGTGAACAAGCAACCAAATAAAAAAGAGGCTCGCCATCTGTGAACCATTCGAAACTTATTATTTCGCAAGCCACGCCTGCAACGACGCCTCGACGTCCTCACCCTCGAGTCCCAGTACATCGAGCGCGTTATCCGCGCCCTGGACAGCCAGCCCGGACCCATCCCCGTAAACTCGTTTGCGCAGAAAATTCGAAAACGCGCTGTAGTCCCCCTTGCTCAGTTTTTCGGCGCCGATCTGCTGCTGCTCGGATGTCGTGAGTTTATTGATAGTCCATTTCTCCCCCGTAAGCTTCTCTACGATCGCCAGAAGCTGGTTCTGGGTAGGGTTGAATGATGCGATGGTGATGTAACGGTTGACCGTCTGCTCGGGATGTGTTAGTACGGCTGCGATGGCTTTGCCGATGTGCGGGAGGTTGCTGGCTTGGAAAGGCTCGTTTCCGGAATCGTAAATCGTGGCTGTCTTGGTTGTTTTGTCAAGGCCGATTGATCCGTGGTCAAGACCCTAGTACGAGTAATTTAGGAAGTTAATAAAGTTCCCTTTTTTATCATCTTTACTAAGTTAAATGGAGAGTCAATCCTCACCCAGTCGAAGAAAAGCCCCGTCGAGATCCCTGTCCAAGTGAAAGATGGGTTCTGCTTCGATTTCTCATGAATATAGTCCAACGTCTTGATCTTGCCCTGAAGGATAGTCCCAATCGGCTCGCTGCCCAAGAATCTCGTGTTGATCCCGAATTCCGAAGGGATGAAGCGCTTCACGCCCACCGCGACGGAGGCGTCAACAAGCGGTAGCTGGCCCCCAACAGCTACCGTAGCGATGGTAGAAACAAGCGCATCCTGGCCCGCGAGGGCGGACGTCAAGGACTCGACGGAGGTGTAGTCTACCGCCTTCGACACCACTCCAGCAGGGAACGTCGAGCTCGAGCCCTCGCGCGTCAACGCCGTCACTGCGAACCCAGCGGCCACGAGCTCGCGGACGGTGGCCTGACCGAGATTGCCTGACCCCTGAGCACATTAGCATAAGCGCTGCCCGCCCGCCGGGTGTTGTTGGCACGGATGTCACCTACCCCAACGACCGCCACGTTCTTGATTGGGCTGCCCATAGTGAACAATCGAAAATGCTATGCGAGTCTCCTAGCCCAAGCGCCTGTATTGCAGTAATAGGATGCTATTGTAGGTTGTGGCCGTCGTCGGTCAGCTCTCGATCCTTTTATACCCATTTCAACCGTCGTCCGACGTAGGAGCTGCCGCGAGTCGTCTCCGCACCACACGCGCGTCGGCCGAGCCAATTGAGGGGAATAATTGATAAGAACGCGGCATAATGTGTGATTTTTGAGCCAATGCCGGAATTCCTAACATGGTGCCAATATTGCGTCATGAAAGCGAGCCCAGCCCAGCCGCTAGATAAGGCGGAAGCGCGGAAATGGAAAAGTGAGTGAGGCGAAGTACTCAGAGCCTTATGACTACTTGGTGAATTAAGCAAGGCTCATTGTCGCTAGCCAAAGCTTCGAGTAATAATAAATAATTCAGTTCTCACAGGTGTATGCTTTTCAGATTAGACTTGAGGGAAGAGAGTATAGTTGCACACATAAACCGTGTACCTAGAGAAACATTTGTGAGTACCTAGTTGCTTTAAATGATAAAGTCATATCCTTGTTTACTTGAATGCTATATATCATTACATTCGAGTCATACTAATATTCATCGACTAAATACAAGATG
This sequence comes from Nemania diffusa, assembly GCA_038501195.1. Classification (NCBI taxonomy): domain Eukaryota; kingdom Fungi; phylum Ascomycota; class Sordariomycetes; order Xylariales; family Xylariaceae; genus Nemania; species Nemania diffusa. Next base: position 3,790,838 of record JBBPUQ010000009.1, on the reverse strand, counting down.
CATGTCAGCCCAAGTAGATAACAGAGTCACACGTCAAAAGAGATAAAATATTAATATCAAACAGAGTGGTATCATTAAGAATTATAGTTAAGAAATATGTGACGTCTGTCGGTCGGGCGCGAGCTTGGTTTCCCCTTTACACGCTCATCTATATGCATGGGTATATACGTAAATTTGATAATCCGGATGCCACACTGCCGGTGCCATATCCATCTATCTCTAATAGTTATATCTGTAGCAGAATTGACCCTGGAGTGTGCGTATGACGTCCCGGACGGGGAGATCTGGGCATTTCGCACCGCAGATGTTGTTCATGTAGATCATGGTGTCGAGTGTCAGGGGAGGGCAGCCACTGTTGGCAGCGCAGCCGCTGATGGTCGTGCGGCGCGAGACATCGACTAGCTGCCACTTGCGGAAGACGTAGTCGACGTACAAGTGGTGCATGAAGAACACCGGGTCGCCGGGCGAGGCGATGGCGTCTGCCATTGTGGCACCAATACCGTTGTGGCCCTGGGCGTGGAAACTAGTCTTTCTGTTAGCGATGTCGCCGGCAAACAGGACAACGTGATAGGACTTACGTGAATTCGACGCAACTGTGGAAGTCAGGGTAGGTGGTACGCGCCAGGCACGTGTTGTACGAAGAGACGCCAGTCTGGGCTGTTGTGGACTCAGTCACAGCACGCTGGACGCAGTGAGGGTTGTTGATGGTTTGACCAGGTCCGAGGTTGGACTGAAGGCCAGCGAAAGCCTATTATAGAGAATTAGTACGATAATTCGATATCCGCAGCCCTGGGGATATTATCTTCAAGGTGCACTTACGCCATTCGTCACACAGGTACCAGCGCCGTTTGTCGCGCCAGGCAGGGTACCGAAATATTGCGTGGTGAAAATTGTGGCCTGGGCGAACTTGCCAGCCCATTTCTTCTCATCCCACCACTATTAAGATAAGTTAGCGCACGGTTCTCCAGGCTATAATGCGAAATAATGGGGTTTTGTCTCGGATACAAGACCGCTTCTCATCATATATACAGAACGAGATCCAAAAAGGTATTGAGGGGAATATGACAATATCAAAATAACTTACTGGCATCGCCCGGTTGAAGCCGCACTCATCGCGAAGCACCTGCTCAAAGGCCCACACGAAGTAGCGGTGCCATAGAAGGAACTTGTGTGTCTGTTGGCTGGTGCTGGCGCTGTGGATGTTAGGCGCATAGCTCTGGTGAAGGCGCACGAAATCCTCGTATCGATTCTTGGAAGGGGAGAATCTGCCCGAGGGGGCCTTCTTGATCAGGCACTGGATGGCACCGACGAAGGCCTGCTTGTCAGAAGTCGAATAGTCATCCCATTCGAAGCGGATATTAGGGTTGGCACAGTCGCCGGTGTCTCTGGCCTCCACAACGTTGCCTTCGCTGTCCCTGGTTTCCAGGACGTTGTCGATGAGATCCTCGACCTTCTCAATCACAGTATGGGTGGTGCCGTGTCTGTGCGAGCTATGTCCGACCTTGCTGTTCACCTTGTCTAGCCACGACTCTAAGCTCGACTCGTGTCCCGGGCCAAAGATGGGGAGGGCGCTGAAGTTGTTTCCGCCCAAATCTTGGCCTGCTGCGGCCTCAGCAGGCTGGACATGGTGGACTTGACCGAATGTCTCGAGCGGCCAGCCTTGTTCAGCGCGGCCGGTGAGGGTAAACGCAAGATCGATACCAGCGGCAGCCTCCTCAGGGGAGATGGAGGTTACCTGGCCAAACTCGGACAGAGGGATGCCATCGTCACGGGCTTCGAGAGGCGGGAGCGAGGCAGCGGTCACGGCGGACGCGCACAAGGCGATGGACAGCTTCATGATCGTCGTCGAGGAGTTTCAGCTAGACTGCGAGGTGATATTGCGAGCAGCGATTGGCGTAACGGTCGATACCCAGCGAGAGACGATCCAAATTCCCGGGGACGCCTCGCTTGGTATTTATTATCCTCGCGCTTATTCACATTGGCATTACAACTTAGGGGCTCTTGGCCCAAAAAGGATCCTCCACGCAATCCCACCTTTCCACTCTTTGAGCTACCCGCCTAGCGTACATACTTACATAGTGTGCGGTGTAGCTACGGTATGCAACGCATCGGCTCCCGTAGCCTTCTTTTCTCAGGTCTGCTGCAGGAGCACCACATGGTTAGGGCCACCGACGATACACGATACGAGGCCTAGCTCTGCCAAGGCGCTTGGCTCCTTAATCGAGAAGACTCAGACGGGAAAGATGGGGACATTAAAATTACCATCTTTCTCGCAACGCAGCAGTGGAGATGCACATGGGTCGATTCTGCTCCTGTGTGCCTCCTATGTCCAGGGCGCGTCCAGGCGTCCAGGGTGGTAAGTCGTAGCGACCTGCCGGGTTTAGTCTCTTCAACCACCCCTGCGAAGGCTGTGTTGTTTTGGTTCATTTCCCAGTTCGGAGTGGGCTTTGTTCCTGTCGACTTAACATTGGCCCATTCGTCTTCAGTCAGAGCGCGCCGCATAACCGCTGCCATATCTGCTATGGCAGTGAATAATCCTCTCATCTCATTGTTTTATGTACTTGCCTTAACTAGGACATATCTTTGGAGATGGCAGAAATGCGGAGGGCAGCTTCATGCAGTCCGACGTTAGTAATTCTCCCCTTAAAGCACTATGTATGTCTAAGTACATTCCCGGAGAATTTGCACTTTGAAGCTAAGCTTGTTTAAGAGGTACTTCTAAGCGCCTCGTTGGTGTTAAAAAACACGTTCAGCTTTATTTTTGTATTAGTACTAGTTAGCTTACGTATAGGTTTCTCATTTATCCTCTTCTCAGTTTTTTTTATATGGAACAGTATAGCTAGTATACGTATGTACACAACGTCTTTTTTTCTTTTTTTTCTTTCCTATTGCGATAGATATAATTGCAAACCACAGGCAGTTTAAACTGGCACATACTATAATATATTTATGCACATATACGTACACTACTGCGTCGCTAGCTGAGGAGCAGATTTGGGTTCAGGCTCACTGGGGTTCTCGGGTACCCCTGACCATTTGTAAATAGTTGGCTCTCTATCTATTTAAGCGTTGGTGACCTCGGTAGTCTCACAATTTCATCCAATGATAGGACGACGACTTGTGGTTCTTATTGGCTAATTCGGGGTTCACTAAGATCAGCTTGGTCGAGCCTTTTACCTTCAATCTCGTCAATACGAGCTAGATCAGTGAGACGAGTCAGGTTCAGCAGTGCGTGTGGTGAGCTTCATCTACACACCTACCTGCTGTAGAATACCGATTGACTCAGGATAGGTAGGTCACCGCCATTCAATAGTACCTACAGTACCATATTATGTTTGAGATTACTACATATTCGCTGCCAGCACTCAATTCCTCAATCCCGTTCCGAAATGGTTCTTGGTTGGATTACACAAATTACGAAGCCAAGCATCATAGGCACTTCTTACTCAGACGACTATACAGTACTTCATGCCACGATCAAGTGCCAAGCTTGACAGCTATTTTAACGATTTTAATCTCGTTTGCCGGTCGCTAAGTTGTTCTCGCACTTCATCACCGCTGTTGTCAGTGGCACGACACTTATATTGTATGTCGATAGGTCAACTTACATGCCACTTTTTGTGGCACGAGGTGCCAGTTTCTTCCACTTCCCCCTCCCTTTCTTTCTGCCAAGATGTCATCATGACAACACACAGATAACAAATACGGCTCGCGTAGGACTTCACGAAAAGCCATTGGCGAGTTTCCCATCCCAGCACGGCGTCTCGGAATGTGAGCTGCATGCCTCGAAAATCGAAGACCTGTGTTCTTTGATCGGCTAAGAATAACGGTTCGTCCAGTAGTGCCTAACACTAGGAATAGTAGTATAAGATAGTCGCAGATGGTGGAGAACAAGGCGACCAAAGGCTGCTCTCCTATAACTAACTAGCATACGTATAAGCGAATTCACAAGCCCACAAGCACTGCCATACGTATTGTAAGAGTATGCGCTTCATACTTACAATAGGCGACGATCTACATACAAAACTGACACAACAGCCTACCTACTGTAAGTAAGTCGTCCGACCCCACGCGGAGCTTGCACACGTTTTGTATTGCTCTGTGGGACCGGAGTCTAAACGGTTCGGGCGAGAGTGCGATAGTGATCGGCAACACAACGCCGTGACATGCAAGAAATCACCACTTCAGCATCACGGTCCACACTCAATGGTTTTCATCTAGCTAGCGTCAGACTTCGGAAGAAACGCGCGTCATGTTCACGCCAGGCGTGGCCCAAGAAGCACACCTTGTTACCACCAGCCCTACGTGCAGAATTGAAACTACTCGTCCAGCACAATAGGATCATATAGTTCGAATATGCACGAAGATAATACCAAGTTAGGTATGTATGTCGACTATTGAGTTTGGAACTACCTACCTAATCTAGCTATAACGAAGCCATATGGCACACGGAAATCCGACTCCCTGTCTTTGTCCTATCGTTGCACCAGGCCGCTGAGATAAGTCCAAGCAGCTACTCTGTACTTATGATCCTAATCCTCGTATGTCACCGCTAGATGGTGCAGTAAAGGAAGCCAGCTAGTGAGGTATCCTTGATCCGAGCGACGTCGGTTAATCGTTAGAGTCCTATATCAGCCTTCTCAGCTTGTTTTGCGTAGATGATATGTAAATCCTATTCGCGACGTTACACTTCCTACACAACGGAGGCGCCTTCTAGAACACTGCAGCAAAGTTGGTGTGTCACATCGCAGCAGAGGCCGATCTGGAAGCGGCCCGATCAAGGCTAACATTCGCAACCCTACCACGAGCTATATTGGGCGTGCCTCCCTATAGTCGTTGGTGTGACTTGGAGGGGACGCCTTGAGGATACAGAGTAATCCAATATCGAATGCGATTCTTACTCGCTGCAGCTACACAGCGGTCAATTTTTCCCTCGCCATCAACCTTCGCTCATGCTAACCCCGGCAGATGCGCTGAGAGCATATTGCATCGTTCAAGTGAAATGAACCGTAAGCGTCGCCTTCAAGCAACGAACTTGCGTATACGAGCTTCCTTCATGTACGGTAGAGCAGGCACTCGACTTGGCATAACAATGACAGCTTGCTAAGACTTGGCATAATGCCAGGAGCGGTCTGGCGTGTAAGCTTGACAGCTACGTTCTATACGTAGTATCAGATGACATACAGCCTTGTTCTCTTCTCACCTACCTAGGTACTTCTTCACACCCTCCCAAAAAGTGTTTCTTTGAGAAAGTGCACGGCGTTACTAGGTAGCACAGTCACGGGGGTCACAAACCTCCACGGTTATGCTAAGCACCTCAACAGCCTTCATGCAGCCTAATGTTCTTGGAGCCCCAAACACGAAGTTGCATGTGAAACTGAGGTTGGAAGACTGAGTCTTAGAGCTGATGTGGTGAGTAGATGGAGATAGAGTGAAAATGATTAATATGCCTTTTTCGAGCTTAGAGAACCCTACCTCTGACAAGTTATTTTTTGTCTAGCAGGCGGTCTTTGAAGGCAACGATACTATAATTACTTTATTGATGGCTTGTTACAAGACTTCGTATTAGAGAATGGATATTTCCTAACTAGCGGCCGAACCTCCACTGATGCGAAACGGGATCCCGAGAGCCCTAGGGACTAGCTCCGGTTTCCGGTTTCGAAGCCCACTTGTATAACCTTAACGTTAAGGAAGCTATCGTCAAAGCTGGCCCTCTTAGTGTTTGTGGCAGCCCAAAGAGTTGCCGAAGGGAGCAGGCCCCACGACGTCTTACATAGGAGGGGCTCGTAATGGGAGATATTGAGCTAGGATTTTTGGGTTCAGCACCGCACTTTCTCGTTGTATCATCATGCGTAGGTAGTCGATGTCTTGTTTCCTCCCAAGCGAGGCTCCTCACGGAGTAGGCGAGACTTTATCGTGCACCTAGCACGTCTCTCGATGGGTATTCCTCTTGCTGCGCGTCTACTTCGTAAGTTTTTAGCTAGAGTAAGTGAAACTCGTCTATGAACTGACTGAGCGCTGCTCGCTTTGCCCGGTAGACTCGGGTCAAACAAGAATTTCTTAGATGGTAGGCGTTCTATCGTCATCTACGTGACGATAAGTCTAAATAGACAATCAGCTGAGACTGACCAATTTAGACTCTTCCATCACTAATGTATGTCTTAAGTCTTCGTCAGGTACCACCTAGGGCTGCGCCGATAGTTCTGAGACATCGATTACCAGAGTCAAGAGGGGAGCACACGTGGTAATAGTATTGACTACTTGAGACAGGCGGAAATGGAATTATTCTATTCTCCTTAATATTCCGAAGCGAGGCCAGTCACAGAATCTCGACTGATAACCACCTACCCTGTTCGATCGATTATCTCCCACGATTCGTACGACATCTTCAACACTGAAAATCGTCTCTAGTTTCCTCTTTATAGTACTAAATAGTATGATTAGCTAGGTATTTCGTTGCTGCTCATAACGTGTAACATTATCCTACTACCTAGGCGAGCGCGCATTTACTACTCGATGGTATAGCACCCTAATAACCGTAAATCACACAGACGACGGGACATGATTCAAGTGAAAGCAAGGTCGAATGATTAGTGAGATACGATGGTTAAAATTACATTATGACTAGGCAAAACCGTCCATCGCTATGTACTAGTTCTGACCTCCGGCCTCTCTAGAAGGGCTCCTATCCATGTATCCATCCACTACTTAAGATATCCCCAAATATTTATCTCTCCGTAGTTTTCTCCGTAGAATACCAGCTATACATTTTATTTGAGGGCAGAAGGTAGTCGTATGAAGCGATAGGTGGCTCCTCGAACGGGCCGGCGAGGTCGTAGGGATATAGATACTTCTTCTTACCATCGGCCGCAACATCCCAGCGCGTGTTAGGCAGGATAGCCTCAACTGATATGCGCGCATTGTAATCCAAGGTGGCCATGAGTACCCAGGCACAGATACCCGTCATCTCGATCCTTTGTTGATACGGGTTGACCCACTGTGACATACTCGTGATGGTCGAGTCGTTGTAATATTCCATTCCTGAGGTAAACCAATCTATGACTGTAGTACATTAAGTTAGTCATTGCTAGAATTTCCAGTACGATAGCGAGGCTCTTCTATTCGTGTGAAAACCTGGAATACAAGAATACAGCCCGAGAACAAGATGACTGCGCTTGAAAGAGGGCGGGCGCGAAGAAGGTGGACTGGCAATATCACTTACTCTGGTTAATGAGACCCTTAACCACAGCAAAACAACGCTCTCCCGATGTTGCCTCATCAAACGGCATGGGTGAGCAACGAACATCTAGTTCTTGTACATTTCTAACGTCGATGCCTGCGCGGGACCATAACTCAGCGAGCCGGGCTTGCAGCCGGACGTGTCGGTCTTCGATGGGCTGGTGCCGTTGGTTCCCATCGGGATCCGGGGAGCGACGAGGATCGATGATGGCGTAGGATACCAGCTGATCGAAGAGATCAACGTTATCAATTGTGTTTTGTGAGTGCCATATGACGGTTACATAGTCGCTACCCCATTTGTCTTCTACCCAGAGGGGCCAGATTATCCACGGCCGCTTCTTCAGGTCGGAGTAGAGCCTATACTCGGTCTCGTCGGGCTTTCCGCTTATGGGCAAATGGTATTTTTTCTCACTCATCTTGGCGTACATGGCTGCTTTGGCGGCCTCATTGTCACCCCAGAGTGCTGGGCCATTGGGGAGGTTAATGTGTAAGTACCTGCTGGCCTCTCCTGGCATGCACTTCCATAGGTGGTCCAGCGTAATGTCCAAGGCGGTCATAGAGATAGGGGCGTCACGAGAGAGCTGTAGGCTCGAAAGGGCACTCCTCGAGCGGTATGAATAGCTGACGTAGGTAGGATAGGGAACATCTCGCTTACGCCTCTTATCCTGAGGGATAGGTTCAAATGTCCCGTCGGAGACCGTCCATCCATGGCTCATGCGGAGACCGAACTCACTTGCTCTTTTACGCGTATTGTCTGATGGCGCCTCCCAACTACGAGAAGCCTCGTCACCGTCTGTTCCTTGGGCACGAGGCGGCGAGGGAGTGCCCCATCTGCCCCATGCGGGGTATTTGAGGTCACCAGTCAATTCAGTACCCTCGGGGATTATTGGCATCCTCGGGTCACCGCCGTCGGCCCTGGGGGGATATTGATTGCCTAGGAACTTCGCGGTGGTCTTATCCCAGACCTCCTGGAGCTTGGGCATCGCGTTAAAAGCTCTCGAGGCATCTCGGCCGGCGTGTTTGAAGATGGCCTCTTTCTCTTCGCTATTTGGAAGTTGGTTCAGCCAATCTGCTTTTGGTCAGCCCTCGTGTCTGTGTGTATGACGCGTGAAAGACAGTATCTACCTGTTATATCCCAGATGTCATTATTTATTATCACCCAACAATCATCCCGCTTATTGTGCCATGAAACCTCCACGGAACTGTGTATGGCAGGAGGGGCTTCGGGGTTCGTAGTTGAGGTCGGCTGCTGTGTCGCTCCAACGCCTTCATCACTGCTCCCCTCCTGAGGCGTGTTGGCCTTTGCCGTTCCTCTCCCTCTTCCTCTCCACCCTCCCTTCGCTGTTCCTCTTCCCCTCCCACTTCTGGCCACCATGCTCGGCAATAAAACAAAACAAGGGGCTCCACGAATTAGAGAAAAGTGTTGTTGATAGGCCGGAGTGTAGAGAACCGGCTGTGGTGAATAGCACTCAATCACTAGAGTAGGAGCCCAAAAAATTCGTCTTCGGTATCTTTTCTGGCAAACGAATAGAATGATGTGCGGACAACTTTAAAATGGCAGAACAATAGGGGTGATATCAAGCTAGGCATGCATTCTTGAAAACATGCCTGGGTAGGGTGTCTTGGTACACTGGTTTCGGATGGTGGCCTTTGTCGTGATCTATCCCCCAAGGCCACGTCCTTTGTTCACAACAAACGTTTGCGAGCGATGAGAAGGCGGGAGAAATCAGTTCCTAAGGTATTCTCTATCCTCCATTGCCTCTGTGCAGAACGAAACTGCAAAGCCCGGATGCATCGTGCGTTCCGGTTGCCTATCCTTTACTTACCTAGGTATATAGTCTCTTACAACGAACGGAAGGGAACCCTTAGCCTAGCCTGTATATGGCCTTTTGGGTGTCCCGTTAATTTCTTAGTGTTTCTAACGAACGGCTTTAAGAAGATGGGATCGAGTATAGAAGCCATACCATAGGTAGCTAAGTGTCTAAATCCTTTTATATTCAAGTGAGTTTTGTTGGCTGGCTCGATGATTCGCTGCTGCGGCTTTGCTTCTCGGTATCGCAGCATGATCTCTGGCTCCCCTATGAGTGGTATAATAATTTAATTTAGGGGGACAACATGGATGAAATATCTGAAATTACATGTACAGCACTGATATGCAGTATGGATTTCAAGCTGATGTTTGGATTGTGAAGATATGTGTAGATGCACCGGTACCTAATGTACATAGCGTACAATTGAATCTGATAGATGCATAAAATCACCTAAGTAGATACCTAGATACCTCATCTAGTTACCTAAGTATACTAAGTCGTAAGTTCCATGTACGCGACAATTTGTTATGAATTTTATATAGTCGCTTAAATATTTAATTTTATTAATAAACCTAAATAATTGTAGATACATTATTAAAGCTACCATGTTTAGTCGCGTACATAGGTTGAAAGTGTTTTTTTTTTATTAAAACTGTAGGTATCACCGCTTAGGCAGGTACCTCTAACTAGGTATGTACTTAACCAGGTATGTATTTGTTTACCTATCCTGCAATTTCGCGTAGACGGGAGAGTAACCTGTTTATTTGTATATCAATTAAACTGCAAGACGCGTCTCGTCTCGAACACCCAGGTACATGGCAACCGCGTTTTCTATAGCTCTCGCTCCCTCTTTTTCACCTTTCCATGCCACTTAACTTCTTAACCACTGTTTCTCTCTTCCGGCCTCTACGTGATTTTCAACAACTAGAGGGAAGTTCAGATTGTCATTGAATCTGTCCTGTGTATCATATCTTCAGTAATCGGACTGTATCTCGTGCGAGTGCGCGGGTTGTATATTTATATATCTTCTCCTGGTGTGCTCGTTGTTGAGTGCAATATAATCCAGCTAAACTGCGGGAATCTACTCTACGCGAAATCAAAGTGGCCAACGTTTTGGATTGACCACAAACCGTTGCTTGATTAGCTATTAAAAATACAAAGAGTAGCGCGTTTGTTCCTCAAGTACTGAAAATGGGCGAGACACGAACACCAGCAAAGACGCCCTCGTCGTCGAGGAAATCTGGCCCGGCGTCGACGCCGGCCTCTGCCTCGGCTTCGTCGGCGACAGCAACACGCAAACAACAGAGCATTCTAGGCTTCTTCGCCAAATCTTCCCCCAGCGCTCCCGCCAAATCCACCACCACCACTCCTACCACCGCCGCCTCCGCCACCCGAGCATCCTGCCTTCAGGAGACCACAAAATCCAACTCGCTCCAGCTGAGTAGGAGCAAGAAGGCCTCCAACGTCACACCCGTTCCCAGCAGCGACGCGATCGAACCCTCCAGCTCCCAAGAAAACCACGACTGTGCCACCGTCACCCCCGGTAACAAGGTAACCCTAGCCCGACCTCCCTTCGTCCTCACCTCTTGCGTTTGCTAAGATAGCTATTCTTGAAGAAGCGCGCTGCCGCCACCAACCTCGTCATGGGTAGTAGTCCCTCTCGCAAGGTACGTTTGTCCCGATTACAGAGTCTTGCGATAACTAGACAGCCTTGGATGGCTCGAGGCACTACGGGAGCCCCGTAATTGGAGCCTCTTTGACTAACGACTAAATTGGTGAATTAGGCCAAGAAGAAGGTCAGCTATGCTGAGTCTTCTGACGACGACGACGATGAAGACGTCTTCGCCGCTCTAGAAGTGTCTCGCTCTCGACGTCGTAGCCGCCAACGAGCCCAGGCGGTTGTCGAAGAGGATGAGGACGATTACCAGGAGCCAGATGGTGGCGCTGCTCATGACGACGAAGATGGTATGTCTTGAACTGGAATCGCATGTCTCCCTAAACAACATATTCTAACACGCGTGGCGGGAAGATGAAATGGCCGACTTTGTAGTCTCAGACGACTCGGACGCTCCGTCCAAGAAGAGAAAGCGGCCGACCAAGGCCCCGACGGCACGAAAACGATCATATGCCTCGTCACCTATGCCGAAGGTAGAAGAGAGCGACGCCGGAGAAGACGAGGTGTTGGAGGATCTACCCTCGACCTCGACTGCACAGCAGTGGGCCTACGACCCAGATACCATCGATCCAGTCAAGGCGAGGGCGGCGCCCACATCGAAGCAATCGGCGAACAAGGTCAAAGCACACACGCGTGAACCCGAGGACCGATACCCTTGGCTTGCTAAGATCACAGACATCAATCGCAACCCGCCGGGCCACCCCGACTACGACCCCTCCACCGTCTATGTGCCACCCATGGCCTGGAGTCAATTCTCCGCCTTTGAGAAGCAGTACTGGGAGATAAAGCAGAAGCTCTGGACCACGGTTGTCTTCTTCAAGAAGGGCAAATTCTACGAGCTGTACGAGAACGACGCCACCATCGGCCACCAGCTCTTCGACCTGAAACTCACCGACCGTGTCAACATGCGCATGGTTGGCGTCCCCGAGGGCTCGCTGGCCATGTGGCAGAATCAGTTTATCGCCAAGGGATACAAGGTCGCGCGCGTCGATCAGATGGAGACGGCCCTCGGCAAGGAAATGCGGGAGAGGGACGGCGGCAAGGCGAAGAAACAAGACAAGATCATCCGTCGCGAGCTTGCCTGTATCCTCACAGGCGGGACCCTCGTCGACGGCAGCATGCTGCAGGACGACACGGCGACGTATTGCGTGGCCATCAAGGAATCCGTCGTCGATGACCACCCGGCCTTCGGCGTCGCCTTTGTGGATGCTGCCACTGGCCAGTTCTTCATCTCTGAGTTTGAGGATGATGTCGACCTAACCAAGTTCGAGACACTAGTCGCTCAAACGAGCCCACGAGAGTTGCTACTGGAAAAGTCACGTATATCAACGAAGGCGCTTCGCATTTTGAAGAACAACACCTCGCCTACTACTATTTGGAACTACTTTAAACCGGGGACAGAGTTCTGGGAGGCCGAGTTAACTCGTCGCGAACTCGGCTGTAATGGGTACTTCGCTTTAGACGAAGATAGACATAAACGTTGGAAAGAGGTGTGGCCTGAGACGCTGGCTGATGCTAAAGATAAGGACCTGTTGATGTCTGCACTGGGTGCTCTGATTCAGTACTTGCGCGTCCTCAAAATTGAGCGCAACCTCCTATCCCAGCGCCACTTCACTTGGTACAACCCCATCCACAAGAATGGCACCCTCATTCTCGACGGCCAAACCCTGATCAACCTCGAGGTCTTTGCCAACTCTGTGAATGGTGGCGTCGAGGGCACCCTATTCTCCCTTCTCAACCGATGCATCACGCCATTTGGCAAGCGCCTATTTCGTCAATGGGTGTGCCACCCCCTCTGCAACATACGAAAAATCAATGCGCGATTAGACGCCGTGGACATGTTGAATGCAGACGTCAGTGTGCGCGAACAGTTCTCATCCCAACTCGCTAAGATGCCCGACCTGGAGCGTCTCCTGTCACGAATACACGCGGGCGCTTGCCGACCCGAAGACTTTGTCAGAGTTCTCGAAGGGTTCGAGCAGATCGAGTATACTAACAGCCTGCTCGGTGCCTTCGGGGGCGGTAACGGTCTTATCGACCGCCTTATTTCTTCTATGCCAGATCTGAGTGAACCTCTGTCATATTGGAAATCGGCTTTTGATCGTAAAAAGGCCCGAGAAGAGAAGCTTCTCATCCCAGAGCGTGGCATTGAGGAAGACTTTGACGGTAGCCGCGAATGGATCGCCGAAATCAAGGACGACTTGCAGTCTTTGCTCAGCAAAAAGAAGGCCGAGCTAAAGACGAAGTCTATCAAGTTCACCGACGTTGGTAAAGAGGTCTACCAGATGGAAGTGCCCAAGGCTGTCAAGGTTCCCAAGGACTGGCAGCAGATGTCGGCGACGGCTAGCGTCAAGCGCTACTACTTCAAGGAATTGACTTCGCTCGTACGAAGGCTACAGGAGGCCGAGGAAACGCACTCGCAACTGCTCCGCGATGTGGCACTCCGCTTCTTCAAGCGCTTTGATGCCGACTACGAGATTTGGCTGCAAGCCATCCGCATCGTGTCACAACTCGACTGCCTCGTCAGTCTTGCTAAGGCGTCATCGTCGCTGGGTGAGCCTAGCTGTCGTCCTGTTTTTGTCGACGAGGAGCGCAGCGTCGTCGAGTTTACCGAGCTTCGACACCCCTGCATGCTTCATACGGTGGATGACTTCATTCCCAACGATATTGTCCTTGGAGGCGATTCTCCCAACATCAACCTGCTGACGGGTGCTAATGCTGCTGGTAAATCTACGATCCTCCGAATGGTAAGTACTTAATATGGTTCACATCGTTGCGTCAGCATGCTAACACCAAGAAGTCCTGTACAGCCGTCATCATGGCCCAGATTGGCTGCTACGTGCCGGCTTCTGCGGCGCGCCTCACCCCCTGTGACCGCATCATGTCTCGGCTCGGTGCCAATGACAATATTTTCGCGGCGCAATCGACATTCTTTGTCGAGTTATCTGAAACCAAGAAGATCCTATCAGAGGCGACACCGCGCTCTCTCGTCATCCTCGATGAGCTGGGCCGGGGTACCTCCAGCTATGATGGTGTCGCAGTGGCACAAGCCGTGCTGCACCATGTAGCCACACATATCGGATGTATCGGTTTCTTCGCCACACACTACCACTCTCTCGCTACGGAGTTCGAGAACCACCCGGAGATCCGAGCCCGGCGAATGCAGATTCATGTCGACGATAAGAACAGACAAATCACCTTTTTGTACAAACTCGAGGACGGCGTAGCCGAGGGAAGTTTCGGCATGCATTGCGCAGCCATGTGCGGCATTGCCAACCGCGTGATCGAGCGCGCCGAGGTCGCCGCTAAAGAATGGGAGCACACGAGCAGACTCAAGGAGAGCTTGGAACGTGCCAAAGAGGGGTGTTACATACCGCTAGGCGTCTTGAGCGACGTGGCCGCGCTTCTCGACGACGACAAGAGCGCTGATTTCGCGGCGAGGAGCCTAGAAGTGCTCGCACGAGCTATCGAAGCTTTGTAAAAAGAAGAGCGTGTTTATACTATCTTGCTCTAGGCGAAAATACCCTAGAGGAGTTCGGTCTGTTCTGTTTTAAACAGGTTTCGAGTCTGCGTTAGATCTGGCAAAGACTTTAGGTCTAGTGTATGGATGTGTATGGCGTTGCGGTTAAAAGTTTTGAGCGCTGTTGCAATCCTGGGTGTGTATATGGCTGATACAAAAATAATAACTTAATGTTGCTCTACGGCCTCTGTTATGATTACGACTATGTGATCTTCTACGCTTTCGAACGCTATTACACTTCTAGTACCCTGTTGTAGAGAATGACCAGACATATCAGAGGGGTTAAGGCATGATGGTAAAATTCGATGTTGTTAGTAACTATACGAGATGAAAGAATAGGAAGGTAGCTTGGATCCTTGCTAAGTTGTTTCATTTTCTACTTCGTCAACTACTAATCTTGAACGTAGATCGCACAACTAAAGCTATTAGTTGCGTGCCGTAGATAATACAAGCAAGTATATACCTCCGTCTCGCTAATCTATGCAGTTAACATCTAGCAAATGTTAGGGGTCAAGCATAGCTTCACAATTTTATATTGAGAGGGTATTATCCGAGCCAATGTAGCAACAATTTCATCAACGCTTCTCTATTTCTGAGACTGCTATCCAGTACCTATTGATAAGGAAGTTCCTTGACTTATTTATATCTCTGCCCTAATCACAAGCGGCCTTTATCCGAAAACTTCCCATCCGATCCCTCGACGTCGCTCTCGCGCGCGTACGCCTCGATGGCAATCTGGTCCAGATCCCAGATGGTCTCGGCGACCAGCGTCTCCTTGGCGGGGAAGGCGTAGCTGAGGACGGTGTAGAGGAAGATGGAGGTGACGAAGCCGAACATCCAGTTGAAGGTGTAGAGGTGCGTGAGGCCGGCGTTGATGTGCACGACGCTCGCGCCCGAGATGCTCTGTCCGAGCCCCGGGAGCAGCGGGGCCACGGGCACGAGGAAGGCGACGGCGGCGCGCCAGTTGCAGCCGGCGACGTAGCGGTAGCGGCCGTCGGGGTTGTACAGGGCGGGGATGTCGATGGCCTGCTTCTTGACGAGCCAGAAGTCGGCGGCGAGGATGCCGGCCAGCGGGCCGAGGAAGACGGCGTAGCCGCCGAGGAAGGCGAGGAGCGTGGCGGCGGAGCTCAGGATCTTCCAGGGCACGAGCACCCAGCCGGCGATGACGGCGGCGATGAGGCAGCCGCGCGGGATGTTGACCCAGCGCGGGAAGAGCACGGTGAGGTCGTTGGCGGCCGAGATGCTGTTGGCCGTGATGTTGGTGCCGACCTGCGCGATGTACCAGGCCAGCGCGGCGAAGAAGGCCGCCGCGCGCCCGCCCGAGCCGTAGTCGAGCCACAGCGTGATGATGTCCAGCGGGTTCCACAGGAACTGGCCCGTGAAGACGTGCGCCGCCGACGTCGTCACGATGCCGATGGTGCCGCAGATGGTGAAGATGATGGGCATCATCGGCAGCTGTACGAACTGCCCGTTGGCTGACTTGGCGTAGCGCGTGAAGTCTGGGATGTTTACTGCTAGTGTCGACCAGCTGCCCGTCACGCTCGACATGCTCGAGAGCCAGAGGTAGGCGTATTCTGTTTCGCCCCACGAGGGATAAATTAGCCGTTGTTGCTTTTCTAATTATGTTTATGTTTGATTTGCTTAAACTTGAATCACGATAGCTAAGACTAAGGGGATCGATCCATTTACGATATAACGTAACTCCTTCAAATATAAGGACTAGAAAGGAGTTGATAGGGAAAGGGAAGAACACTCACCCGATCCGCTAACCGTGGCGCGTTGCGCGAAGATCTCACCGCCGCCGCCGGCCTTGTGAACTGACCAGCCGAGGAGCGCAAGCGCGGATACCGGGGCCGCGAATAACTTGATCCAGAACAGCGGCTTCAGCTTCGTAGGGTGGATGAGGAGGAGAGGGAGTTGGATGATCCAGAATAGGAAGAAGGATATGAAGCCCTGCGTCGTGAGACCGGCGGATTTGGGTAGCTGGTTTGGGATGTCGTTGTAAGACGGCGCCCAGGCACGGAGCATAATAGTTATACATTGCGAGCCGTTCACGCTCTAGTTGTCCTCTTTGTTAGTGGTGTTGGCATTCTAGAAAGATTTCTTTCGTCAAGGTTTTATGGATATGAGTTTCCATGATTCTATTACTCACCTGGATACCAAGCCAGAACATGGCGAGAACGCAACGGCTGACAATGGAGAAATACCGCAGGTAATAACCGAAACTACTGGTGGCTATGACGGAGAAGGGGATGTGCAGCTTAGATCCGATAGCGCCATTGAGCACGATCGGGATGGCCACGGCCAGATTACCGAGGAACATGATCGGGATGGCCTCTCGCCATGATAGGCCGACGGCGAGGACAGCGGATGCGGTCTGCCATGTTGAGAGGTTCAGCACATCGGTGGCCCAGTAGGCGATTATGCTCCAGATGCCCCAGTTCTGCTGCTCCGGAGGGGTTGGGTCTATTCCCGGCTGTCTGTTAGTCTACGCATGCACGTATGTATGTATGTTACTCCCGGCGGGAAGTGTAAGACGCGGGGTGCAGGAGAGGGATGTAGTTCGTCGTACCCATATCCTTATTGGTCCAGACGTGAGCTGGAGCGAGAGCTCCCGTTTGTTTCGGGAGCTCCCATGCGTGCAGAGATGTACATTTCCGCTTGATCTCGGAGGCTGACGGCCTCGTCACTGCGTAAAACCAAGAGTTAGAGAGAAATGGGTGTTCATAAGGTAGCACTTGGTGGATTCACTGCGGATAGGTTTCGACTACATGCAGGAGACGTAAACTATGCTAACACGAATAAAGAAAACATTCAGGAATGCGTACTGTTGAACAGATACCAGGAATCGGAGATAAATGTCGTAATAAGCCGGAGGATATGCCGCCTAGGTAGCTTTTCATCCGTGACCAAAGGCCTATGAAGCAAGCGTCTTTCACGATATTTAGTTCGCTATTAGTCCCGCGTACGGCAGCAAGCTTTCGAGGCCTGCTGGGCCTACCTATATATGTAAGTAGGCACAGGTACATTCTTATCTCTTCCCCCGGTCTAGATCTCAAGAGGTATCCTGAATCTGTACCAGCCACTCGCCCGCATTCCATATGCGTACTACGTTAAGGAACCCATGTCAGGTGATGTAGCATCATCAAGGCTCAGCTGAGCCCATGTTCTTAGGTAGGGCTAGATTAGGGAGGGCCAGGTATACCAATACCGACAAAACTATTTTTTTTCTGCTTTCGTTTTTAGTTTTTAATTTTTAGTTTTCAGATTTGCAAATAGCGTACAAAGCAATAAATCAATTAAGTAAATATATATATTATTATATAAAAATATAAAATATAATATTAAATTTTAGCTTTTTATTATTATTATTGCACAAATAAAATAATAATATTTATTTAATATAAAAAAGCAAGTAGTTTTGCTTTCTGACTGCTGCGCAGTTGAAGCGCGACCGTAGGTT
Source organism: Nemania diffusa (assembly GCA_038501195.1). Classification (NCBI taxonomy): domain Eukaryota; kingdom Fungi; phylum Ascomycota; class Sordariomycetes; order Xylariales; family Xylariaceae; genus Nemania; species Nemania diffusa. The sequence continues at coordinate 3,773,130 of JBBPUQ010000009.1, read as the reverse complement.
GTACAGCTACAATATAGCTACAATAACCTCAGTTAGTGCAGTCACAACTTTACATTTACATGGGCGGCTAAACCGCCAGCTGTACAACCGGACCAGCAACTCAGCTTTTAACGCTTTTTTTTTTAATAAAAAAAAAGAAAAATAAGTATTATTGTTATCGTTGTTATCGCTGCTGTCATTGTTAAGTAGTTTCGCTATTTACAGTTGCTACTTACAGCAGCTACTGAAGTGACTTAGCAATCGTACGCAGGTAGTCGACCGACATATAAAGTGGGGCAAATTCAGTGTTTTTGGTGTTTTTTTAGTTTTGTCGGTATTGGTATACCTGGCCCACCGTCCTAGATAGATGTTCAGAATAAGTAAGCCAATAATATGAGATGTTCTTATCGGCATTGGTCTTACCCCAGTCTCTGTCGGGGATAGTGCGCAATGCAGCGATCTTCATCCTACGAGATAGAGCAATAAAACAACCTGATGTTTCTGTCTCGCCGTGGCGGATTTTTATCGTAAGGCTTTATTGCTTCCACTCCATTCACGAAGGAGAGTCGGAATCAAGATACCAGCTAGATAGCCAGAGGTTGTAGTCGTATGGAGTCAATATCTCCCATGCCTATCTCCTCACATTCTCCCGTCTCTCCGGCTGTAGATAGAGAGAGCGCAAGGAGGCACTTGGCTTTTGATAGCAGCTACCTATATAGATGCATGATGATGCAGGTATAAGCAGCCATGAGGTACAGTAGATACAGTATCATGAATGGGACGGGCCGTACGCAGTACTCTCTGTAGAAATTTGAGGCGAATTAGATGCATGGAAGAGAGATACTGGGATTCGTTAATGTGTTACCGCAGATATGCTTGCTCATGTGACTATACCTAAAGGGGGTTCAAATTGATCGTGTAGTAACACCTATTATATCATACAAGTAGGTAATCGGTAGATACACCGTTCACCGTATCGTATGGATCGTAGGTATCGTATAGAATATGGCTGGAGATGGGTAATTAGGTACATTAGGTACATAGGTATTTGATTTGAGACTGTAACACATGCATACAGAAGTTGGGGTCGAATTCAAAGGTAACGCCAAGGAAACTAGCCATGTATAAATAAAATAACCCAAACTGTGACACTAGTATATATAGCCTAGATAATCTAAAACAAAGCAAGTTTTCTACTTTATTAAATTAATAAGTAAAATATAGCAACTATTACTAATTTATATTATAAAATATTTTAAATTAATATTATAATATTAAATTAAAATAGTTTAAAAATTTAATTTAAATATATATTTTTAAATGTTTTTTTTTTTTAAAAAAAAATTTAATAAAACTTTAAATAGTTTAAAAAATAAATTATAGCTTTAATAATATTATTAAATTATTTTTAAAAATTAAAATATATAACTATTGTTTTAAAAATTATATTTTTATTAAATATATAAAATTAATTTTAAATAAAAATAAAAAAATTATAAAAATTTTAATAGTTAATTAAATTAATTATAAATTTTTTATATAAATTTTTATTAATATATTTTATTAAAAAAAAATTAAAAGTTATAAAAGTTATAATAATATAAAATAAATTTTAAAAATTATAATATTATAATTTTTTATAAAAAAAAGTTTTAAAAATATTAAATTAATAATTAAATTAAATCTAATAATTTTAAATTATATTATTTTTTTATTTTTTTATTTAAAAATTAAAAATTAAATCTTAAATTAATAAAAAAAAATTATTTAAAATAATATAACTTTTATATATTTTTAATAATAATAAAAATATTAAAAAATTTAAAAAAAAATTTATAAAGTTTTTTATTTTATAATTATTAAAAAATAATAAAAAAACTTTATAAATTATATATTTTAAAGCTATATATATTAATATAAAATAAAACTTTTATATATTTAATTTATATAAATTATAATTTTTTAAAAATATTATAAAGTTATAATAAATAAATATAATATTATTATTAAATTTATTATTAAAATTATTTAAAAATTTAAATATAACTTTAAAAAATTCGATATAAATTATAATAAAAATAATAAAAAAATTAAATAAAAATTTAATAATAAAACAAATATTTAAATATAAAAAAATAAAGCTAAAAATATTAATTAAATAAAATATTAAAAAAAAGTTTTAAAATTATTTTTTATATTTTATATATAAAAATTATAAATAAAATATTTAAAATAATATTTTATTATTTAAAAAAATAACATTTTATTATATATATTATTATAATATAAAAAAATTTAAAAAAAAAATAATTATAATTTAAAAAAAAAAATAATAAAATTTTTTTTAAAAAATTTATAAAAAAAATATTAAAAAAATCAAAAAAATATATATAATAAATAATTTATTTATATAAAAAAAATAACTAAAAAAAAATATTTAATTTTTTAAATTTTATAAAACTAAAAAATTAAATAATTAATTAAAAGTTTAATAAATTAAAAAAGTTATAAATTAATTATAAAAAAACTATAAAAAGTTTATATAATATATAAAAATTTTTAAAAATTAAAAATTAAAAAAAAAAATAATTTAAAATAACTAATATTAAAGTTTTTTTAAAAGTTTTTTTTTAAAAAAATTAAACTTTAAAAAAACTTAAATTTTAAAAAAATTTAAGTTTTAAAAAAACTTTAAAAAAACTAATTAATTATAATAAATTATAATAAATTATTTTTTTAATTTATATTAATAATAATTTATTAATATTTAAATTAAATTTTTTATTAATATTTTTTTTTTATATAATTATTATTTTAATTTTTTTATTATATTTAAATAATTTTAAATAAATTTTTTAATAAAATTTTAATTTAGTTTATTTTTTATATATAATATAATTTAATTTAAAATTTATAAATATAAAAGTTAAAAAATTTTTATTAAAATAAAAAAATATTTAATTTTTTAAAAATATTTAAAAAATATAAATTTTATTTAAAATAAATAAATAATTATTTAAAATAAAATTAAAAATATTTAAAAATATTTTTATTAATTAATAAAAATATATATAAAATAAATATATATAAATAATTTAAAAAAAAATATAATTAAAACTTTTTTAACTATTATAATTAATATAATAATTAATAAAATAAAATAAATTTTTATTAATATTTTTAATATTATTAATAAAATTATATATTTATTAAAAAAATTAAATATAAAAGTTATAATTAAATTAAATTAATAAAAATTAATAATTTAATTATTAAATATATATTTTTAAAAAGTTAAATATTATTAATAAATTAAATATAAATTAATTAATTAAAAAAATAAAAAAAAATAAAAATAATAAAATAATAAAAAAAAAATAATTAAATTAATTAAATAGTTTATTTAATAAAAATAAATTAATTAAAAATAATTTAAAAGTAATTTTTTATATAAATTTAATAATAAATTATTTTAAAAAAATTAATAAAATATAAAAATAATTTAACTTTTTAAATTATATTTTTATAATTAATTTATTTTTATATTATTATTTTAAAAAAATAACAAAAAAAAATATAATTTATTTAAAATTAGCTATATTAAAAATTTTAATTAAATTTATATAATTAAAATAATTTAAAAGTTTTAAAAAAACACTTGTATAATTGATTATTTTTAAAAATTTGTTAATTACTTATATTTACACTAAATTTAGATGGGGCAAAAAGCAGAAACTGTACAGGGATTGGGCGTAACTAATGATTACACACACTGTAGCCGTTTCCTTGGCGTTACCCTTGAATTCGACCCCAACTTCTGTAGACCAGGGTTAGCTATCCGTCCCTCCATTTCATACCTGTCGACTATAGCTTTTAAATCGATAAAACGCCCTTAGGTAATCATAGAGCCATAAGATATGGAAGGGTAAAAGCCACCCCAAAAATTGGTTTATATTTTTCTGCTAAAGGCCCAATTGCACAGCCTTTACGGACAAGATAAGCTATCAAATATGGTGTAGAGGCAGGTTATAATGAATTCCATCCTCCCTATGGCCATCGGAGGTGTATTCTTGTAGCCGGTCCATCATATCCTAACCCCACAGTATGTACGTACCGAGGTAGAGGTAGCTTAGGCGGTACCTACCTCCAGTACCTATACCCTTGCCTAGTGGAATTGGTCCAATTAAGTTTTATACAATTCGAACCATAATTAGAATCGTGAGGTGATTCACATTAGCGACGGTGGACAAGCCACTCTTACGAGACCGACTCTACCCAAGGGATATGACGTCTTGCTAGTTCAACTGAGCGATATCACCCAATTGGCGACACGCGCTTGTAGTTAGTCATTATGAGCTTTCGGCCGGCCGGGAATGTATTCCGCTCGTATGCTCTCAACAACGTCTGCTGGCGATGCAGCCGGCAGATGACACCAAGAACAATATCAACAACAGCACCGACACTAAGGCCGAGACCGAGACTGAGACCGGCGCAGCAGCTGCCGGTCCAGACACCTCGAGCCTCAAGGAATTCCTTCTCCCAGATCGCCCCCCTCCGACAAGTCCTCAAATCCACACCAGCTCGCCTGAAAGCCGATTATTTCGTCTCTAATGAGCTGTCGATACGGACTTCTGCTTCTGGAAGCGTCGCTAGCCATCACGACGTGAAGCCCGACCCTGATAATATCCCTCCACACCGACGACGCCGGCTACGACAGCAAGAGAAGCGACAACAAGATGCGACGCGAGACACAGCTTCTGGGTCCACCTCTACTGGTATCTCTCGGTCGAAAGAGGGGTCCAGAGAGGGATCTACAGAGGGAGCGGCGGCAGCCACGGAAGATATCCTCCCTCCCAATGCATCTTCCGTCTTGACTACCGAATCGACGAGACACCCTATAAGCTCCCTCCGTAGCCAGCTGTCTCTCTTCCTCTCGCTCTCGAAACCCCGCCTCACTGTCCTCATCGTGCTGACCGCCATGGCACCCTATGCGCTCTACCCCGTCCCCGACTTCATCTCGCCCTCCGTCGGTCTCGACACTCCCTCCTTATCACCCTTGACCCTCGCTTTTCTGACCACCGGCACCGCGCTCTGCTGTGCCAGCGCCAACACTCTCAATATGCTTTACGAGTCCGCTTGGGACGCCATGATGAGCCGCACCCGAAACCGTCCACTCGTTCGAGGACTGATCTCCCAGCGAAGAGCTCTCGCCTTTGCTGTGTTCGCTGCCCTGACCGGTGTCGGTGGCCTATACTTCGGCGTCAACCCCACCGTCGCCTTCCTCGGCGCCGCTAACATAGCCCTCTACGCAGGGGTATACACCCCGCTGAAGCGGGTTTCCTGTCTCAACACCTGGGCTGGTGCCGTCGTGGGTGGTATACCCCCGCTCATGGGCTGGGCTGCGGCTGCTGGCGAGTACGCTACAGGAGATGGCTCGTTCCAGGAGCTGCTTCTCGCCCCCGAAGCCGTCGGCGGCTGGCTGTTCGCTGCCCTGCTCTTTGCCTGGCAATTCCCACACTTTATGGCCTTGTCCTGGTCGATACGCGAGGAGTATAAGATGGCAGGACACCAGATGCTGTGCTGGGTGAATCCCGCACGCAACGGCCGCGTGGCCCTCCGATATAGCCTCGCTTTCATCCCCATATGTATTGGACTATGCGCCGCCGGTGTCACAGAGTGGACCTTCGCCTTGACAAGTCTACCCGTCAATGTTTGGCTAGTGCGCGAAGCGGTGAAGTTCCACCGACTCGAAGGCTTCAAGGGAAGCGCGCGCGGGTTGTTCTGGGCCAGCGTTTGGCTTCTACCCGCTATCATGGTGTTAGCACTCGCACAGAAGAAGGGTATGTGGAGTCGTATATGGAGAAGCGTTGTTGGCGAACCAACGCTAGACGAGGATGAGTACGACGAAGACTATGATGAGGACGAAGAGTATAGCGGAGAACCCGCGAAAGACGCAAGGGGCAACGGTGCCCACCTCGAAGCAGTGGCGTCACACCTTAAATCTACGTGAAGATAAGGTGCCAATTCACCTCAGCGCCGACATCCATTCCAGCTTGTAACATAATGTTTATCAAATGTACAAACAACTACTTAGGGTTAAAGAAACAACCCGCAAATCACTAGACAACTTAGTACGTTCATTTGATCATGTGCAACGCGTTTGAAGGTTGAATTAAAAATGGTCTGTTCATTCATTCGTGAAAAAGTGCTGGCCTATCCCTTTTTTTTTGATCCGGACCCGTCCTCCTTATCCGAATTACCGGCGATGATCCCCCATCCTCTGGATCATCGGCCCCCGCCTAGCACCCGTGTGGTATCTATCTGATGACTAAGGTAAATAGTATAGGTACAATATATTCGCTTTGCTTGTAACCACCCCGTTTCCGAGCGAAAGGGGTGGTGAATATAAAATGCTGTCATTAAGAAGGAAAAGACCAGCGATGCTGAGCTCCCATTCGTGTGCTGCTGCTGTTTGCTCTGCTCTGCTCTGCTCTGCTCTGCCCCTCTAGGTAAGGTATTGCCCATCCAATGAATGAAGAAAAAGGAGAGAGATTATTTGACCGCCCCATGTTCTTGCCCTCCACCATCTTTTTCAACGTGCGATATTAGATTTCATCATCTCATCGTGTTCCCAATAGGGAAGATTAGAAAAATTGTATCAAGAGGGGGTTCTCTGGCTCTCCGACGGAGAGGCGGGAGAGTCCGAAGGAAGAAGATAACAAGAAAAAGACAAGATGAAAACCAAAATGGACCACGATTCCTTATGCGCCTCCAAGAATAGAAAAATCATGTCAGTGGCCCGATGAGGGCCCGTCGTTACCGCGCCCTGAACGCCCGTGCCCCGAGCGCCGGCGGACGAAACAAAAACCGAAATATGCATAGGCCCGTCTTGAGAGGGAAATCCAAAGAGAGGGAATAGAGGTAGAGACTTGATGGATGGAAAAATGAAAGTTCATACATGCATGGCAAGAGAAGGCAGCAGGGGAGGGGAGATGGGTAGAGATGTGTGTCGTATAGTCTCCATCAAGCCCTGCTGCGAATGTAGGGAAATGCGATCAGATGCTAGGCGCCGACCCGTGGGCGTGGCCGGGACGGTTGATGATGGCCTCGATGCCCATGTCGACGCTGGGCAGGCGCCCGTTGCCCATGTACGGCGAGCTGTCCTGCGAGTGGTGGTGCGCGTGCATGGCGTAGCCGTGGGCGGCGGCCGCCGCGGCCGACGAGACGGACGAGCCGTAACTCGATGCGTAGCCCGCTGCCGCCGCGGCCTGCGCCTGTGCCTGCGCGTGGGCGTGGGCGTGGTGGGCGGAGCCGTAGGGGATCGCCATGGGGTGGTGCTGTTGCTGGTGGTGGTGCTGCTGGTGGTGGTGGTGCTGTTGCTGCTGCTGCTGCTGCATGGCGTAGCCGCTGCCGCCCGAGTGCTGCGAGTGCACGCTCGACGACTCGGGGCTGCTGTACGACGGGTCGAGGTCATCTACTGGAGTCAGACCAATGCCGGAAATGCCGCTGTCGTCGTCATACCCATGGATCGAGTGACCCTGTTCCAGCCGCTCGCGGCGGGCCGCCGACCGCGAGGCCGACTGGAGGTTCTTGAGGCCGTTGTTCATGCACTGAGGTTGGGCGCCCAGTTAGTCTTGTGTTTAATATTTATTTATTGCGTGTTTATTTCGACGAAGGAGATGGAGGGGGTAAGAAAAGGGGTAGGGAAGAGTGTGCGCGTTGGTAGGGAGGTGAACGACAATTCAGAAAGAGAAAAGGACAAAAAAGGGATAAAAGCAAAAGAGAGAGAGACGGAAAGCTTACCTTAGCCTCGACAATATTCCACTTCTCCCCGGTCCGCGTCGCCAGACCCTGCCAGATCTCCTTCCGCATGCTCATGTAATCCTTAGCGAGACGTTCCAGTTTCCTGGCGTCCCAGTCGTCGGTGCCTCTGCGCTCCAGCAGGCGCTCGTGGCGCTTGCGGCAGGCGTTCGGCGACTTGTTCGGGAAGTACGAGCTCTGGATCTGCGCCCAGTTGAAACCCTGCTGCCGGGCCGTGAGCAGTTGCTGGTCGTCCTGCGGCGACCACGCGCCCGAGGACGGCCGGTGAGGCATGGGAGGGGGAGGCTGCGTGGCGACGGCCTGGGGGTACGGCTCGTAGGCCTGTGCTGCCATGGAGACCGAGCCCGTGGCCGAGGACGGCACCGTGTTGTAGAAGCTGGTGTTCAGGTTCGTGTTCAGGGGCAAGGTCGGGCGCGTGCTGTAAGTGATAGGCATGGCCGACGGCGCCAAAGTCACGGGCATAGCGTTCGAGTTCGAGTACCGGGCCTGGTTCGAACTCGACGAGCGTGTGTGCTTCGGCATGTTTATAGAAGCAAACACGGCGAGCAAGAGCCCACAATGAATAAATAAGAAGTAGTATAAACGAAAGCGTATAAGCTGAAAGTAGAATAGAGAGCAGTGGATACACGAGAGCGCATCCGCTTCAAACAGAAGCGATTAGAGATTAGCGACAGGTAGATAGATAGATAGATAGATAGATCTGCTTTTTGCTGTGCAACTGGAAGCTAAGGGAGAAAACAGGGGGGGTGTTGGTAGTAGTAGGAATAGTAGGAATAGTAGCAGTAGTAGTAGTTCCTCGTTTTCGCCTGGAGAACTTGGTATAGCGTTTATCTGTCGAAGGCGCTTAGGGGAAAAAGTGATAAGTTTGTTCGAAGGCGTACAGATCTCTGACTCGTATCAAACGAATGAAGATAGATGATGAAACGAACGGTGGGAAATAAGGGAAAAGGAAACCAGGCCAGAACGTTAGGAAACCGAAGACAATAGGAAACGGGCGGCTTGATGGTATAGTAGGAGGGTCCGGGAAAGGAAAGTAAACATGGTAGTCCGTAGACCAGGTCGCGATATGGGCGCCTCTACTTATAAAACCAGCCGTCTGGGCGGCCATGATCGAGGACGGCCATTGTCCCACGCGAGCGAGAGAAACGTGTTAGTCCCGCCCGCGCTGTAGAGAGGAACATCCAAGACTACGAATCTGAAACATAGCCCTCATGGACCCCCGTCGGCATAGTAGGTAGGTACAATAGGTACAGTAGGTACAGTAGGTACAGCATGGACAGTAGAGTAGGTGCAGTAGTAGTGCGGGCGGACGAGGAACTAGAGCGATAGACGAGCGACAGACAGACGGACGGCGTGGGGAAGAATGCAAGCAGAGACGATGAAACTGGTGTTGTGTATCCAAACGATCGAAAAGACGCTTCAAGGGCCGCTGATATTGGCTGGAGCAGCTCGGGAGGCGTCTGTCTGAGAGCTGGGCGGCTAGAAAAAAGGGTCTGGGGTGTCGGCGGCGGTTAAGCGTGGGTGCATTAGTCGACGACTTGGTCTATCTCGAAAGAGGAAAGGAAAGAGTTGGGGGCGCAAATGACGACAACTATCTGGGTTAGACCGGACCAGGACAGATACTACGACACCAAAGAAGCAAAGGCAAGGTGGGTAGGTAGACTTAGACGGGAGAAGGGATGGTGGAGCGGGCCAGGTTAGACGGTCAAAAATAGAAGAACAATCAAGTGGAAGCTCATGGTCTCATTAGCCGCCAGCCCTACTAAGTACAACCTCGTGCAGATGCAGACGTTGTACCGTTAACCAGAGCTATGCGCGCGATAACGCAAACAACCGCGGAAGCGGAACCCAGGAAACAAAAATCGGAGAGGAAACAAAACAAAAAAACGCTTATAACAACCGGTGCTTAGACACTATTTCTTTAGCTTAGACGGCCAGGTTAAACATGTTGGTTGGTTCAATCTGCCTATCTGTTATTCCAAAGCCACCGATACTACTCTATACCTATGCGTACGCTTGGATCTTGACACCCTGGTACAAACCAGGAGGGGCAGTCTGTAAATGAGAGTAACTCTCCAAAATCTAAAGATCAATCACATAACACGAGTCATAGACTTTACCCAACAAAAAGGGGAAAGGAACGATAGAATAGTGACCCAACCCGAAATGATGGGTAAATATGGCTCGTCCCGCCTCCCGCAAAATGCACAAGACTAAAAAAAAGGTTGAGGTGGATATAGGCAGAGACACAAAGCACAAGTCAGATCAAGTAAAAGCGGTACCTTGCAGGAAGAGGGTATCATACATGACGCGCTCAATATGGAAGCCAATTAGACAGCATACCATTGCAGCTGCAACGAGATTACCCCTGACGGGAACGGGATAGTATAGTGGTGTAAGTGATAGTAGCAGCTGGACAGTTGGTTAATTCATTTATTTACCTATCTACTAATTCTCCGAAGTTTATGTAATACTTAGATACCTCAGAAAATAAATGTTGGTATCTACCTACTTACATGCCTACCGGTAGTACCAACTATACGATTTACGGCGCTTGTTTTGAGAGAGCCAAGAACACCGAACCCACCTAGTCACTTATTCCGACCCGATCCATGCCGTACAATCCCTTGATAAGTTCAATTGTGATCATCGACAAATAGACATAGCATAATTAGGCTAGTCTAGATAGCGCGAGCCGAAATGAGCTCGTCTAAAGTGAAAGTAATGCGTTGTTTGTTTTCGAAGTCATAAATGAAATATTAATAGACTTGAGTACCGATAAGAAGGGAGGGATAAAGCGAGGGGAGAAATACAGACAAGGGACACCATGGCAAGCAAGCGCAAGCAAGGTGAGAACAAAAACAGACAAGGTGGAAAAGACACAGAGGCGCGCGTCTATCGTAGTACATATAAGTAGGTAGGGACAGAGTAGGGAGGTATACCTGATAACATGCCTGGCTGATATTGCATCCGCTAGGACGAGATTGTCTATGATTATCCCTAAAATGGCTAGATGGTCGGGATCTTCACTGGCATCTAAACGCCGAATTTCTCGCTACGGCAGCCGAGTGGTCTATTTCGGGCTATGGGGTCGTGATGCCAAGCAATGCCAGCGGAGAAGAGAGCCCAAGCCTTCTAATCCGGTAATGGTACTGTCGCTATGCGTATGTATCTATCACGTGTGTTGCGCTTTCGGGAGAGAACTTTCTTGAGGCTTCTTCTCATTCGTCTAACGTGTATCTTATTCGTTGATGCTGTCCGTAGCATGTACCTGCATTACGTTCTGTTGACTTTAGTCGATGTAAGGGGATAGAAAAGCCTAACCTAGAGCCGATGTTACATAAACTAACATAACATGATATGGTATGACGTTCGCGCCGACCAGCGATGCCTAATAGAGGTCTAAAGTCGAAACAACATGCAAAGATTTGGAAAATCCTCAAGAGAATTCGGTGAGTGGCTCATCCCCTCGCTTATTTGCTTGCTCGCTTGTTCGGTCTTAATGGTCCGCTCACTATTACATGACCACCATGTCGTTTGGTCTACAGAGAGCCGCTACAGAATATAGCCCGACTGCTTATTCGGCTGCCCAAGGTAAACGGCTGATGTAAAGTTGGCGTTTCAAGATGCCTCCCGTAGGGTAACAGCGAGCAACAGAAACTCGTTATACGAGCGATGAATTGGCTCAGCACGTGTTCGCCCCCAGTGAGACTGTAACATGGTCGAGTTGGGTATTCCGCTATGGTTGTTGGGGGCTGTGTGCGTAGATATCCATCCTCCATCTTCTCTATCCTCCATATGAGTATATCTCCTCCACTCACCTACTGTCTGCCGGCATGACTCTTGACCGAGCCATCCGTGCATCGGCAATCGACTACCCATTTGGGGGCCGAAAATCTCGTTCGTTTCAGAGCAGCAGCTGTATGTTTCCCGTCTAGCCCTATATTGTTTCATAGGCCGCCACGATGGTCGCATGTTTTCTCGGCCGCGGATCTCGAGTCCTCGGAACCGTAGAAGACCGCGATTTGCTTAACTTATTTATCATGATTCATCAATCATGGTTCATGGCATGGTACGCGACTGAATGAGGTGCTGTTGGTACATTCATTGGGCAATGGTTGCTCCTAGCTGCGACGTCGGCATCCTTCCCACGAGAATGAGCTTGGCTTTCGAGAAGCGCCGCGTCTATTTACCGATGTGCGTCCTAACATTCTGTGTTGAGCCTAGTCCTTTATGCATACATTCGTTGGCAGCAGATCCCTATCTTCCAGGCTAAACGATGATGGAGAACTAGGATCGACAGTTGGCATCGTTGCAATGTCACCTTTGCAAGGCCGCACACTATTTTGTTGTCTTTAATTCGTGGCGAAAGGGAAGCCGAAGTTGGGCTGCGGCCTGCAGAGCTATTTCTCGCTAGGCTGCCCTCTAGGCCGGCGCGGATCGAAAGCAAGTCGACGCTTCACAACCTTATGTCTTCCTGACGAGCGAGCGAGACACGCAGTGAGTTCTAGTGACAGGTCTAAATTCATATACAGTTTAGTAAAGAATTTCACGACTTCCGCTTCTCATTTTCGACTAAACCGTCGTCTATTTATGTACTCATCCTTTAAACTCCCTAGTAGGTGAAAGTGATTTTTCTCACGACAGATCGCAACATTTTAGTGTAAGCGGTTCGAATAAGACGCATCGATCTTTAATACCATCGCTTATTGTTCGAGCTTAGTCGGCTAACAAGAGGTTCGTTTGTAGGTTGTCAATCTCCGCAGGAATTCTAGTATAGCATTACGTGCTTAGAGTATCATCTTATCTTTCCAGAATTCTCCTTTCCAGGCATTATTCTTCGGCTACCAATCCCTTGATACCCGTAGCTGGTATGTCTCGACTCCAACGTGCTTAATACTTTAATGATCCTCTAGCACAGATATCCCAATAACTACAAACAAGACACAGGAAACTCTGCCCGCTCGCCGCACAATCAAAGCATATGAGAGAACTTAGGCTAAATGAACATGCTCCCCTCCCACCAGCCATATGGTGGATAGGATCTTTTGTATGATCCACTGATGCAGCTAGACATCTACTCCGCACGAAGATGCATCTCCATGTCTAACGTAGAATGTATGTGCACACCTGACGCAAAACGATCAATGTAGACTGCCTCGTTACTCCCGCGCCGTTACAGTATAGTGGCTTATTCTTCAAATCTTGAGAAATGACTACCCGACTGAGCTAGATCCTAGTTTTCGTCTCATTAAGTGATGATACATACACATGTATACCAATATGGGTTTCCCAGCGCCCCGGGACAATCCTACGGCAATGCGCGATCCCCATCCTACAATCCCCTCTCGCATCTCATTTTATCCAGACCCCTTGTCTTCTGGATTAGATGCCGTATCATCTGGTAACATGATTCGCTCAAACACAATAGAACAGAGTATCTCACGCTGTCCCAGGGTACCGGACACGCATCTATACTGAACTCCGCTCGACCGATGTGGCCAGATCAGATGGCGAGAACGCGGTCCTCTGTAGTAGCACTAGATAGTAGTACAAGTTGAATTTATTATATCCCATTTCGCTTGTTAGTCGAGGTAGAGTCTTCCCTTCTTAAAAGGATCATCATAGCTGAAAAGCTGTTTGGGTTCCTCCTCTGTGCTCAACATATGACATTTAGCTTTCCACTTGATACTGTACGTCGAGTACAACAAGGAGAAACCAAGTATTGGCGATTGCAGTTCGAAAGTGTTCGATAGAACCTAGCTGACTTAAGACGTTCGAAGAAATCCTGATCTATCATGGGAGGGGCGGTTGACAACGCGGCCGTTTACGATGCCGCCTTAAAGCGTCGCCAGAGTATGATGGGTGCTTCAGGCCCCAAAGCTCTGGTCAAAAATTTCAAAGTGTTCCGAATTGCGCTGTTCGCCTGCATTGGTGGCGTTCTGTATGGGTATAACCAGGGTTTATTTTCTTCAATCTTAGCTATGCCATCTTTCAAATCTCGTGAGTGTCTTCTTCTCTTACCCCTATCTTCGTCAGTCTAAAGTGCAAGTAAGTACTAATAAGTACCAGATATGGGCGAATACGACCCGTTTGACTCTACCGCCGACCAAACGAAGAAGGGCTGGCTGACGGCTATCCTCGAACTGGGAGCTTGGATTGGAACTCTCATGTCGGGTTTTGTGGCTGAGACTCTCTCCCGCAAATACGGTATATTGGTCGCCGTCTCGGTGTTCGTACTAGGTGTCGTTATTCAAGCCACTGCCCAGTATGGCGGTCACGAAGTGATACTTGGTGGCCGATTCATCACCGGTATGGGTGTCGGCTCGCTCGCCATTATCGTCCCCATCTACAATTCCGAAGTCGCGCCGCCTGAGGTCCGTGGCGCCCTCGTAGCTCTGCAACAGCTCGCCATCACTTTCGGCATCTTGATCAGCTTTTGGATCGGCTATGGCACTAATTTCATCGGCGGCACGGAGCTTGGAAAACAGAAGGACACCGCATGGCTTTTGCCAATCTGTCTGCAACTTTTCCCCGCTGCCATACTCTTTTTTGGAATGCTCTTTAGTGAGTGCTTTGCTTAGCTTATTTCCTTCTCTCGCTATGCTATTATCCAATAAGACATCCCCGACATTTATGGGATGTTCTTTACACCTGGGTTGTATCGGGTACTGCCAGCTTTCAATATTACATGATGGTGACCAAAGCAATATGCTAAACAATGGTTATTTAGTGCCATTCTCTCCACGTTGGCTGGTCCACCACGGCCGCGAAACAGAGGCACGGAAGATACTAGCCAACCTTCGCGAACTCAGTATCGATCATGAGCTTGTTGAGCTCGAATTTCTTGAAATCAAGGCGCAATCTCAGTTTGAGAAGCGAACGGGTAAATATTATTTGATTGTCCCCTTCTCCTTGGTTGGCGTGGAAGACATATCGGACATAGAATGTAGATGACATTCTATATTCAAGAGATAATAGCATCGGTGTAACTTCATTTGTTACCCCTTAAGGCCGTAAATACGGTCTTTGCCTTATTTTAGACGACGCCAATACCTGTCGCCTCTTGACGATCATAAATAGGCTTCATAAAGACATCATTTATCACTTAGGAGACTCGCTGACTTTGTTATCTCTTAGTTGCGGAACATTTCCCTCATCTCCACGAACCAACAGCTTGGAACATCTTCAAACTACAGTTTGTTGCTATTAAGTCACTTTTCCAGACGAAGCCAATGTTCAAGCGAGTCGTGGTCGCTACGGTTACTATGTTTTTTCAGCAGTGGACCGGCATAAATGCCGTACTGTACTATGTAAGTGACTTATTCTAAAGCCACTCATTGACACCGAACGAAATATCTACGCAATATCTAGAACACTCACTCACTACTGATATGCATGGATTCATAGGCTCCTAGCATATTCCAATCGCTCGGTTTGAACGATAACACAACTAGTCTACTAGCTACTGGTGTTGTAGGGATCCTCTTGTTTATCTCTACAGTCCCAGCCGTCCTATACGTTGACAGAGTAGGCCGGAAGCCTGTTCTCATCGCCGGAGCCATCGGTATGGCGACTTGCCACATCATCATTGCCATTATTGTCGCCAAGAACGCGGGTCAATGGGCTTCACATGCTTCTGCAGGCTGGGCTGCCGTCGTCTTTGTTTGGATTTTTGTAATAAACTTCGGATACTCGTGGGGTCCTTGTGCCTGGATAATCGTTGCTGAGATTTGGCCACTGAGCTCCCGTCCCTATGGGAGTTCCCTCGGTGCTTCATCTAATTGGCTTAATAACTTCAGTGGGTACTATTTCGAGGCGCACTTAATTGTTTCTAACGTAAAAAACCAGTTGTTGGACAAGTTACGCCCCAAATGCTCAATAAAATCGGCTATGGCTCGTATATCCTGTTCGGACTATTGACTTTTCTGGGGGCTGGGTTCATTTGGTTCTTCGTTAGTGCTACCCTCCCTATTGATTACCCGGGAAAAAGGGAGGCATACGACTAATGTATGACCCGTGTAGGTCCCAGAAACAAAAAGACTTACGCTGGAAGAAATGGTACGTAAAAGATATCAAGTTATAATCATCACTTCGTGGTCTGCGCTCATACTAAAATTCATTAGGATGTTATCTTCGGTTCTCAAGGAATTGCGCAGGCCGACTTCGAGCGTATGGCCGAGATCAACCGTGAAATTGGCCTTACGGCAGTGCTCCAGGGGCTTGGGGGAAGTGATAGTAATCATGATATTGTGTCCAAGGAGAAGTCAAGAGAGGAGGAAACATGAGCTGTCGAGGTGGGTGAAGGAGAGCGGACTATTCGTACAAGAAACCCCGAAAAGTTAAACCCCCCTTTCTAAGATGACCTAAATAGTTGTATAATTATATGGATCGACCGTGGTCGTGACATCTTCTTACGGGAAAGGGGTCGTGAGCCCATCGTCAGTATAATCTACTAGCGCAACTTTCTAGTACACCTAAGTACTCATCCTCCCAGTGACACTTAGGTTGAAATCTGGAAATAAGAGTCATAGAACAGCGCTTCAAATAGTAGAATGAACTACCAAACTCGTCATCGGTGGTCTTCTGTCGCATCTGAAAGGAAGGTATAAATAAGATGGCTAGATGATGAGGCCTATTTCTGATATTATTCGCATTCAAACTTCTTTAAAGCCCTTACTTAAGTCATCCGCTGGGCCTCCAATATCCTCTTTAGCTTCCCTAGCCACTCTACCCAACTCGGCTTATACGTCCCCGTGGCATCGTATAGAAGCATCGCCCCAGTAAAGAATAAGATGGTGGTGATGATGTTGGAACAGAGACACACACCCCTAATCCATTCAGCTCCTTTGCCGCGACATACAAACGGGTCTGCAGGAACGAGGAACCACGCCCAAAACAGGGACGGCATCACGACGAACGGAAGTACCAAATACCGCCACGCTGGTTGATCATCATAAATACAGTGCGCTAGAGAGGAACCGAGGTACATCCCAACCACGAACATAAGAACAAGACTGATGATTTTGGCAATGACAACAAAGATAATTACAGGCTTAGGCCTAGCTGAAATCTCAGTGGCCAATCGAATGGCACAATCGCTGCAGCTATCCTGCCGCCCGCGGCGGAGACAGCTGGAGGTGATAGCCATTGGTATATATTTCCAGATCAGAGGATCGACAAGATTGGTCAAGATACACCAGATGCCAAGAAAAGCCCAGCGCCAGGTAACCGAGATGGCACGGGCCTGGAAGAAGAAGACGTGCGTGAAATATCCGAAGAGCGGCAGAAGAAGAAGAGAGAGAAAAAACCAGGTGAGAGGTTGGAACAATCTGCTCTCGAGCTTAACGGCGCGGCGGATTACATACGCATCATCGACATCATTACGCTCGCGACGAGGTGACACGAGGATAAGGGCCTGAATTGCGATCCAATCTGCTACCATGAACCATGCTGATATCCGAATATGCAGAGGGATAGTCACCGCTGCCAGCTTAATCACGACGACGACAACGGCGACAGTCGCGATCAGGTCAACGACATACTCAGCACGTAGAATAAAGTTCCGACCTATACCGAACCTAGGACGAGTCATATGTGCTGTTTCAACGGTGCTCTCAGAATACGAATCGTCCACCCTACCCTCCTCGACTTGCGCAGGGCTTCTGATAGGTAGAGCTAGATATAGCGCTGCTGTTCTGGTGGATTGTCGATCAGCAATATCTAGGCTACTATCAGGAGAAGTATCATCAGTATACGGCCCATCACTAGTATCAGCACTCGCTTCTGGTCCATTTGGAAGAAGGGGTGCTGTCGCTCGATTCTCATGGTCCCTCGTCGTAGCTTCAGCGATTGCATCGCTAACATATGTAGGGTTTCGTGAGGCTGTAGAATGAGGAGATACAGTTGATGCTGTTGCGCCATCATTTCCAATGGTCTTGTAGTGATCTGGGAGACGCCCGTGGCCGCGCAGGAGAGTTATCGCCCTAAAGGTTGCCCTCAAGTGACACCAGAAGCCCCCAGCATCTTCCGAAGAGTTACGGCGGCGTGCTATAATTGCGGTTACCACACCATCCGCTACAGCTATAGCTAGTAGAAACGCTTCTAAGACACATGCCAATGGATTGAGCCTCCAGAAGAAATAGATTGAACGACCAATTGCGCTTTTGGGCTTTGTATAGAGAAGACTGCCATATGATTGCGATAGAAGGCAGAGGGCAAGCGTCAGGAACAAGCCGAAT
Organism: Nemania diffusa; assembly: GCA_038501195.1. Taxonomy (NCBI): domain Eukaryota; kingdom Fungi; phylum Ascomycota; class Sordariomycetes; order Xylariales; family Xylariaceae; genus Nemania; species Nemania diffusa. The sequence continues at coordinate 3,755,089 of JBBPUQ010000009.1, read as the reverse complement.
ACGTTTGCGCGCGAGAACGTGTTGTCGCTAGAGATTGGCGGTGATACCTGCGGAGTTGTGCTAGACGACATCGTGAGGTTTCCGTAGTCGCTCCCGTACAAACCACCCTTATTTCCAGTAAGTGATCAAGTGCGACAATTGCTGGCTCATGGCGTGCTATTAGATACGAACATCTAAAATATGTCTAGCACTAAATTATCGACGCGGACCATGGTATGAGGCAACCACTGCACAGCCCGAGTCTGCCTAACGAGTTTCACCAGGGCAGAGCGCCGTGCGTCACGCCAAGATACGCATACACGGCAGGGCAGATTCCATAATGCTTATGTTGATACCAATCGAGTTACCTACGCGGTGAGTTTATTGATTGATTGGTAGCCCTTGTTTTTCCACTTTGGATACATTACCATTAGCATGTATGCTTTCGATGATTAGATGATTTTATGGCGTTTTTTTTCTGAGGCTGTTTAGCCCACATCCACTACTCCCGCCGGCCTCTTATAAGGTCAGTGCGATTGGGAGCTCGTGACACAAAATCGACAAAAGATATGTTAACAAATAATTAATAATTGTTTAGCGTCAACTCTACAAAGGCAAAGTTGACGCTCGCATTACCGTCGCTCGGGTTTGTACTCTTGGCTCAACAAGTGCTACATCGCCTGGCCCGCTAAGATTAAGTATAAAGATCGATTTTGGTTCGTACCTAGCTGAACTACTAGTTTGTTGCCTGGTGTGAACTGCGTAGTCAACCAACCGTCGCAAAGGGAGGAATCGGAAATTGGCATCCTCGACGTCAATGCGGGTGTTTCATTATTATTTCCGTGGTATATTTATTATATCACTCAGTTTTACTTCCTAGCTATAGATCGAAATTTGATTTGAATTCTATGATCGTATGACAGATTTATAAACCTTTCCTCTTGAAAATAACTGTATCGTGCTTAATGATGAGTAGATATTTGTCGATTGCGACATGTGGTTTTCCATTTTTACCTCCCAAATCCGCTTAGTATCGAGTTATCCCGCAACTCGCGGTGTTCTGAACAGTCTTCCGTAGTGAGTCAAGCGGAATACGTTAGACAGGATCTAAGTGAGGTTGGCATCATGGGTAGTATAGTACGCCTTCGGGAATACACAGTTGCGCTACGAAAATAAGAAAATACATAGTCAAAATGAAAACGCTCAAATGACTACAGGCTCAGATTAGAAAATGCGAATTTTAGTCCGGATGATTGTGGCATGAATCAGATCTATGTTATCTATCGCCCCTTGAAAGAAGGTTGAGTTCAAGCTGAATGGACTAGCGGCTAGTCGCTAATAAGTGTGTCAAGTCAGGATTGCAAAATCCAAAAAAAAAAAAATGAGATTGACAACGCTATGAAAGGAGATCGCGATAGTATTAAGGATAGAGGAAAGGGGCTTTTAATATGTAATACACTGTCTTAAAAGCCTACTGACACTATGATGGAATGCCCACCCTCTACTATTTTGGGATAATTTTTCTAATAGCCTTGAGAGAATTGCTAGCGATGCAGCTTTCAATTGAAATTATAATTAAAAGTAAATATAAAGCCCTTAGAGGTTTATCAACATAGATTGTGCTGATATTAATACTAACATAAAGTCCCGTGCAGACACTACATTCCAGAGGTGGAAAACACCGGAAGCAACACTTGTTGCGTCACAACTCTGGCCCCTCTCTATCTTAACAGATTGAAAAAAAATAATAGAAATCGCTATAATAACTACTCAATTTGCACGATACTAGAAATATAATTAATATCAATCATTGACGACCTTGATGCCTATCTGCTGTGCTGTGTAAAGTAATGGCTGAAATCAGCTTTTAGTTTCCGAATGCGACTGTCGGCTTTGTTCGTAACGGAAGTAGCTCAAGAGCATAATAATAGAGCAAAACGGTGCATCCAAGAATTCCCTGCGACGAGCCTAAATGGTTAGAATGCAATCGTTTTAGAGACACATATAGACAATTAATAATGTTTTCGTAGTGTTGAAGCAACTTTCTTTGTCCCTCGTTCTTTATTCAATCAACCCCAATATCTCCCCTCTAACTTCGTTTCTTTCTTGTTGACTACACGGTCTTAGCTATCCAAGTGGTGCCTGGTCATAATAATTTCTCATTATACAATAGTCTATCGAAAAGGTTTGATCTCCATAGTTACATGGAGAGTTTCTTTAGGGTATGATTACGCCGCTTGTTGCTTTGCGAAAGATAGCCAAAAGACGTCACCATCCCTACAGATTACCTCGATTAGCGAAGCAAACCACGGTAGGCGAGCAGGAATCAGATACCAAGACATTAGAAACAGCTTCACCGCGGAGACTAGCTACGGCGAATACAGCCATTTCCCTACCAAACATGGCATATGGAGGGGATCTCGATGTCGATGAAGTGATGGTAGACGATGGGCTAGTTAGCGACAGCGACGGGGTAACATTCGGGTTGAGCGAAGACGAAAAGGAAGAGATGTACATCGCTCTCCAGCCCAAAATACCTTTCGCGCAAAGAGCCAATCCATTTGTTGGACCGAAAGACGAGAAATTTCAGAAAATTGAAGACTACTTTTTCTACTTATTGAACAGCTCTGAGCTGACAATTGAGGATATCCTTGAGGGCACCTTCGACGCCCATGAAATTAGTCTCATCACGCCTCAGTCAGAACCGTCAGATATCGTCCAATGGCAGCACAGAAACGCTCGGCGCTACTATGAAAACCTCGAGACACGCTTCAAGGGCCACCCTGATACATTGGCGTTTAAGATGGCTTGCCTCTACTTCGGGTTTCCGGTTGAACCACTGCGTACGGGGACAATGTCGTTTGACGTGCCACTAGACTCGGATCCGACAGGCACCGAAGGTGATACACCATATGCCGATCCTTTGGCTTTTCTGAAAAAGTATGAGTTTGAGGAGGAATGTAAGTGATGCTCAGGGTTGTTTCCCACAACCTTTCCACGCTCGCCGACTTGAAGTCTAATGGTCTCGATTTATAGCCGTCGATGGTGAGACTATTCTAAGCCTACGCGGAGGCGGTGGTAGAGGCTACGCCGTCATCCAAGAAAAAGACGACACCGTTTCCTGGGTGCCCGCAACTAAGTCATCCAAGGGGCGGGGAGGACAAGCTATACAAGAGATCTCGCCCGAGGGTTATGAAATGGACTTCAATTGGGAGGAAAATCCCCTTGTGCAGCCCGAGGCAATATCACTTTATGGGTGGCAAGGTGTTGTTAGCTCACCTCTCCGCTACTATGAGTTCGTCGCCCAGGTTGATCGGCTCATTAGCAATTGGAACCATATAGATCGACACATCTGCGTTGAGATTTGGAGCGTATCTCCTGTCAAACTCAGAGAAAGGGTTACAGGACCGATCTATCACTCTAGTACGGAAGTTTCTGCTAACGACCCGATCTGGAACGTGGTGCAGAAGTACTTCCAGCTGGAGGGTGAGGACAAGTATGCTTGCTTCATCCGAATGGCAGACGAGGACCCCAGCACGGACGGAGACCGCCCTGGTGGGTATCAACCATCAAGTTCGGACAAATATGTAATCCAAATCGAGAACGAAAGCACAGGGGATGTGGCATACATGAGGGTGCCAAACGAACTTTACCCTGAGCACAAACCTCATCAGTTCAGCACTGAGTATACGCTTGCTATGAAAGCTTTGCTAAATCCCGAGGCGCCGCATGCTTGGGTTTCTTACCATCACGACCTTGCTGGCAGTACCTACCAGGAGCTTGATCCTCCTGGTGGACTATGGGATCAGGTGATTGCAGCACAGTCGGATTGGAGCGACTTTCCGACGATCTCGTTTAGTACAAAAGACATAGCAAGTGAAATCGTTCCAGTTATAGTCCCGGGGGTCTTTAGGCCAGGACAGCAACCTCAGATGCATCGGAGGGATTTCAGGCGGACCAGTTCTACTAGCAACAGTGGCGGTCTAGGTAAACTCTATGGCGCTATCGAGTCATCTATGGGGGATATTAGCTGGAAGAGCGAATGTAACGGCTTTGAGGTTTGGTGTTCGGGTAGCAAGTTCAAGGAAATCAGGGAGCGGCCTTTGTTTATTCGCTTCTCCGGAAGCATCATGAGCCCAGCATCTTTCGGGGACTGGAACGGAGTTTTGGCTTCCGGGTCTGTGCCAAAGGAGCCGTTCTGCGTCGTCGCTCGCCCGGTATACAAGACCTATCGCCTACAAAAGCCCGATAGTGCTGAGGAGGTCAACTTGCAAATCAACCAATGCGACGTGAAAAGATTCAAGTCTCTTGTGCACAAGCGCTTGTATGGGGACTATGACCCCAAGGATCCTTCGCAGGTTATTTTGCTGAGCCCTGCCGACCAGGACTCGTATCAGCCCGAGTTGACCATTCGGTGGAATACAACTGAAGACGAGTGGCACTGGATCCGCAGGAATGTCATCGAGCCGAATATTGTCGTGACAATCCAGCCTCTTGGTAATGAGTGGCGTACGTATAATGAATATCTAGCTTCAAATCCTTCGTGAAAGACGATCTAACCAGACACAGAGATTCCACGAAAAACGCAATGGGGTCCGCGATATGTAGATGAGATCAGCGGATATGCGATGCCAACACCGAGCAGATCCAAGAATCCTGCCTCTTCGTTTCCCGATAGATATACGGGCAAAGGCCAACGCGTCTTTGCTAAGAAGCTTGGTACAGACGACGGCTTGCCGGGAGCGAGTCCGAGAAAGAAAGCCAAGACAGATGCTACAAATCAGGAGCCCATCGATCTCTTGTTCAAGGATTCGAGCAATACAATAGACGAAGCCGCCAGGACACGAATACTCCGAGATCATTCCTTCACAAACACGAGCTCGATTTTCACCAACCCCCTGAAGCCGGTGATGCCGCTCGAAGGACCACCGCTGGAATCGATCATCAAGACAGGTCCGGCCATGCCTGGCGTTTCGATTGCTATGATGACGCCGACAGAGATGCTGAAGCTCCAACGCGAGGTCCATTCTCTGCGCTACCAGCTCCTGGACCGGACGCGGGAGTGCCCCTACGCGGACTGTGAGCGTTACTTCACGTTCTCCGATGCCAAGGGCCTTGACCAGCATATACGAGAAGACCATAGCGTGCTGCGCTGTTTCCTCTGCGACAAGAAGCAATTCCTTCTGCCCTATTATAACACGGAGCAAATCAAGGAGCACTTTGTTACGGAGCACGTCGCCGACATTCTCAAGTCTTTTGGAGGACTTAAAATCAAGGAGAAGCGACCTCGAGAAAGGCCCCCGGTCACTTTTGCCGAAGAAGCGTCTCATCCGAGCGACTCAGAATCCGGCCAAAGTCCTCCACCAGCAACGACGCCGGCGCCAAAGCCCAACTGGCAAGAGCTCTTCGAACCCTCGCACAGAAACCCAGAACCGGCACCAGAGGAAACTAAGCAAGACGATATACCGGACTGGGAAGCCCTTGCCGACGAGAGCACGACGCCCCAGTTCGACATCTTCACGGCGCGGCAGACGAAGGCCGGCAACTCGCAGGAGAACATCGCCTGGATCGACAACCAGCTGAAGCGCTACGCCGAGCAGGGCGGCAAGCTCGTGCCCTTCCCGGATACCCAGGCCACAGGGCACAAGGCGCAGGCCACCGAGCCCGCCGCGGACGCGGACGCCGCCGGTGGTGAAAGGGGTGGTAGTAGCAGCGGGAAGCGCAAGCGCAAGCGGCCCGTGGACCTCGACGCCGCGGCGTACCAGCGGCGCACCACGGGCTCGGGGTCCGACGACTACGAGTACTCGGAGCGCAGCGCCGTGACGGACCCCGTCGCGGAGCTCGACCCGGCGGCAGCAGCAGCGGCGGCGAAGACGGCCGACGACCGTCCCGCGTCCTCTGCGCTTGTGCCGCCGCCTCCTACGCCCGTGGCTTTCACGCGCACGCGCACGGGACGGGCGGTGCGGCCTACGCGGGCGGCGCGGGAGGCGGCTGAGAACGCGGGTTTGAGCACGTCTACTACGTCGTCGTCGGAAGATAGCTAGGGGAAGAGGTAGATATCGTTGAGAAAGAGGGGCGGTTGGGATTGATGATATTGGATAGATGGACTGTGAAGTGTAAGCCGGGGAGTCAGGGGTTGTTAGACTAGGGGAAAGCGGTGCATCATTTCTCCATGAGTTAACGTGTGTGTACCTACCTAAGCACCTAATATATGTGATATTGCTCTGCAGATGGCTTGTATCTCAGAGTATCAGAGTATAGGTACTGCAAAGAGGATGGATGAAGCTGGGAGTACGAATTATTAGGGGATTACTAGGACAGTAGATGCAGAAACTATGTAATCGATCGATCGATCTTCCATAGTTAATTTTCATTTGTCGTTTGTCACTATTTATTCTTTTTTTTCTTTGGCGGTCTTAGATATCATATGGCTTCTCCATGTATTAGTGAATCGATTTCATATCCTGCTGTATTTTTCGGCAGTCGGCTCTACGATGAAAAGAATAATCGAGTTCTTATAAGTTACGTTTGAATACCTTTGAGCAAAGTGAAGCCGGCTCTCCAGTCCATCTTGCTAAGCACTTGCACGTTACCAGTCGATGGAGGCGAGCTTTGCTGGTTAGTAGGGGCAGACTTTACCAGTCAAGAGTGGCGGGCTTTACTGGTCCTGAAGTTTTCAGTTCACCAGTTCATTATTCCCAGAAAACTAACTAGTAAAGCTCGCCCTTGTTGATCGGTAAAACTTATCCCTATTGACTGGTAAATTCAGCCAGGGCCGTTAAGGTGAAGCAGGTACTAGAGGCGGGAGCCAGAAACTGACTACATAGCAGCCCAGGGCGCTTTGGTATAAGAACGTGATAAACGAGTGACTAGGTGCTCGTAATCTAAAATTAGGGATAAAAGGGATAGATGCCCATACGTACGCTGGGACACTCACAGAACAGAATTGCCCCTGTAAGTGCGCTCCGTATTGGGTACGCTGCCATCTGGTATGTCCACACAGCTAAGCTAGTGTATACATCACATAAACAAACCATGTAATTAATTCAATGGTGTGAGTACTCATATGCTACAAATCCTCGTCCCACACCCTAGATATTTAATAAACTTCTAAGGCCAACCGCCAAACGAAGTCATCCTTCGCCTCGTTGACCCGAGGCGAGACCTCAGCCATGGTATCATCTCATCAAAAGCAAAACAATATTCACCTTTTCCAACCCCTCCAGGGTTTCCACCCGTCGGGTCTGTTCACACGTTCCAATACTGTCGAACATGATAGATTGTCCCAGAAAGTCCATTGGGTAGAAATTAGTTATAACAGCCGCCCCCCCGAAGATGTCCCACACCCCGAAGGTAAAATTATGTACAAGTATTCAATCACCCCGAAGGTGGGGGACAACGCCTCGCCAGCACGCGTACATTGTCGATGAGCCCTTCGACTAGGTCATTGTATCGGTTCGGCTCGTTATTGATGAGTAGGTGGCCGTGTTCGTAGAGCACACGCGATTCCAATTCGATTTCCAGCTCGTGTTCCTTCGACGGTGCCCCAGCCTGCCCTTGTGGGCCCTGACTTCCATGTGTGACTTGGGTTAGATCAATCTGGTAGAACCCGTGAGTGTAGCTTAGTCTGTCCTTGTTACGATCTGGTTGTCGATCTTTATTCGGGATTTGGCTCTGCTCAATCTCGTGCGGAGGCCCGTCCCAGTCCCACTCGATGTTGATACTGATTCGGCAGTCGAGAGGCATGTGAGCCATGTGGATGTGGATATCAGCAACCCGTGCTTTCACGATCTTGGCCAGTACGTTTCCCGTCTTGTGATCATACGTGACTCGGGCTTTGAGTGGCGCGTTCGGCGAGAGAAGGTTGGCGACTGAAGGAGGAAGTCTCTGGCGAAGATGAGCCGGTAGCTCGAAGAACCGGTCCGTTTGGCGGCGATGGACGTATTGTATCGGGACTCGGGGGGTGGCCGAAGGAGTGCGATGGAACATGGAGAGCTTGACCTGTTCGTTCAAATAATCGTTGAGCACTCGGTGTTGATTCTGTGATGAATACCTATTAGTACGACTGTCGGAGGTGATGGGTTGTGGACACGCAGAAATCGATCACCGAAATGGATTGCGCGAAACATACCTCAGTCATGGAACTTCGGAACGCTATCCGAGCGCCCTCGCCTATGATGCACTCTCCCGCTTGAACCCTCAATTCGATACGGTCATTTGTGCTTTTGTCGATGATGGTACCCAGCTTTGCCTCGATCTCGAATTGTGCACCGCGAGCACGCAACTCAGCGAGGTTCGGACCCTGCAAGACGTTGAAAACAAAGAAGTCGGCGATGGAGCGGGAGACGACATCAATGGGCTTGGAGGCCTCGATAGTGGGCTCCCAAGGGAAGGGCTGTCCACCAAAGGTCGAAGCTTCTTTCAACGCGACTTGACCGGGTTCCTCCCTGGTGAGTGTGGTCGACCGTGCCGTTTCCGGCGAGGTGTGACGGGAGACGTGCTCTGCCTTTGTAGCTGAGCTAGGGTCATGGCGCGCACCGTTGATGCCGTCGGCCGAATTGGGAACACCACCTCCATGTTGTTTGATGGAAAAGTTGCGGCTTACACCGAGTGTCCGCTTGCGGCCGGCTTGTGCCCAGACGGGGGGGGCGCTGTATATGACACGCCTTTTTCGGGACATGGTGGGTGAGGTGGATGATCGTTGTGGAGGGAGAGTGTGATGACCGTTCATCTTAGGCGGAGGAGGTGGCTGGCGTTGATTCTCCACCTCGTCCGGTCGCAAATCGCGGTCGTCTATTTTTCGCTTTGCAGGGGTCATGTCGCGCTGCAATTCGAGATTTGCCACTGAGCCTGGGGGAAGGTGAGGCTGTAAACGCTGTTGGGAGAGGAATGAATCTTGTTCGTTAGAGGCGGACTGGCCAGTGCTACTAGGCAAACTTGGCACACGTGTCTTTGGTGAGACACTTATGCTCCTTTCACGCTCGCTCCGGGATTGCTGGGACTGAGATCTTCTTTGAGACTCACTAACTGCGTCGTACGCACTGTGCCCACCACTCGGTATTCGGGGCAGAGAGGCCGGCGGCGGAGGCGGAGGTGATGTCTTGATTAACTGTTGATACGGTGCTGAATGCCGCTGCTGATATGGGCTGGGCGGTTGCTGGTAGCTCATAGCAGGTGATTGCCGAGGGTGAGCGACCATAGACGACCTCAGTGGTGTGGCAGGCTGCGGCGACTGATGCCGATGGTGTTGCTGATCAAGATGTGTAGGAGGAGGATGGTGTGTCGCGATGGGACTGGTTTGAGCATACGAAGGGGGAAAAGGCGGATGATGACCGTGCGCAGAGGTAGGTGTCGTCGTTGTCGAGTGGATAGAGAGGGACCGCTGGTGTAGGTATTGTTGACTTCCGCCGGGCGTGCCAACAGGTGGCGTGTGCGGTATGGATTGCTGTTGTTGCTGCTGTTGCTGTTGTTGTTGTTGTTGTTGCTGCTGGTGCTGTGGTGGTAGTTGTTGCTGTTGGCCTGGGGGATAAGAGACCGACCCGTGCGGACCAACAACGGGTTGAGAAGAATAGCTATCGCGTGAATAGGTCATAGAGCCATACTGGTGGCGCTGTATGGGGCTCGCGGGTGGCTGCTGAGTGGGCGGAAATGGATAGCCAGCGCTACCGGCGCTTGTAGAGGATGTAGGCGTCTGGCGGTACGGCGAGGGTCCGGACAACGACGCACTGCTAGGGGATCGTACATCGTGAGGAGCCAGCGGCTGGAGTGGCGGCACAGATGGCCTCCCCGAGTATGGCGCGTTGGCGGAAGGGTGGTGATAGCTCGTGGGCGAAGCGTACGGCGCCGAGCCAGGGCCGACGGAGGGCTGTTTGTGAGTTGGGGGGCCGGGAGGAGGGTATTCGCGCGGCTGGGAGATGGGCGAGGCATGGGTCGAGTGGCTATAGTCACGGAACGAATGCGGCGGCGGTGGCGGCGGAGGAGCTGTCTGGATCGGTGTTGCAGGTGTAGATGGGGCGGCGCCGACACCAGAAGTCGTCGATATCGATATCGATTGAGTGGGCGGAGGAGGCGGCGGCGGAGGAGGATGATGAGCTACCTTTGATCGATCACCACCGGCACCTCCGTCCGTGTTCAACATGGCGCGTAGATCCATTCTCACAACCGGTAATTCCTCGCGCGCGCATGAAGCCACCGCAATGATGCAGCAGTGATATGCGCGCGCGCACGCTGTATAAACAATATAGACGGCTGAGGAGAAGTAGGTCGATCGAATCTACCTTCTCGCTAGCGCTTGGTTCTGAATTTTCCCCCCTCTCCTCTTCGTTTTCTGTACCAACAGTTGCCTTTCTCCACGACTGCTTTCACGTACACTTTCGACCCTCGCAGTCTTCCTTTATCGGTCTCGTCTCGTCTCGTCTCAACTCGTCGTAGCTAGTAGTGTTCCGTGTCATAGACACATCAAATCACGGCGCTTCTCATGGCCTGTATCTAAAAGTATCCGTGGCCGCGTAATCGAGGGAGCAAAAGCAACCTAAGGAGCCGGCAATGATTATGATGCTAGACAAACGGACGGACACGTATCGAATCGAGCAAGGTGCGCGCGTGCGACGGGGAGAGCTGAGGCGTGTGTGGATTTTGTTCGGCTTGTGCTTTGCAAACACCAGACAAGAAAGATGGAGTGAGCTAGCCTTAGATAAGTCGGTTTGCGGTTGGGTCGTACTATTTCTATCCAATCAAGTCCATCATCGTTGATATGACACAAGTAGGCAGATAACTTTGGTTGCTGAGGCGATTGATTCAATTGATCCAGTGCAGCATTATTAGAAGAACACGAGAGCCGTAGCGGGGGAGCCTCGAGGGTTAGAGCCACGCGCCGGAGTGCAGGGCGGGTGGATAGCTTCTGTTGTTGTCTTCGAGTATAATTCTAGATAGATAGACAGCGCTGGTTATTGCTCTTGTTCTTTGGGCTGTCTGCTTGCGTGCTTGGCTGCTTGGTTGCTTGGTTGCTTGCTTGAGTCGTTGGTTGCAAGAGGCGCAGACAGATGGAGATGGGAATACTTCGGCAAGATAATGGTGATGCGACGGAGAATTTAGGTAGGTAGGGTGAGGGTCGCGGTGGTCGGTGGTGGTCGGTGTCGGTGTCGGGTAGACGGTGGAACGGTGGTGGATAGCGACGCAGAGAAAAACCCCAGAAGCAACTACCTAACCTAGTACCTATCTAAGGCAAGTAAGAGGTACCAAGGTATTAGGTAGTAGCCTAGACTGTAGGAGGTATGTCGGAATGCTACATGTAGGTAGGCAGTAGTGTGCTGTATGTCTAGATATGTAGGTAGGCGCATGCGGGTGGGTAGGGAAGGTCTAGGTCGTTTAATGTTTCGATCGGTAGATACTTCTACCTGGATTATATCATCAAAGAAAAATATGTATGTGCAAATAGGTATTGGATGTATGTAGATTACCTAATGTATCTATATGTAGATAGATATAGACACATATGTCAGGATATAGGTAAGTTTCTATGCATAAGTTGTATACTACCCCTTCCCAAGTCAGCAAAGGTTGCAGTATTGAAGGTTGGAACAAAAATTTCAGGGTTGTTGGATGCAATCCTTAGGCATGGACTCCGGAACAGGTGGTCACCAAGTTAGGCCTGGAACCACTTGCACTTAGGTACTTGCACTTACCTAGCCTAGTGTCTATGTATTCTGTACTCATCTACCGAAATGCAACGCTATGAGATCCACCGTTAGCAGATTGCTACCTAGATCCTGTGATGAAATGTTAGTGCATATTGGTGCAATCGATTTGAAAACTTGGTTCCACAAAAAGCACACGTACCTGACTCACTCAACTCCTCTCTAGTCTCAAGTCAGAGCCTCTCTCTCCTATTATATGCCTATATGATACAAAGTTAGGTAGCTACTTAGTGTAGGTAACCCTGTCCACACCCGACCGGTTGATGATGATGGTCGCCCATTACATCTAGCGCCCAAGGCCAACTCCACAACCGTAACTTTTCTATTTAGACATGCATTGACATGGGTTCAGATGTGCATGAGTCAGTTAAGCGGAGATGAAAAGAACAGCTTAGGAATTAATAATACTACCTACTGTACAATGAATAGGTAGAGAAGCATGCATATCCCTTATGCTTTTTCCGAGGTGGGCTGACTACCCTAGGTACTTTAAGACACGGCTAAGTAATGATAGGCTGCAAAGTAACCTGTACTACTTGTACCGGTAGTTGATAAGTGAAACAAAAGCAATTACTAAATCCTTTTCCCACTCAAATGCATGTAAATAGCTGAATCATCAGTCAGGGACCAGAAGGTTTATATTGTCAGGGCCTGCGATTGAATATCTTCGTAGTTACCCTGCAGCTCCCAAAGACGTGAACTTAAACAAGAGGTATGTAGGTAGGGATAAGCTATAAAGTTGATCGACTTAAGAGAGGCGTAACCCTGAAATTCAACAGGTGGAAGAGACTATGGAATGACGTCGTTATTTTTTAAGAAGATTAATAAATGTTGAAATCAATTATCTATTTATTTTGGTATTTACCTTAGTGTGTACCTCTGTTAAGTCTATTTAAAATGAATATCTTAAGTGTCTAGACTCTACATATACATTACCTAGATAACCGTTTATATAAGACGCCTGGACCACTCGGAGCTACCTATGGGGATACTACAGCAGGTTCCCCACGGCAGGCAGCTATTGCGTATACGTACTTCTATGGCATCGGATCGGTAGGCAGAGCTCTGCCTGACGTGGACATATGGGCCTAACCTAAATAGGTTATTTAGGTAGGTTATTACGTACCTAGGTCGGTTAGGTTAGGTAGCCTAGGCGGTACAGCCCTGTGTCTAAGTGCGCTTTTATCACTGCTATAGCCTGTACAGCACAGTAGAGTACCTACCAATTCAAATAAACTGCCCACCTGGGGCAAGCTTGTTGCCCGAAGAACGACTAAACCCTCCAGAGGACAGAAATAGCTCTACCTCATTCTACGGTAGATTACTGACCGTCTACTTACACTCACCCTCAACATCGACATCCGCCTCTACGGATACGCTCTCACATTCTGCCATCGCCCTCGCATTCCTCGTCTCAATCAGTACTCTGTACCTACCATCAATATCATCATCGTTTATATACGGCTTCCAATCCTTCCACGTGGACAGAGGCAGAGAGAAGCGCACAGGCATAGGCACAACACACGCGCACATCCCTCAACATGTCTGAGCTCGTGACTGCCACTGGCGTCCTGGCCTTGCTGGCCGATGAAGAGGTCGAGCTCAAGGTCTTTGCCCTGCAGACCCTCAACGAAGATATCGACACGGTCTGGTTTGAGGTCGCCCCAGCTGTTACTGACATTGAGGCTCTCTACGAAGACGAATCCTTCCCCGAACGCAACCTGGCCGCCCTCGTGCTCTCCAAGGTCTACTTCCACCTCCAGGCCTACGATGAGAGCATGTTCTTCGCATTGGCTGCCGGCGATCTCTTCAAGCTCGAGAACCCTGGCGAGTTCGAGGAGACCATCATCTCCAAGTGTATCGACCACTACATCGCCTCCAAGGGTGTCGCCCCCAAGAACGAATCCCACACCGTCGTCGACGACGAGGACAACGAGTCTTTGCCGCCATCCCTAGCCACTGCATTTGCCCACGGTACCTCGGACAGCAATGCGTCCGTCCTCATCTCGCCCACCACGCCTTTCTCCCAGTCCACCCTCCCTTCCAAATCCCTCCTCTCTCGTGCTTCGACCGACAATACTATCTTGGAGCCCTCTTTTGAGCCCCAAAAGAAGCAACATCGATCTTCCTCCATCGCTCTAACCACGGACGAGCTCCGAACACGTCGTGCCGTTGATAAGGTCATCGAGCGTCTGTTTGAGAGCTGTATCAAGGAGGGCAAGTATCAGCAGGTCGTGGGCATCGCTGTCGAGGCAAAGCGCCTGGAGTGGGTCAAGCATGTCATCTGGCGTGCCGATGAGGAGTACAAGAGAAACAAGGGCAAGGCCGCCCAGGACGACGCGATGAGCCCGGCAGAAGAGCTTCTAGACTATTGTCTTGGTATCTGTATGGATGTTGTGCAGGAGCGGTATTTCCGGAACGACATGCTGCTCCTCGTATTGGCCATCTTGACCAGCGCCAAATTCGCTAGCGGCAAGACCAAGGACCCGGACTATTTTTCCATCGCCAAATGTATAGTCTACTTGGATCAGGACACGCAGGCGTGCACCGTAATCCGGCATCTTGTCGACACCGAGTCTGTCGAAGCCACTGCCATCGCCTACCAATTCGCATTCGATCTCTATGATAATGCCACACAAAAATTCTTAGGCAGGGTCATTTCAGGTCTGCCTAAGGGTGAGGCGGCCAGCGAAAATAAAGAAAACGAAGACAGCGAGAACGCTCCGCTTCTAAGCGACATAGACCAAAGCAGCGGCGAGACGGACGATGTGGATGAGAAGCATGCGGAAATTTACAAAAATATCCGCTCCATCCTCGACGGCACGAAGACTATCAAGCTCAACCTCGAGTTCCTCTACCGTAACAATCACACCGACCTCGGCATTCTAAACAAGGTGCGCGACAGTCTTGAAGGACGAAACTCCATCTTCCATACAGCTGTAACCTTCTGCAATGCGTTCATGAACCAGGGCACCACCAACGACAAGTTCTTCCGCGACAACCTAGAGTGGTTAGGAAAGGCTGTCAACTGGTCCAAGTTTACGGCGACCGCCGCTTTGGGAGTCATACATCGCGGAAATCTCTCCCAGTCTAAGAAACTACTGGACCCCTATCTTCCCCGCGCCGCCGGCAGCATCGGTGGCTCTCCGTACTCCCAAGGTGGTGCTTTGTACGCCTACGGTCTAATCCATGCAAACCACGGTGCTGACGCCCTGGAGTACCTTAAAAACCGGTTCACGGAAGCGGAGGAAGAGGTCATTCAGCATGGTGGCGCGCTTGGCCTCGGTTTGGCTGGCATGGCAAGCGGTAATGAGGAGATATTTGAGAACCTCAAGGCCGTGCTGTATGCCGACTCAGCCTTAAACGGCGAGGCCGTTGGCCTAGTTATGGGACTTATTATGCTTGGCACTGGTAACGTTAAGGCGCTGGAAGACATGGTCGCGTACGCTCACGAGACATCACACGAGAAGAGCGTTAGAGGTCTGGCCTTAGGTATGGCCTTAATAATGTATGGGCGGCAGGAGGGCGCAGATGTCATGATCGAGGGTCTGCTTAACGATCCCGACCCCACCTTGCGATATGGTGGTATAATGACCGTCGCTATGGCCTATTGTGGTACCGGAAGCAATAAGGCTGTTCGCAAGCTGCTCCACGTTGCTGTCAGTGATGTGAACGACGATGTGCGGCGTATCGCTGTCATGAGCTTGGGCTTCATTCTCTTCCGCAAACCCGGAAGTGTGCCCCGCATGGTTGAACTCCTCTCCGAGTCGTACAACCCGCACGTGCGATACGGATCAGCCATGGCTCTCGGTATCTCCTGCGCAGGCACTGGTCTCGACGAAGCCATCGACCTACTCGAGCCTATGATGAAAGACCCGACAGACTTCGTCCGCCAAGGTGCCTTGATTGCTCTAGCTATGATTATGATCCAACAAAATGAGACCATGAACCCGAAGGTCGCGTCAATCCGTAAGACCCTAAAGAAAGTCGTCGGTGATCGACATGAGGATGCCATGACCAAGTTTGGTGCCGCTGTTGCACTCGGTATCATCGATGCTGGTGGACGGAACTGCACCATCGGCCTTCAAACCCAGACAGGCAGCCTCAACATGCCGGGCATCGTAGGCATGGCTGTTTTTACACAATACTGGTACTGGTTTCCCTTCACGCATTTCCTATCTCTCGCGTTCAGCCCAACTTCCATCATCGCCCTGGACCATGACCTAGACATCTTAGATGTCAAGTTCCACTGTGCAACAAAACCCAGTCTCTTCGACTACCCCCCCGAGCAGGAGGTGAAGACGGAAGAGGGCCCGGCCATGATTGCCACTGCCATTTTGTCGACGACTGCTCAGGCCAAGCGTCGCGCACAAAAGAAGGAGAAAGCGGATAAAGCACAGCACCAGAAGAGCATGGACGTGGATCCTACAAGTACGCCGACCATCTCTAATGCTGCCGCCGGGGGCGACAAGATGGATATCGACGATACGGCCAAGTCAAGCGACGAGAGCAAAGATAAGAAGGAGGAACAGACACCGGCACAGAGCGAGAAGGAGTCATCAGCCCCTCCAGATGCCAAGAAGAAGCTGGAGAAGGAGAAGCCAGGTTACGAGATCGAGAACATGAGCCGTGTCCTGCCTGCCCAACTCAAGTATATCAGCCTCGCTAAGGGGCGGTATTGGCCAGTTAAGCTTGTACGACCCGGGCCATTGGTAAGTCACACCCGAGCCGACTTTGTTGCCTTTTGAATGCAGTTCTAACCTCAGCCTTAGCCAACGGGTGGCCCTCTGCTTCTCCACGACACGCAGCCCGAAAAGGAGAAGTTGTTGATTGAAGAGAAGTTGAAAAAGGTCGCGACGGAGAGAGCACCTGTGGCTAGCACCAATAACGCCCAAGGCAGAAACCCACGAAGCGTAGGAGAGGCCATCCTAAACCAGTTAGCGAATAGCCAGCCAGTCACGCCGAGCCGGAACCAGAGCGGCGCGGCCGCAGCTGCGGGTGTGCTTACGGCAATTGACGAGGATGGAGAGGATGACGAAGAGGCCTCAGTCCCTCGAGATTTCGATTACTACACAGAGGATGAGGCCGAAGAGTAGATCAAACACTCGACCTAGGATGCTTATAACGGTCAACTAACTTAGTAGGCTACCAAACCCGAAAAGTGAAGGGTACGCAGTAGAACGTTGCATAGGGAATTTCTGTTCCTGTAGATTGTAACACTAGTTGTAGAATAGACTCTGTCTAACTTCTAGTTCGCCTTTGTCCCCTGCCCGGTAGAATCGGTCTAGGATTACTAGAATGCCGTGATTTTAAATGTTCGCTAGAAGATGGATTATTTACATCATGCTAGTCTAGCTTCCAATTTTGCATGAAATGCGTTTGAAGCTGCTTGTACTGTATAAATGTCTAAAATGCGTATTTCCTTAGCCTTCTCCCAGACTTTCACCATCCTTTTCATCATTTAGATCTTGCGTTTTGGATTTTCGGGTCTTACAGGACGCAAGTAAGCCGTTTGGATATAATGTTCCCGGACAACTAGTTAGGGGGAGGAAGGGGGGACAATTTTAGGACACGCTGTTGACAGCAGTGTTAGCAGTATTTTTATCCCTAGGTATACTAAAGGGTTAGCCCAACATAGCGCCGGCTGGACCACTTCAGTTCTGGCTTTTTCGACGCGGTGTTACAAGAAAAAACGGTATTATAATAATGTTGCAATAAACAAAAAAAAGAAATTTTTTAGTTTGTTACTTTAATAATAGCCGGTGTAAGTGAATAAAAGTAACAGTTTCGTCGTGGCAATAAAAACTGGCTAGGTATGTAGCTGCTACAACACTAAGATTAACCTAAAAAAATCGACAGGGTGACGTAGGAAACACGCGAGTTACAGCGTGTCCCAAAACCGGTCTCCCCCTATAGGTACCTACGTAGTACTTAGAAGTGAGATATCAGAGTGGTTTCGCTCAACGGCTCAATTAAGCGCAACACATTAGTGATGTGTAAATAGTATTTAAATTCGAAATGAATGCTATATCAGAGTATCATTAACTTTTTGTACTAAATGCAAGAGACCGATAATCCAGAACTCGCTCTCATGCCAATTTATCGCTCTCCATGCCATCATGATTCGAGGGAGTATCCCCCTTATGAGCCATCGGGCTATCCGGAGTAACCACTTCCTCATCCGTCTCCTCAATCTCTTCAGGCAGAACAAGGTTGAGGATGATGGTGACAAAGGCCGTGACAGCAAACCCCGTCTCCAAAATGAGTTCGATAGCGTCGAGGAACCCACGGAGGCCCTTGTTGTCGCCAGCGTAGGTGAAGATGTTGTCGAAGTAGTTGGGCACGAGCGTGGCTCCGTAGCCGAGCGCGAGCCCGGCCGTCAGGATAAAGCGGTTACGTCGCGTGAAGGGCGTGCCGCGGCATATGATGGCGATGCCGGAGACGGCGACGGAGCAGAAGAGGAACGTGGTCATGCCGCCGAGGACCGGGCTCGGGATGGCGACGAGGGCCGCGGCGAACTTGGCGAAGATGCCCGCGAGGATCAGGAAGAAACTGAGACTCTGTTAGCACCTACAGCGCACACCAAACCGCCATTTCATTCGAGACTCACCAGCAGCAGTACCCAGCAGTGCGGTTAGCGCAGCGCGTCAGGGCGATAACGCCGTTGTTCTGCGCGAAGGTGGTCATGGGCGTCATGGTGCCGAGCGCGGCGAGGATGCCGTTGACGCCGTCGGCCAGGACGCCGCCCTGGATGCGCGTCTCGTAGACGGGGCCGCTGACCTCGAGGCGCGAGACGTCGCACGACGCCGTGATGTCGCCGATGGCCTCGCAGGCGCAGATGATGAAGACGGCGATCAGGGGCAGCACCAGCGGGCCGTAGACGGTGAGCCTGAACGTGTGCACCCAGGGGAAGGACGCCACGGGCGCCGCGTCGATGCCGCTGCTCGAGAAGTACCCCGTCGCCGCCGCGATGATGATCCCCGTGAGCAGGCCGATGATGACGCTCGTCGACTTCATGATCGGCGAGCCGAAGCGCTCGCAGAGGATTATGGTTACGAAGACGGAGAAGCCCAGGCCTGTTCGCGCGTGTTAGTTGGACTAGATAACTAGCTAGTGAGCTGGCTGGCCCCTTTATTCACGTACCTAGATACTCGGGGGATCCCCAGGGGAGCGCGTGAGGGGCGGTGATATCGGGACACTTGTCGAAGAAGGCGATGTGGGTGGCATCCGAACAAGGACCGCTTCCGCCTAGCCAGTCCTTGAAGCCAGACTCGATTAGGTTGATACCGATGAGCTTGGGGGTCATGTTAGTCATTTATTGTTTAGTGTAGGCCAGATCAGATGATTCAGAACGTACCATGACAGTAGGGCCCGTAACCAGAGGCGGGAAAATCTTCAGCATGATCCTGGGCGGGATGAAGGCGATGATGACTTCAATGAGGGCCGCGACGGCGGCTGTGCCCAGGAGGGCGCCGTAGGCATCGGGACAAGGCAGTTTCGTGCCGTCCGCGGCCACGGGGCAGAAGCCGTTCGCGTACATCTGAGCGAAAGCACCCTCGGCGACGGGAATCACGGTGAACGATACACCCACTACCGAGATGAGGCCGGTCCCAATGTAGTATCTGGTATGACTTGTCAGCTCATCTATCCTGTAGTGCTGCGGCAAGGGGGCGCGCGTTAGAGCCCGCAACAAGTATTTACGTACGGCGTGCCCAGGATATGGAACCGAGTAATCTGTATCATGGACAGAATACCAGATACGATCAGCGCAGTCGACACTAGGTACTGCTGTAAGTTGGTCTCGAGATTGACGCCCGCCGCTCCCGACAGGATAATAGGGGGCGTGATGATGCCCGCCAACATGGCGAGAGCATGCTGGAAGCCTAGCAGCAGCGCCAGGAAGACGGGCAGCTTGTCGTTGAGCCCGAAGAAGGGCGACGCCAGCCGGCGTTTCCGCATGAACGGGATATTCGGGCGGAAGAGAAACGCGTAGTCATAGTCGCCGAGAAGGCCGTCTCGCGTTAGGAAGGTCTTCTTGACGACCTGGAGTCTGTCCGATATACTTCGTCGCGCCGCTGGCTGCGGGACAATCTGGGATGGACCCTGGTCTTCATCCATGACGATGACGACTGTCGTAGAGCAAAGATACTGGTATTAAATCCCAGACCCTTATAAAGCAGCTTTGCTCTGCTCTGCAGTTTGATTCTCAATGTAAGGACTTGTTAGAGTTTGAGCTAGATAACAAGTTCCCGGTAGCTGGTAAATCAGTCGTGGTATGATATAATTGGAAAAATATACCAATCAAACAGGGGGCCAGGGTCAGGGTCAGAATCAGGGTCAGTGTCCCAAGCGAATTTGCTATATTGATCTCCCGGCAATGATAGATTTTAAATCATCTAAATGCCTTCAACTTAAAGTCTAGATTAATACGAGAACTAATCGTCGACGTCTTTAACGATATTAAATACCTAGAATGCAAGAAGCGGCTCGGCAGCCTCCAGCCGGTAACATCCTTCTCCCCTGTACAGATACTATAAGTAATTGTCTAATCTCACAGGGCTGTCCCATATCTCCGACCCAAGCATCCATACCTCTATCAGCCAGCTCCTGCAAGCCCGGACGGCGGGGCTGGCCGATAATGTGTGTCGCCCGGTGCCGGGTAGCTGAACTGTCGAAATGTTCCTCGCCTTTGCCGATGATTATTGAAGACATTGGCTTACTTGATGCTCTACACTTCGAGGGCTTTTTAGCCTTTTGCAACGGCAATGCTGGGCATGAAGATCTCCGTGTCGAATATCACTGCGATACCATACTCGAGTACTTAAGAGCATTTATCGTCAATTGGATGATAAGTATGATCTAATATGTACGGATGATGATAGACTAGTTTTATCATAGGACAGGTATTCTGATCTAGATACCGCTTCCCTATATTGACTGATAGATCCGCAATATCGCAAAGTAATCGAGCCGTCAGACTTCACTAGGAGGCTTGACTGGTAGCTCTGGCTGGTCAGAGATAAGGAAGAGTTTGCTAGGTATGTGGGGGATATCTCTATACGGCACGCTAGATAATGGCCGCCGTTCGCTCGTGGGAGTTCCAAGTGCTTCATCTACCACAGCTGATCATGTAGGATTTTGTAATATCTAAGGTAATAAGGCTTTGTTAGTACAGAGACTGTAGATCATCCGACTATATAAGGCTTGGCAATTAACTAGAAACAGTAATTAGTGGGTGAGTATTTACTTCAGTTGCTGTATAATAGTTTATACTAGGTGATCTTTTTATCTATATGCTATAGAATAAGCTAGATCTAATTAAAATAAGTAAAAAATATATACTTGTTTTATAAAATAAGAAATATATATTTGTTTTAGAAAAAAAAAGAATATATTAGTTTTATTTTAAATTAGTTAAGTAGTGCTCTACAGCTTTTTTAGTTAAATAAAATTTTGAAGAAATGTTATTGGTTTTTTTTTCTATTTTTTTTATATTTTCCCCCCTGCTTTCTTTATTTTTTTCGCTGGTTCTATTCGCTGAGTCCTTATATTATATTTAATTCGAATATTTAGATTTTATATTTTTTTTTAAAATACTATATAAATTTTAAAGTTATATTCAGTAAGTATTTATTCTATTTATTATAGCAATAGCAGCTATATTAGCAAAAGATTAGCTCGATAGATTTAACTATTAGAAAATAGTAAATATATAAATTTAAATAGTTTATTTAGTAAGTACTTTATATAATTAACTATTATTAACTTAAGTATTAGTAGTATTTTTAGCTGTTATTGCAACTAGCAGGTTTGCTTATATTCGAATATAAAGTATAAAGATTTAGCAGTTTTATTTACTAAATATTCGTTAATTTATTTATAAAAGCATTTAATTATTATTTTTTTAAATAAATATTTTTGCTAGTTTATAATAAATTAAAATAAAAAAAGCAATAATATTTTATATAAATTTAAAATAAATGTTTTTTCTAAAGTTTTATTTACTGAATATTTATGCTAACTTTATAAAAAAACTTTTGTACAATTAGCAAAAATAATTTTATCTGCTATATTAAAAGTTATAAAATCAACAGAATAAATATTACAGTTTAATTATTAATAAGTAGACTAGATATATTAAATTAACTAAGTATATATAGTAAGTTTAAAATCTAATAATATATTCGCTAAATATTTACTTTAATATAAAATATTAACGCGTTATAGTATAATAGTTAGTTAATTTTACTAATTATAATGTTTTTTGAACTTTAAAAAAAGTTTTATGTTTTTTTTTTAACAGTTTAAAAAAAATCCCTTAGAAATATCTTTTGAAATTTTGTTTTAGCAAAAAAATTATAAATAATTTTAAGTAATATATTCACTAAATATTTATATTGATTTAATCTAAGTTAGCTTAATTTAGTCAAAATATATAGTTTCGCTAGAACTTTATAAATTTGTAAAAACTGTTGAACTGTAAGCAAAAAAAACTATAAAAAATCAAGCTGTTTATTTAGTAAATATTTGTTAATTTTTTTTCTAAATTATATTTATGTCTATAACAAGCAATATTTAATATAAATAAAATTTAAAACAAGTTTTTATAAAGCTTATAAAAAATAGTACTAAAAAAATCTTAAAATATAGAAAAATTTAGCTTTTATTAGCAGTTAGTTCAAACAATATATTAAAGCAGCACAAAAAGCAGCTATATTTTCAGCAAGTATTTAATCTTTTTTTTCAATAACTAATAAAAATATTATCTAAACTATTAAAAAAGATAATATTGAAAATAAAAAAAATTAACATGTACTTTTAGCAAATATTTAAACTTAAATTATTATTTGTTGTTTAGCAAAAAAAACTTTTTTTTTTTGTTTTATATTTGCAGTAGTTTAGCCAGCTGCTGTTTTTATGCTATAAAATCAAAGTGTACTTTCAGTAAGTATTTCAGCTAAACTTGTTGTTTGTTATCTAGTAGCAAAAAATCTCTTTTTTTGTTTTACGTTTGCAATAGTTGAACTAGCTGCTATTTCTATGTTATAGAATTAAAATATACTTTTAATAAATATTTTAGCTTAAAAAACTACTAAATCAGCTAAAATTGCTGTTTTAACTCTAGAAAATTTAGTCGTATTTTTATCGAATATTTTTTGCTAAAGAATATTTTATATAAAAATAAAACAAAAGTTTACTAAAACTGCTTTGTTTTTATACTGTAGTAAAAAAATAACAATAGATTTTTTACAAAGTATTTAAATTAAAAATTAAAAATCTTTAATTGCTAAATTATTTATAAAAAAAACTATAAACTATTATTAAAATCTTTTTTAAAATATAATATTATTTAGTTATATTAATAAAAAAATAAAAAAAATAATCAATAAAAATATAAATATTTAGTAAAAATAAATCGATCTAAGTTTTTAAAACTTAAAAGTTTTAATTTATATAGTATAAGCTTATTTATAAAAAAAAAAAAACTATAAAAAAAAGTATTTTATTTACTAAATATTTGATCGGAAAAAATATAACATCTTGGATTTTGTAGTTTTTGATTTACGTAATAATTTATATAGTGATTTAAGCAATACAAGTTTATATATATTATAAAATAATAGCTATATATATAAAATAAAGTAGTTTATTTACTAAATATTCAATAGCAAATCTTTATAGTTTTAGTTTAGTTTTTAATAGTACTGCTAGTTTAACTTAATAACAAATTGCTATAAGTTAGTAATAAAATCGACGTTTTATTTATTAAGTTTTTTTACTTAATAAAACTATAAAGCAGCTTTTTAAAAAAAAAATATAATACAAATTTAGTTTTTTATTTTTACTATATTAATACTAGTATATAAGTAACTATAAAAAATAGATACTAAATAATAAAGTCTATTTATTAAATATTTAGCAGTTAGTTTTAAATTGATTTTTTTTTAAATTATTTTAAAAATATTTATTATAATTATATCAAAAAAACTAAATTATAGTTAATTTTAAAAAAATATAATATAAATTTTAATTATATAATAAATTAATAATATTATTAAATTAATTTTAAAATATATAATATTTAAATTTTATTATTAATTATTTATATTTTAAATATATATAATAATTAATAAAATTAAAATATTATATTTTTAAATTTAGTTTAAAATATATAATAATTAATAAAACTAAAATGTTATATTATTAAATATATTTTAAAATATATAATATTTAAATTATATAATATTTAAATTAAATAATAATATATTATTTTATTTTTAATAATTATTTATTATATTTTAATTATATTATATTTATTTTAAATAATAATAAAAAACTTAAGTTTTATTAATTATTATTTATATTTTAATTATATAATATTTAAATTAAATAATAATATATTATTTTATATTAAAATTTATAATTTATAAGTTATAAATTATATATATATAATATAATAATAATTTTTTAATGTTTTAATTTAATTTAATTTTACTTTTAAATATTTTTATAAATAATTTATATTATATTTAATTTATTTTTTATATATTATATAATATATTATTATTATTATTATTATTATTATTATTATTATTATTATTATTATTATTATTATTATTATTATTATTATTATTATTATTATTATTATTATTATTATTATTATTATTATTATTATTATTATTAATTAATTAATTAAAAAAGCTTTATTTTTATATATTAATTATATATTTTTATTTATTTTAAATATTTATTTAATAATATTTTAATTTTAAATAATAGCTTGTTATATATATTGTTATAAGCTTTATATTTTCTAGGTTATACTTTTACCTTTTTTTTCGCTTATATAAAAATAGCACATATTCTTTTTATATATTTGTCATTTATTTATTTGTTATTTATACTGTTTATAACTTCTTTTTTTTTGATAACTAAAAACTAAAGTTTTGTTAATTTTTCTTAAAATAATAATTTTTGTTTTAATTATACTTTTTATTTTTATCTATAACTTTTACTATTTATCTTTTATATTTACTACCTATACTTTTTATTTTATTTTTTCTATTTATACCTTTTATTTATTTTTTTTTCGCATCGTTATATATATAAACATGCTATTTATATCAATTGTTTGATTTTAATCTATATATTATTTATATAAAAACTTAACAATATTTTACCGATATTTCACTAATTTTTTTTATTTATTAATGTTTTACTATAATTTATATAGCTTTTTATATACCGTTAATAGTACCGCTTATCTATTAGTTACTTTATTTTTACTAATTTTCTTTAGCTAATATAGTTATATATAAATATATTAAACCTATTTAACTTGCATATATACCTATTTGTTAATAAAAGTACTTATTATTTTATATTTTGCGATTTTATAAACTTATTTATAGACTTTATATTTGCTGACAAAAAAAGAACCTATTTTAGCTTAGTATTATTATTAATAGATTATTTATTGCAAAATATAGTATAAAATAAGCTAAATCTAATAGTTTACTACAAAAGAACTTTTAATATATACTTTTAAAGCTTTATAACAATTATAAAAACTGGTTATTTAAATCTAATTAATAATATATAAATTATATTATAAGCTTTATATAAATAGTTTAGCTTTTTTACTAATAAATAGATTATATTATAATTTCATTAAATATTTGTATAATATAAACTTAATTTTTATTTTGTATTTCCTGTTCTAGCTTTTTAACCTAAAGCTTTTTTAGCTTATTATCTAGTTTTCGAGCTTCTGTATTTATATTTAGTTTCTTTATCTCTATACGCTTATATTTAACATCTATTTCTATAATCAATATATTATTTGCTATATTTTATACATTAACTGCTATTTTTTGTTTATAAATAAAATTAATATTTAATAAGTTTTTTTTAATTATTTAATAGTAAATTATATATCTAAAGCTATTTTTTTTTGATATATTATCTACTTACAATATTACTAGTATTTGTTAACAATAGGCAGAAAATAATCTAAATAAAAAGATCATTAAAGTTTCTTGCTTTTTTACTATAGTTTCGCCAAAGCTTTGTTATATTATAATAAAAAACTGTTACTGCTATCGAAAAGAAGTCTTTAATAACTTAATAAATTGATTTATAAAGTTATTTAAAAAGTTTAAATATATATTCACTTGTTTTTTTTTTTATATTTTTATAAATAATTAATAAAAACTTTAAAAATATATATAATAATTTTTTTTATTTGTTTGTATATATATTGTTTTTTATCGGCTTTTTGCATTAATATTTTTATATAATACTTTTATATTAAACTGCGTAAATATGCTTTAACAAATAATATTTTATTTATTTTTAATAGTATTATATTATATAACTGTTACTAGTAAGCAATATATACTAAAATATCGATATATTGCCTATAAGCTATTAGCGAGTACTTTAAAAGCTTTAATTATTAAGCTTTATACTTTATAACTAATTTTAACAATGTTAATATAAAGCGATATTTAGTTCTAGTGTTTCTTTTTAATTTAAAAAAACTTTTATATAAAACTAAAGCAAATATAAAAATGTTATTTATATATAGCTTATGTTTTAAGTTTTTTATATTTATATAACATTTCTAAGTATATTATATAAAATTAGCAAATAAATATTTACTGTAGTTTCATAGAAAATTAATTTATAATAATATCTAAAGTTTTTTTGAAATTTATATTATTTATTATTTGAAAAAGCTGTATTATTATATTATATAAAGTTTTAAGACTTTTTAATAAGTTCTTGCTTATAAAATCTATTATTTTACGCTTATAATAAATCTAACAAAAATATATACTTATATTATAATATTATTGCTATATTAAACTAAACTCTGGGAATTTTTTTACTAAAAAGTCATTTTAATTTATAATATATTCAATAAAAACTTTAATAGTTTTTATATATATTAGCAAAAAAAATTTAATTTATTGCAAAAGTCGGCCTATTTTTAATTAAAAATTAAGCTTAATAGCTTTTTTTTATATAAATGTTAAAAGTATAATTGAAACTTATACTGTTTAAAAAATAAAAAAATAAATTCAAATATATATAAATATATTTCTATAAATTAAAAGTTAGTAATAATAGTTGCAATAACATCTGCTATATTATAAAATTAACAATAAATATTTATAGTAAACTTATACTATATTTATATTTATTGCATTTATAATTTTATATAGCTTAATAAATTACTTAGTACTTTTTATATAAATCGATTATTTTATAGTTTATATTAATTTTAATTGATCTAATATTGCAGTTTTTTAATAACTTAATCTGTTTTTTATAAAAACAAATAACTATTAAATTAATTTTATTGTTAAAATAATATTAAATATACTATAAAACATTAGTAAAGCTTTAAAATATTTTTTAAAAACTTATTTAATTAAAATTATTACAATAATATATTGTTT
This sequence comes from Nemania diffusa, assembly GCA_038501195.1. Taxonomy (NCBI): domain Eukaryota; kingdom Fungi; phylum Ascomycota; class Sordariomycetes; order Xylariales; family Xylariaceae; genus Nemania; species Nemania diffusa. The sequence continues at coordinate 3,727,947 of JBBPUQ010000009.1, read as the reverse complement.
ATTTATATTTAAGCTTTAAACGACCTAATCTAAAAAGCATATAAATAAACTTTTATTTATAAAATATATAATATATTTAGCTTTTGCTAGTAAAGTTAGTATATATATTTATAATAGTTTTGCTTTAAAATTTAAAACAAAAGTTTATATAAACAAAGCTATATATAAAACTAACTAGTAATTAAAAGTTAGTTATTAAATACTTGTTAATATTTTATTATTTATTAGCTGTTTTATTTAAATTAATTGTTTAATATTTTTAAACCGTTTATATATATATATTTGTAGCATTTATTAGTTTAGTTTTAAATAGATAACAAAAATAAATATACTTTTTATATATTATTAACAATATTTTTTTATTAAAAATTTACTATTGTATAATAATGTTGTAGTTGTGTTAAACTATAGCAAAATTACTAAAACAGTAGTTTTAAGCTATATATAAAAAAATTAATAAATATTTTATAAATTTAACTTTTTAATTTATAACAGAGTTTTTTTTAGCAAATATTACTTCTAATGTTTTAATAAATAAGCTTTGCTATTTTTTTAATATAATTATTTATTAAAATATAATTAATCAATTTAGCAAACTAATTGAAATGAGTTAATATTTAACGCTAGAAATACCTAAACTTATATTTTAAATGATTTAAACAAAAAATATTAAATTTGTTTTTGCTGTTAACTGTTTATACTATATATTAACAAGCTTTTACTAAATATTTAACAAATCGACTTATATTATTTTTTTTTACTTGTTAAAACATTTGATAGTATTTTTTATTATAATTTCTATTTATTTATTTAAAATATACTTGTTTTTTTTTAAAGTTTTTTTGAATTGTATATATAAATGTTAAAGCTACTTACTTAAAGTTAAAAAAATCGCGCGATTTTTGCAACCTTTTTTGCTTAATAAATATATTGGAACTTTTATTAAGTAAATTTATTTTTTTTTCTAGTAATTTTAAATCAATTTAATTATAATATTAAATATTAGTATATTTATATTTGTATTAATAAATAGTTTTATTTAAATATAAGCAATATATTAGCTAAAAAGTTAATAGCTATTTATAAAAATATTAAATCTAAAACTGCATAAATATTTTATAAAACATATAAAAATATATATTTATATCTTTTTAAAGCTTAAATTGTAAGCTTTAAAAAAAATACTTTTTTTTAATAATATATATAAATTTGCTATTATAAATAAACAGCTAACTTAGTATTTTAATAACATTAATAATTATTTTGACATAAATAAAGCTGCAGTTTACTTTTTTTTTCGTTTGTATAATTAGTTTTGAAATTAATACTAATAGCAAGTTTTTAAAAATATCGAAAAGTAGATTTACTAAATATTCTGTAAAATCGCTTTTATTTTCGATTTTATTTGTGTCTTTATAGTTTTTGTTATTAATAAAAAAAAACAGAAACAGGGGATTATTAAAAAAAAAGTTATCGAAATCTATTAAAGATCTTGTAGAAGTATCATTTTATATTTCAATAGTAATTTGCGTTTTTTTTTTTAGTTCAGGTTTATTTTCAAAAAGAATAGAAACGCTAAAAGTATTTTTTATATTAATATATTTTGAAACATTAAATATTGAAAAATTATTAAAGTATAATTTGCTAAATTTATTTATTTATTAATAAAGTTCAAGAATTTTTTTAAATAGTTTAGCTAAATATCAATAAGTATATAGTAAGTTCTTTGATATTATATATTATATACTTCTTAAAAAAAAACGAACTTTTTTTATATCTGTTTTTTTAGCTTTTTTTTGTTTTAAGACTTTAATATTTAGTTTATTATTTATATAAAAATCTATAATAATTAAAATATATCAAATGTTTAAGCTTTAATAAAACATATTAAAAAATAGTACTAAAAATATATAAAAAGAAATAGTTAATTCAATAAGTATTTATAGATTGCTTAGTATAAAAAAATAAAAAAAAAAAAAATAAAATGCAAAAGTATTTATACAGATTTTTTACTTGCTAAATATAAAGTAAGCTTATTAGACTATTTTAAATCTTTCTAAATTAAGTCTAGCTTATTTTATAACATATAAATAAAAAAATCACCTAGTATAAACTATTGTACAGCAACTGAAGTAAATACTTACTTACTAATTACTGTTTCTAGTTAGTTGCTAAGCCTTGTATGGTCGGATGATCTACTTCCTCGTCAGTACAGATAAGGAGAGTCCATGGTAAGTACTACCATCTGAAGCGACATGGGCCGCAAAGACCGAGAAAACGCGTCGCGTTGACCCCAAGTCTACGCCAAGCCTATAGTAGTACCAGGCACATGGAGACGCCGAACCAACTTGCAGCCCAGATGATTGCGGGCGGTTGCCGCCGCCCTTGTTCGCTGCCCCTGCAACCCTGTCGCGTGCCTCTACCTATTCTTATGTTGGGGAAGGCCGCGTTCGATCAACATGGCGATATAAATTTCGAGAAAATGGGAAAATGGGAAAAAATGGGGAGAAATGAGGTATAAATAGTTTCCACCACAGGGAAACATAGACCTCGATCTTCGAGGTGCTTGCGAAGTCCGCCAAGGTTAGGAAAGGAGTAAAGGAGGCTGCTAAACACCGACGACGAGACTTGCTATAGACAAAATAAGGCTCGATATCCTAGGAATATCTTTTACTACTTTACGGCAATAACAATTACGCTTGTAACATGGACATGTTTTGGATTATAAGAGCTATGCGCATCGACTAAGGCCTACAAGTAGAAGTATATGTGGGTTTTTTAATGATTATACTTCACAAACCTCTTACAGGTCATTTCTCGTCGCGTCCATTCTTGGGCAATGTAGGCAACAACCTATGGCTCCTGTTCAGTGATGCTATCGAGTCGAGGCTGCAGAGGATATGAACGCTCTTCATCAGGAGATGATTTGAGCACCTCAGCACGCATCAACCGCCTCGGGGCCCTTCTCCCCGTAAAGAGCTCGAACTGGGCGAAGCCCTGCTCCGGTAGTAAATCCAGGCTGTCCATAACCACCCACCCGCGATGGGCCTCCGCACGAGTCTGGAGGATGAGAAGCGTGTCCAGTACTCCGTAAGCAAAGTCTACTACGACGCCACCCGTGGGGCTGCCCATCCACGCCGCGGGAAGAGTGAAGTTAGGGGGCGGTTGGTCTCCAGTCTGCTGAGACGGTATGCAAGATACGACAATGGTCGGTTGGCGGAGGTGTTCGGGCCAGGGGTCGCCTCGCGTCCGTTGTATGTAAAAGTGAGTCTTCCCACCGTCCACTTGGCTCAAGAGAGGTATGTCGTTCCGAGAGAGCAGCCTTTCGAAATGAGACACGAGCTTCTGTGCATTGCCCGGAGAGCGGTTGTAGACGACGATGTTCTGCACGCCAAGCTGGAGCATCGAATATACAGCTGCGCGGGCCATCCCTCCCGCGCCGATCACCAGACCTGCTGTGTTGGAGCGTACGGCGTTCGCCGGAGAGAGCCCCCTGCGTATACACGCTCGGATGCCGATCCAATCGGTGTTCTCCCCGTATAATGCAAGCACAGGGCCCGCACTATTGCGTGCATTGGATAGAAGCGCGTCGTCTGGTATGCTGCCGTCGGGATTTAAATGGCGTATTGGGATCAAAGTATTAACAGCACCGATCGCTTTGGCGTGGGTGCTGAGCGAGTGAGTAAGACTGATGACTTCGACCTTAAATGGAAGACCGACAGAAGCACCAGCGAACGAAGTATCGTGTATGAGATCCCGGATGTCACTCAGGGAACTAGTAGAATAGGGTTTATAGATATGTCCCATACCGAGAGCCCGAATTGCGGTGTTGTGCATAGCAGGGGAGAGACTGTGCTGACAGTTTGCGCCGACAACGTACATCTTGAGTGCATCGTCTGTAACGAAGGATGATCGCAACGCTTTGGTAGCCTGGAGGGGGGTGACAGAAGGCGTAATGTACGAGGAGCCATGCTTTGATCCGGGATCAGACCCGAGTAGGGACTCCGGCAGAACTGATGTTAAAATCTTATTCAAACACGCGGAATGCCTGCCCTTCGCACCCGTATTATACGCCGCCATAGGAATTCGTGGCGGCCCGGCGCCCGAGACAGAGTATTGTAGCATATTGATCTCGAAGTTATCCTCCATGGAGATGGCAGGACGGGTCAGCTTTACGAGGTCACAGGAGACAGACTGTGCCCTGTGATAGTAGGACATCCATATCGGATCGACCCAGGATGGTGGGCAGGGTGAGGAATCGAAATGGACAGTGCCGATGATCTTCGAAGTTCTTTTGAACTCCATAATACGATGGAGAGCTCGGTCATCTAGTCGCAGATCCACGGCGAGATATTCTGGACAGAGCAATAAGCCATGGTAGATATGCTCCAAGTACACAGCTCGCTGGGCATCACCAGCAGAATTGGAGGTCGGCCATGGAACGTGGTAGATAATAGGAATAACGACATTTCGTCTGACTGCACCTATGGCTCTACTTATGCTGGTGGCGCGCTCCGGACTTAATCGGGCGTTTCCAGTATCCCCTGGCATGGCAAAAGCATCGTCTACAACAATCTCGATAGCATCAGCACCAGTTTCGATATCCTCGGTCTCCCATTCGCCGGCTAGTAACCTTGACAGAGGGATAGACACGGCGTAAGTGAACTGGCGGGTCTCTGTTGGAATCGAGGCGAGCGGGAACGCAGACTCGATGAATGGAATAGACCTCGGTGGCATAATGAGAGAGAGAAACTTCAGGAAATGCCTTTCAGCCCTCTTTAACGTAAGATACGGAGCAGGAGACGCCGGGCCATCTCCACGCACCCCAGCCTCTGGTATATCGGTATTGATCAAGTCGTTTAGTGTGGAACATCTCTCGGAAACATTAAAGAACTCAAAATTCGCCACAGCGCGAAACGCCGAAGCTGTGTAATTCATCAATTCTCGGATTTTACTCTCGTCGGCCACCTTGAGATATTGTTGTATCGCTTCCGGATCCCTAACGATGTGAATAACAGGATGTGAAGCTGCAAAGTTCTCGAAAAGCGCATGAAGCCCGGGCTCCATCCAAGACGACACAATAATGCAGTCCCGTCGATGGTTGGCTAAAACTGTCTCCAGTATCCTGTACTGCTGTCGCCGATACTCAACGGGGCCGTGTGTCCTCTTATATGCCACCGTGGTTAGCCCTGTCGCATCTTGGAAGCTTTTATCCAGTTCAACCATTCTGCGCTTCATTGCCGTCGAAGCAATAATGGCGAGCGTGGATTTTCCAGAGCCCCGTATTCCAATAAGCACAATGGAGGCGTCTGGTTCGAATGAGGTATCTGCGCTGCATCTTGGCGGAGTGTTGCTGGTAGTATTAGGCAAACTCACGCCACGACGGCTTTCTCGGGGCGGCGGATCATGTTGGCGCAGCCGCTTTGAGGGCTCGAGATCGGAACAAATATGGTAAGGTTGTCGTTCGGTCGACACGATCGTGTACTTCCTCTTCACCCCCGCCACTACCGCAGATGCCATATCAAACTCCTTGAATACCTAGACCATTAATGAAGCCTATTTATTAGGTATCCTTGTCCTCTTGTCGCTTGTGTCTTTGTAACTAGTAGTTCGTGTCTCTCTCAGACGAGGAGGGATATGGCGCTGATCATCAGTGGAGCCTTGTCGGCGACATGTTTAGATGGATAGAGAGCCTCGGATACCATATCGGTCAAAGGCAATGGGGTTGTGCCTCGATGGGATCAAGTGTGTGTATGGCCATCGACGATAATTATGAAGTCTTCTCGCTAACATGGGCTAAATGGGGTTTGTGGTTTCCGACTAGCTGATAGAAAAATAACTTTGAGCTAGGTAGGTAGATTCTCGTCGGCTCCCCACAATCACTTAATCACATGGTGATGGGTCGACCAAAGCACCGCTCCCAAAAACGAACGTCACTCCCAATCAGTCTTACTAACTAGATACCTAGGTAGGTAGTCGGGCCCATTCCACTAAGAACTACAGTATGAGGGGTTGTGGTGTTGAGTCGTTAGCTCTCAGAATGGGTCAAAAACCGAGACTCGCCCTGGATAAGTCTTTATCCAACGGAGAACAATGGCCGAAACCCATCACGTCTAGATAGGTTAAGCTTCTCCGCACGATGGGGGCTTCCCCAGACTTCCCCACCCAACAGCACCCTAGATAGTTGTAGGGATGCACACTAAGGGCGAACTGTGAGTGAATGTCCATGCTGTTGGAATCCGTTGAGGTCATCTACCTGTTGGAATGAGACAATTATGCTCGATGGTTAGTCCGTTAACCTGATAATGGATTCGAAAAGTGCAATAGAGCTACACAGAGCATGAGTATCCGACCTATGCATCGTATATTTAGAAGATGAATGTACATGCTCCGTCGGACACCGGACGACAAGACTACTCATACATATGAGGTAGTAGAAAGTATAAGCGGGCGGAAGACGAGTCGGTCGACATGGGTGCGAAGCGGCAAAGCGGTACAGAGGGGACAAGGAGCACAGGCATCGCCGAACGCCCGTCAAGCGAAGCAGCACCACCGAAAAGACAGCGTGTCTCACGAGCATGTGATCAATGTCGAGCTGCCCGCGAGAAATGCGACGGCATCCAACCCCTTTGCTTTCCCTGTGCATCGCAGAATCGGCCATGCAGCTGGGAAGAACCCAAGAAGAAGCGTGGGGTCCAGACCGGGTATATTAGGACACTAGAAATGGCTCTCGGTTGGATATTTGACAAGATTCCCGAGTCAGAAAATGCCCTTCACGGCTTGCTCACACACGAGGGCGGCCAGGGACGGCTACTTCTCGCTGGGAAGGATACCTCAGCCAGCACTCGCCTTCATCGTCGATGGAGGAAGAGTACTGTCCACGTAGAGATCGAGCGTGTGTTGTCGGGCGACGCCGCCTCTACAAGGTCTGCGAATGATTCAACTCCTGGCGAGGAATCTGACGAAGATGGGCCCGAGAAGGACATGGTGGCTGCGGCACGCCACAAGAAGTCTACGTCGGTTTTATCAGAATCAACAGATCATCCAAAGGCAGAATTATCGGACAGAATTCATACGAGGGGCCAATGGCATGAGCATCTCACCACGCGCGAAGCCAGTAGTACGAATCTACTCAAAAGCCTACCAAACTTACCATCTCCTCCCCAACTGCGGCCACCGAGTATCATTCGTCTTCCTTCCAACCATTGGCGGCTCCTTGACATATACTTCTCATATACCCATATTTGGTTCCCGATACTCGAAAAGCACGAGCTCTTAAAGACGGGGTACTCTTACCCAGACGTGGGTTTAGGTATTGCCCATGACACGCCGGGCTCTGCTGGACATGCTGAGCTCTGGGCTGCATTAGCACTGGCCTCTTACCAGGAAACAGCCAGTAGAGCTGGCCGCAGCCTAGAGGAAAGGCCTCCAGATCCAACCTACATGAAACCTAGGGAGATCTATCACATAGCTCGCAACTTGATACCCACCGAGGATGGCTTTTTCGAGTCCCGTCATATCAATGCACTTCTACTACTCACTCTGATCAACATGGCATGTAATGACCTTAAAGCAGCCTGGATGTTGACAGGGATGGCCACTCGGGTTGCCCTCTTATTAAGGCTCCATGAGAATTCGGGTTCAGCTCAACACAGACAGTCTTCTCACACTTATATGGGGTGCTTCGTTATAGACACCCTCCTCTCTGCACGAATGGGTCTCTTACCGCATCTCAGGTCTGATATGGCTCATATAAGTCCGCCCTGCCTTGAAAACGATCTCGACGAGTGGCAGCCCTGGATGCCTTGTTCTGATTTTGGCCCTTCAGAACGAGACAGGCGTCCATCACGAATGCCTTCACACTCAATAAGCTCGTTCGGTATTCTCCACAGAATTCATTTCGTCCTTTCCCACCGACTGTGGTATGATCCTAAAAACTCCCTACAATCGGAGGACGCATTTTTGCATACACTTCAGAGTGCAGTGAGCCGATACGGTGTAGAAGCATCGTTGTCTAACTATGTTTTAACCGGCGAAGGTAGGACAGGTCAACTTCCTTCTATCCATCTTTTGCGCCTCGCATTTCTCTATGCAGCAACCTGTCAGCATCATGCGGTACTGGACTGTATCGAAGGCTACATGAATGATTTCGGAGTTTGCGGGTTGTCCCCCTTACTGCCTGTATTCATGAAGCTCATTGATCAACGAGTGGATAGCAATTCACTTACAGGTGAAGAGAGAGGCCGATGGAATCAAATCGAGAAAGCAATTGAATCCGTTTGGCCAAAACCAGGCACGGGAGTTGAAAATATAAATTCTACGTACTATCGTCAGCAATCAAACACCGCCTCCCAATCGATCACCAGTACGCACTTGCAACCATCTTCGACCACTCCTATATTTCATCCAAACACCAACATCACACATAGCTCTACGAATATGAATATTCCATTTCCCCATAGCCCCAACGTAACGGTACCGGAGCTTGTCGACCATCAACCACCCCCTGAAACTGAAACGCATCCTTTAGACGGGCGCTCTGCCGACGTTAGGCAATTTGAAGATTTGGATACACTTACAATACCACCGTCTATGCATTTTCCAGGGGTCGAACGGCCTAGTTTTAATAGCGCGACGCTTGATTACGACACTATTCTAGATGATATCGCGTCCTTTGAGCGCACAAACGTACCCGAGTCAGACACTCAGTTCATGGCCAATCTAGGACTAAGACCCGGAACCAACCTCGCTGACGTATTCTCCCACGAGTTTATGGGGTTTTCTTGAAGAAAATGATCGCTAGCCGTTACCAAGCTAGGCTTATATACCCACCCAATAGCCTGAATCGTTCGATTCCTTTAGAATTAGAAACATATCCCCTGAGGATTATTCAAGGCCTTGACCGCTCAGCATCAGTGCATACTGTGCATACTTATATACATACATACGAGCTTGCAAGGAGGGCCTGTACAATATTCCAACTAAAATACAGAATAGTACATAGATAGATACATCACATACTTACACGTATGTAAGCATGCGAGTAGGTAACCAATCATACTGAGTCTATGAGCCCTAGTCTTGCCAGGCTCTCGCTCGCAAATAGTTAGAGTTCAGCTTGCTAGAGATTTCAGCTGGGTTTCTTTTCATTGTGATTAGCAAGCCTAATTTCCCCTTTTGAAAGACTTGGTACACTAGGTAAATAGAGAGTTGCATAGTGTACCGGTAGTCAACAAAAGCAATTAGTAGGTAGGTAAGAGTTTGATGCAAACAAATGGAATATATACAGATTCATACAAGCCGATTCTCAAGTCCCCGTCGCATAATTGCATGCTAAAAGGAAATACTATGTATCCCGCGGCCGGGGATGCATGCGACCGAGCCGGCTCAACACTCTTCCCCCCTGTAACCTATCAGTCTTGGCAAGCGGATGAACGTTACTCTGACGTCGACTTCCCGGAGGTCTACAGCATGCGTATGAGCATATCAGGTGCGGTTAACCGCGGATACCTAGGTCAAATACCACTGGTGCGAGACTGAGACTGAGACTGTGAGGATGGCGGGAGGGTGTGCCTCAACTCCCTTGTCAAGGTCTAAGCCCACGGTAGGTTAGGTCAGCTAGGAGATGTATTTGTTTTGAGGTTGGTGATATAAGGAACTAGTGCGACGGGAAGATTCGTGCGATGCGACGCAGACAGCCGATCATTTATATCATTTTCGGCTTCAAGACTTTGTTTGCCTCATACACACAACGTACCCTTTTACTGCGCCCAAACTCGCCGAGAATTTTTATCACCTCGTTATTATCTCGTCAGGATACCTAGACAGATCTCAGGCCGCGTCTTATAACGGCCCGTGCCCCTCAGCCACTGACAATCTCATTTCCTAGCCATCTTCTAGATATAAGATATAGTATCTAGTAGATATCTGGTTTCCGGGCATAGTTTCCATCTTCTATTCTGCCTCTCACCATATCACCTTTCTCCAAAATGCCTTGCCGTCTAGCAATCACGTCGATGTCGCTCGGCCGCTGCTATGCGGGCCACTCGTTTGTTCACAAACTCGACATGGCTCGCATGTACGGGTACCAGGGTATCGAGCTATTCTATGAAGACCTTGTCGACATCGCAGAGCAGCTCGCAGGAAGCAGCACACGAGAAAATGAACTCGAAGCAGCCAACATCATCCGTCGACTTTGCCACGAGAGGGGGATTACTATTCTATGTCTGCAGCCCTTCGCGCACTACGAGGGTCTGGTTAACCGCCAAGAACACCTCAAGCGGATAGAGAAGCTGGAATTCTGGTTCCAGCTAGCACGTGTGCTGCATACCGACATTATACAAATCCCATCAAGTTTCGGGCCAGCCTCGGAAATATCAGAAGACGTGAACCTAGCTGTGGCTGATCTCCAGAAGGCCGCAGATATGGGCTTGCAACAGAAACCCCCAATCCGTTTTGTATACGAGGCGCTCTGCTTCGGCACACGGTATAACACGTGGGAGCAGAGCTGGGACATGGTGCAAGCCGTCAACCGACCCAACTTTGGTCTCTGTCTCGACACATTCAACATCGCGGGTCTCATTTACGCAGATCCCGCTTCACCTTCCGGCCGGACTCGGAACTGTAACGAGGCAGTACGGGATGGTATCGCCCGGCTTGTTGCTACCGTGGACGTCAGCAAAGTGTTCTACGTCCAGGTAGTCGACGCCGAACGGCTCGCGGCGCCACTCATCGAGGGCCACCAATTCTACAACGCCGAGCAGACCCCTCGCATGAGCTGGTCGCGGAATTGCCGCTTATTTTACGGCGAAAAGGATCGCGGCGCCTACCTGCCCGTCGCGGAGATCTCGCGGGCGATATTCCAGGGTCTGGGGTTCGAGGGCTGGGTTAGCATGGAGTTATTTCACAGGAGAATGGCAGATACGGATGCAGTAGTGCCACAGGAGCTGGCGAGCCGGGGTGCTACCGCTTGGGCGAAGCTTGTTAGAGATATGAAACTAAGGGTCGAAGAGGCGCCAAGTGATATGGGGCGGATGACGGCATCGTTGTGATGTCACATGAAAGAGGCTTGATTTGTTTATTCCTGAGCAAGCGATGTCTGGCGTTTTGTAGGCGCATTTGGTTTAGGTACTATAGAGTATGTATTCACTTCCCTTCGAGTCATTAATAAGAATGATTGTCTTTTATTGTCTTAGAAAATCAATACTCCCCCTTAGACTATTTTGTCTTAGCCATCTACCCTATCTAGGTTGCAATTGTAACTCTATCGACTTAAGCCCGACATGCCCTTTGTTTCCCTCGAGTTTCGTCGTCTTTGCTGTTATTAACCGAGAGTAGTCGCAATTAAGATGAACCCTGTTTGTTTCAGAGGTTCCCTATGTGGTGACACAATCGAAGATCGGTAAAACGAGACGATGCTGTGCCATCTAACACAGTCACACATAGAAACGGGTAAGTAATAGCACCCGAAACAAGATAGCCGAGCCACGTGTATAAACTCTCGGCCACAAACAATCCTTTTCATAAAGGAGTATGCGACACATCACGAAAGGTGAAAAAAAAAAGGGTAGGTAGGTTTAAAATTAGAGTAAAATTTTCTCTCCGTGTGCTAAACGATAGAAATACAGAAATACGTCTTAGGACACGACAGTATTCCCTTCCCTCACCAAGTACAAAGTTTATCAATCATATATTCTCGCGCTGATCAACGGTGCTGGCCATCTTCTCGTCGTGCGAAAGATCCGCCCCATCCACATTCCGCCTCCACTCCTCGTCCTGTTCATGTAAAAAGTCTAGGACCCTTCCATGGGCTCTCCATACAGGGCGCTCCACAAATAGCCGATCCATAGCCTCGAGCGGGATACCCTTCGTCTCGGGAACAAGGAAGAACACGAAGATGATGGAGAGAAGCATGAGCGAGGCGAAAAAGTAGTAAACGCCATAGCCGAGCGCGGTGAAAAGCTGGGGCGTGAATCGTGAGATTAAAAAGTTCCAGAACCAGTTGCTCGCTGCCGCTGATGCCTGGCCCAAAGATCTGCCGTGCGTGTTAGTAAAGTACTTTACGGTAGGCAGTGAGGACATCTTTCAAGCCCTTCAAAAAAATACTGACCTCGTGTTCTGATCGAACATCTCCGAGTTGAGCACCCACGGAGTCCCATTCCACGAAGGAGTGTAGAAAGCCGTCCATAGATAGAAGAAGAAGATGGCAGCGATACCGGCCGGAGGGACCGTGTCTGTAGGATTTTTCTCTGGCTCGGCAATCTTGATATAGGTTCCAATAATCCACATGCAAACGCTACCGCCGAGCGCACCATACATCAGAAGGTTTCGCCGTCCGAAGTGGTCAATCAGGAATAGTAGCCAGATGATAGTAAGAATCGTCTTGACCACGCCAAAAAGACCCGTTGTAAGAAAGCCCGTGTTTGTTCCTGTGATGCCCAAGCTTGAGAACACCTTTGGTGAATAGTAGTTAATCGCGTTGATACCGGAGCCATTCTGCCAGAAGAAAAGGGCTGTAGCCAGAATATGATCAGTACATGTCTTGTCATGGCTCTAGGGAGTGAACTTTTATACAACAAGATAACCGATTCAAGGTGAGGGTCGAGTGAACATACCACTTCCGAGGAAGAACCTCCACTGAACCTTTCGTATCTTGAGGGAAGCGAATGGTTTCCAAAATCCAGCGCCGACCTCTCGCCGATACCGCTCCACCTCCTCACTGAGAAAACCGACTTCCTCAATGATATAAATATCATCCGGGGAGAGGTTTCGGATCCAGCAGAGGGTCTCTATGCCTTGCTCCCGTTTGCCATTAGCGATGAGCCATCTCGGCGACTCCTTAATCCACAAGGCGCCGAAGAAGAGGAGACCAGCAGGGATAAGCTGGACAGCAAACGGAATCAACCACTGAGTACGCGTAGGGGGCACATGTAAGTTGACGCCGTAGTTGATCCAGAAGCCCACCAAGCCACCAATCTGCCACCCGAGCTCGTAAAGACCGACAAGCCGACCACGCACGGCCGGCGGAGAGAGCTCGGAAATATAGATGGGTACGATCATCGAACACGCACCAACGCCGACGCCAGCGAGAACACGACCGCCGTATATGAGACCCAGACCCCTCTCGCGGTTGGCACCCAGCATGAGACCGGCGCCTAGGATGAAGATGGAGACGAAGACGAAAAGCGATTTCCGACGACCGAGATAGTGTGTAGAGCCGTAGGCGAACAAACTACCGAAGAAGGCGCCTGCCTGGTAGAGAGAGACGATGTTGGCCGAGATCAGGGATTTCTCGGTCGGGCCGAGCAGGCCAAACTGGAACTCGTTGATAAAGGAGGGCAGGGCCAGAGTGGTGCCGATGAAGGCAGAATCGTAGCCGATCATGCATGATGCGAACGAGGCAATAGAGGCACTGGCGTAGACTCTCCAGTTGTAGACGGCCTTTGGCGTCGGCCTGTCTTCCTTGAGGGTGAGAAGCCCCATGATGCTGGTGATGCAGACCCGTCAGGCTGGCACTGGATTGTGTCAACGTTTAACGATGTAACCCAAGGTCATATAGGGCGATGGTGACGAGTTGTTGCAGGGCGGATTATGCTTACATATATGCAGAGAATGATATCCGGGGCCCCAAGATTTCGGTGGATGAGACCGGGGATGAGATCTGGGGTAATAACTAGTAGCTAGGTCTCCTATCCTAGTGAGTTGCTATGAACCACCGGAGTTGCAGCCGTTTCCGCGTAGGATTCGCTTGGGTAGTCTGGTATAAGACGCGTCGACAGCATATACGTACAACACGACAGACTGGGATGGAACACCGCATGGCAGAACATACTTCCCACCGTTATTCGAGTGACCCAATGGCACTCAAAATTTTATTCTATATTGGTTAGCGTGTCCGTGAGCCGAGAGAAACTAAACACTTAGAAGCATAAAGCTTCGGCCCGTAACTGGGGAAAGCTAGATGGACAACTCTAGATCCGGAACCCAGGTCGTTGGTCATCGGCTATTCGTAGGCCATAACTCGTCAGAGCTCCCACTGCCGGGATTAGTTCATGCTGGTGAGTCTGGGGGGTTGGCACTGGCGGCGCAGTACCATAACTGGCATTTCTTCACCGAATCCGGCAACATGTTGAGGAGTCAAAGGCGCGGTAGCGGTCCACGTGGGTGTCCGTTAGGGTGGGTATGCAAGGATATCTCCTCATCATATCCCGGATCTTGGTGGAAGCGGTGGGGAGAAGGGATAAAGACTTACCCGGCTTCGGGACTAGAACGGGGATTAGTTCATGGACCATGACTCTTCCATCTCCCGACTCCGGATACTAGCAGGCAGAATATTTTCACTTCTATGTAACCTAGTCTCCTTTTCCGGACCGCATATTTTCCTATTACCCCGTTCAAGAACCTCTTGTTCTCGTCTACTCTGTACATCCTGGATAGTAGGTGGCTGGTTGAATGGGATGAGACCATACCCGTCTTTGACGTGTGATAGTCGGCTCCAATGAATCGTGGAATGCGGGGATAAACCTGGATAGAAGGTAGTCTATCTAAGATGTCTTCGCATTGGGTTGGAGCCAGTTTCGGTATTTACTCAGGCACAAGAATCTAGTGCGTAAGGATTTCCGCATCATAGAAAGACAGCCAAATAGAACTAGAGGCAAGATTTGAGGCATACCCCATATTACATATTACCGTATAGAGCCTATTTGCCTCGCCTTTTTATGATTGAATAGGTAGACTACCTTGCATTGTGCCCAAGAATAAGAAAACCCTCTTCTTCTTCATCGAGAACTAGCTTCTAGCTAAACCCCTAATTGTTCACAACTCTATCATCATGGACGCCGTCACTGTCAACACAAACCACTCGTCCCAAGTAGGGGCGCTCGACCGCCATGGCTACATCTTCGGCGTGAAACTCGCGGCGTCTCTATCGCCACAGTTCCACCAAGCGATATTCAACGACCTAAGTTGGCGTTGGGAGCAATTCCGTCTGGACTCTGACGACATACCGAATTTCCTCAACCTACTCCAAGACCCCAAGTGCTTCGGTTTGTCCTTCCCTCGATCTATTCCGCAGCCCCAGACCGTCCCACTAACAAAAACAGGCGCGTCCGTCACAATGCCCAACAAGGTAGCCATAATGGAGCACCTAGACGAGATGACCGAGGAGTGCCGCGAAGTCGGCGCCTGCAACACCATCTACTTCCGCCCGGCCTCGGACTCTCCCGGCAGCGGCCGGCGGCGCCTCCACGGCACCAACACGGACGTGGTGGGCGTGCGCGAGTCCTTCTACCAGAACGTGCCCAACCCCGCCGCCGCCTTCCACGACCGGCCGGCGCTCGTCATCGGCGGCGGCGGCGCCGCGCGCAGCGCCGTCTACGCGCTGTGGAAGTGGATGCGCGCGACGCGCATCTACGTCGTGAACCGCGACCGCGGCGAGGTCGACGCCGTGGTCCGCGAGTGCCGGGCGCGGGGGTACGGGGACTCGCTGGTGCATGTCGCGAGCGCCGAGGAGGCGGCTGCGCTCGAGGCGCCGGGGGCCGTGGTCTCGTGCGTGCCGGACTTCCCGCCCAAGACGCCCGAGGAGAGGGCGGCGCGGGAGGTGGTGGAGACGTTTTTGAGGAAGGAGAGGAAGGGCGCGATGCTGGAGATGTGCTATAACCCGAGCCCGTACACTGAGCTTGGCGCGATCGCTGAGCGGGAGGGGTGGCAGGTTATCTTGGGGACTGAGGCTATGATATGGCAGGGCTTCGAGCAGGTGAGTTGATTTATCCTTTCTTTATTCCTCTCCTTCTTTCGGTGGTATAAGAATACGGCAAATAAGCTGACATTTGTATATAGTCTAAACTTTGGACGAATCTAGAGCTCAAAGATTTGCCCGTGGCCAAGTGTAAGAAGGTGATCGCCGCCAAAATCTCAGAAACTCAGGCAAGATTATAATTATTTATGTCGTTATGTGTAAAGATCGAAAGCATTTAATCGGCGTTATTCATATGTAAAGAGATATAGAGAATCTAGTTTATACCTGATTATAATAGCGGTCCATACCATTGTGCATAGCCAGCTTCCTTGCATTTGCATTAGAAATAAAAAAAAGAATAATTTAAGCACCTGGACGACTGTAATCTAACTCCCGTACTCGTTTCCACACCTCACGAACGACTCGTTCTTGTGTCTGTCGCCCGGTTTCCGTCTCCGAAGGCCCTGCAGGTCTACATCTAGGCGTCAGCATCTCATACTATATAGTAAGAGGTTTATTTCTAGCTTCCGAACGTACCTAATAGCCAGATATAGTCTACTGCCTAACCGCACATCGGTTATTTCGGCTGTCTGGTAGTCATCAGGTGGATTCGCAGTAGTGACAAGGCCCCCGGCCTCTAGTAGAATGGCGATGCCAGCCGAAACATCCCTTCACATAGTCGGCGTCAGTCAGTCAGTCAGTCTAAGTTCCCCGTTCTACCATAGGCCAAGAACTCACCATTCCCAACACCCACCTTCCCACCAGATATCGAAGGCTCCCATGGCCACATACGCCAAATCAAGGGTAGCGCTCCCGAGACTCCTGACCCCGTGTACCATGCCGCCCTTGCCGTCGCGTCCCCCGACCTCGGCCGCCATGTTGACGAAACTCTCGCCCTTCCGGTGCATGTTCCCGTCCGGTATGTCCCTCCTATCCTTGCCCCACTCGCAGGAAAACACGCAGCCCCCGGGTGCGCGCGCCGGCATGGGCGGGATCGGGTTTCGTATCAGGGGCAACCGCTGCGTCTCGTTGAGCCACGCCCCCTTACCTTTACACGCCGAGAATAGCTGGTTCGTAAACGGCGCATATATGGCCCCAATGACCGCTTTCCCACCCACGATGAATGCGATGGAGACGCAGAACATGGGGAACAGATGTGTGTAGTTGACCGTGCCGTCGAGAGGATCGACACACCACGTCGGCTCGTCGCCGATTAGGTAGTCGCGTGACGCTCCTTTGGAATAAGTCTCTTCTCCTATGAATCTAAGGCATGTATCAGTACATTGTTTATAAATAGATGTTCTGTTGGATGCCTATAAAATCCAAAAAGCCGTACGCGTGCGAGGGGAATTTCTTCTCAATAGAGGTCTTAATAAAGGCCTCCACATCTTTCCATCGCAACCCTCATTAGCAATCCAAATCTAGAGAATTTCAGTAGCATAAACATACCTTCATCTGCTTTCGTCACAATATCGACAGCGTTATCCTTCTCCAAAAATAGCTGCTCCTCACTGCCGCTGCTCTCCCATCTCGCCTTGGCAAAGTCCATCAATAGTCGTCCAGCATCCTTGCTAAGTTGAACGGCAAAGGCATATATTTCGCCGAGTTCCTGCTCTGATATCTCGCTCATGTCGTCCTTTTATAGCTATTCCTCATAGAGGGGACTGTGATTTCACTTTCGATAGAAGGTTATGTATCAGGAGCTGACAGTTGATAGCCACCTTATACTGAAAACTCCGTTGTGTATGATGCACTTAAAGACCCTGCGTTGCGATGGAAACTAGAACTGAAGCAATATAAAGGAACTGAAGATAATGTAAATGCAAGAAGTGAAATAGCAACTCGAACTCCATTTAGATGTGGTGTATATATGTTTCCGCTATCAGTTCCGTCTATAGCCCGTTGCAAACCGAATACCCCCATCCTGTCCACTATAATCGTTTATGTTTAAGCGGGTTAGATATGTAAGTAGATAGAGAGCCCACTTGATAAGTGTCGTGGCAGCGCAGCGAAACCGGCGGTTTATCAAGCTTTCAAATCATATAGATATTTTGTCCAACTGTCTCGATTGTTCGTAATGTTAGTATATGATAACTTGAAGTATGCTTTGACTGTCTCGAGTATTTAAGCTTTGAGATACTTCTCGAAATCCCTCCAACCACGTCATGTGCTATCTGTTCTATACAGGACTGATTCCTAGTTAAGAGAGGCTGATTCATCGTCTCCCTTTGTTTCATGGCGTTGGAGGATGTCAGTTGGTTACTTTGGCTGATTGATAACCTAATATACCATATTTTTTTGATGTTGCGTAGCTAACTAGTAAGCCGGGTATCATGAAGAGAGAAGAAATATAGCCCCTGTGCTATCGTTTTGATCTAATCCAAGCCTTTAAATTTTAGAATGCCGTGAGCGCCGAGTGGACCGAGATCAACCTTGCCGCCCTTACCCTTCTTTCTCTTCTTCTTTCGTTTTTGGCCATCATCACTATCCGAATCTTCAGAATCCGAGTCCTTATCTGCTTGGCGCTTAGCATTGCCATTTTTGGGCATCGCATCTCCTGAAGCAGCTGAGATAATATCATCATCTTCATCATCATCTTCATCGTCACTTTCTTCGTCACTGTCATCGTCGTCCTCATCGTCGTTGTTCGATCTAGGAGCTCCCGATTCCTCCCAGACTTTAACCGTCTGACCTCCGCCGCTGATCATTCGGCCTTGACAGTCAAATCCAAGTCCCACTATAGCCTCAAGATCATCATGCCGCAACGATACCTCTACTTCTCGCTTAGTCAAGTTAACGATACGCAGACTTCCGTCGCCCAGACCAATGGCCACCTTTTTATCCCGAGTGAGATCCTCAGGGATTTGGACAATGCAGTCCAGACTCTCACCGCCGCCCCTTCCTGCGTCGACGATAACTCGATCGAATTGATCGTCCCAGGCTCCCTTGTCCCATAACGTCAACACGCCCGACCCAGTGCCCACCGCCACGATCCCGTTGTCCCTATTTTTCTTGGGGCCCATGCCGGCAATAAAGGTCGAACATAGTAACTCGTCCTCTTGGTCCTCACTGCGCACAAGCACTCCACGGCGGAGATCGGTGACGGCTAGGGTTGTTCCACCGGTAGAAATCCACTGCTTGCTGAACCCGCTAGTGCTCTCTGCCGAAGCAGGGAGAGGAGTAAGGCTAGATACGAAGTCGTCGTGGGGGAAATGGCTTTGCTGCGGCTTCGAAGCAGCGAGAGCACTGTCTCTTAGATCGAGAAGATGAAGAACTCCCGAGTCGCACGCAAGTAGGAGAGTCTGGGGAGACAGGGCGGAGAGAAGAGTTGGAGCGTCGGGGACGGATTTCGCAGTCGGTATTGCTATCTTGGAGATAACTTGACCGGTGACGGGAGAGAAATGCTTGATGAGAGAGTCGATACCGGCCGAGTAGAGAGCTGTCAAGGTCGAGGATTACATCAGCCTCGTTATATCCTCCCTCGGACAAGCAGGTAGGTATGTAGGAGACAACTTACAAGAGCCGTCGTGACTAAAGACGAGAGAGCGACAGCTGCCCTTGTGTCTGCGGGTTCGCCAGGTCGTGTCGATGGTGCTCTTTCCGTCAGACAGCACGCTGACATCGGCGTCCTCTTCGGTCGATCTCTCTGTGGTCGGGAGGCGGAAGCATTGGACGTGGCCGGTTGCGAGCCCGACGCCTAGGAGAGGTTCTGTGGGGTGAAGAGCTTGTGTGAAGAGCTCTGCGCTCAACGGCAGCGTACATAGATTCTCGAACATGATGATGATGATGATAGGGATTAACTAAGAGCTAAGAGGGCGAATAGGCAAAATCAAATACCAATTGCCTTGTAGAGATTGCAGCAACTACAGCAGCATAATTCAAATAATTTAAAGGTTCAATTGGGGGAGGAGGAAACTTGAAGTTCGATGTTGACTATGAGGCTTGGTCCAACATTGCAGCCTTCTCGAATTTTTTTAACCGCCAAGTTTAGGTATAGTAGGTAGGTAGGTACCTATTAGGTACCTAGGTAGGCCTAGCTGCGCTGTAGGTCCCCCACATAGCGCCTGTCTGCAGGACGTCAAGCCAGTCTACATGTCACGCCCCGCCATCATTTGCTTGGCTGGGATTTGCTCATATTCCTGGATTGTCTGCTTTGTACTGAATTCTTGTCTTTCTACTATACGTTAGCAGAACGACACAACAACTCAAGTCTAAGTGCGAAGTTTAAAACTTCAAAGGGAAAAGAATCGACTAGCAACAATTCACGATTTTGAATTCATTTAAATAAAGGTTATTAAGATAATTGAGAGGAACGACGCTCTGTTGTGAAGTACGTCAGCAACAGCAAGCTACCAAATAGCCAAAAAACGGCGCCGACCGATACATGTTAGGCATCTTAGAACACGCCTTTCATGTCTCCCTCGATATGGGATTCCCTCTTCTTCGTACGAGAAACATCTACTCTAATGTGGAGTCGGAGGCTTTGACCATCTCATTACCTAAATCGCGTTGGAGATTATCTACGAGCTGCACCATGGGGAATCGCCTTTGCTTGCGATCGTCCCAAAACGTCCGACAAGGTGTAGAGAGAAGATTGATGTCAATCAAGCCGTCCGCGTTAACGTACTCTGACATGTAGGTAACCATATGGGAAAAGTAAGGCCAGTAGCGTTCTCGAAAAGCACTTCCCAATCGTATATACGCCTCGAGCAATATATGGGCTCGTGGAACAAGCACAAGAGGTCCTTCTGACGAGAATGCGCCGTGGCCGCGCCAGAGACGGTGAGGTGGAAGTTCTGGGGATGAGGCACCAAGGTAATAGGGACTGGGCTCAGCCTTCATTCCCCCTTGGAACAAGGCGATGCTTGGCGGTGGTATATTCCAAAGAGTTTCCGAATGCGCCCTCAGCGACACATCAAGCTCGGCACCTGGTACGTGCATATGAAAGACGGGACCTGGAAGCGGGCTCGAGTCCCTAGACACAACGCAAGCAACGGGATCTGGACATGGGCGAAGAAAGGAACGCTCGAGGGTCGCAACGGCAACTGGTATTTTGTCGTCAGGTATCACGAAATCGACACCCTGATGTGCCCATTAGATACTGAACACGCAAAGAATACAGTACATAGTTGCTTACGTTGAGGATGGAAGGAACGCCGTAGACGTTAAGGAGGAATTCACCCCAAAGTACTGAGGGGACCCCATTGTCTGCGAGGAGCCCAGATATAAACTTAACCCCGTCCTGGCTTGCCATTTCCGGCACTGACAGAGTCATCGTGCTCCCTGAGAATCGACTCGACTCGGCTCAGAGATAAGGAATATGAAAAGAGAAAGGACTTTCATCCCTGAAAGCACCTTTTGGAATCGATATAAATAGTTAAGTGATATGTGATGCAGCGTGCTGCAGAGAGGCAAACGGGAGGGCACCCAAGAAGGATGGGTCTGACTTCCACGCGTACCGAGGCAAAGTATATCGCCAACAGTCAAATACGTGGCTGACGCGCGCCGACTACATAAGGCTATGTTCATATATACGTACCTAGGTACTCATGTGATTCATGAAGATGATTCAAGTTGCTAGAACGCATTATACGCTAGACTCACACCAAGCGCGCGGCTAATTAGGGTCTTGTGCTCCAGAAACTGGAATAGTCTAACAAAAAAGCATCACTCTTGACGGACCGAAGAGTATTAAGCCGGCTCTCCTTGCGCTGGATAACAGCCCATTTGTAGAGCAGGCGCAGTAGTTTTTCTACCACGCGCCGGCGGACCAGATGATACAAATTGATTTTATAGCTCAGTGACAAGTGCGTCTTGCCCCGACAACTTACCCAAAGTACCCTGTTAACGGCATTCAGGACGTACAAGCTGGGACTGTTCCTATGATCTCCGCTGAGGATTTGGTGTTGTCAAAGATATTCTCCTGCAGTGCACACGAAGCAAAGTTGCTTTTAAAAGTAATAACCAACTCAATTCAATCTTTGCAAATCCCGACGGCCAGAATTGATGTAGTGAAACAAGGCCTCCCTGATATCATCTTATTGAGCGGCAGAAGCGAATCATGGTGGCGGCTCAAACTTGGGATCCCCAAATCTCCTAGTCCATCCCCGAGAGCTACTGCTTCGGGCTCCGGATCGGCGACTCATGGGGGCAACGACGCACGAGGAACCTCTTCGCGAGCAGGCCCCCAGTCGCTCTCGCGAATACTACTAAATTCTCAAGCCTCTCGCGAACATTGACTCTTGTTGACAGCGTTCCTCTGTCTGGCAATGAAGAGTTTACCATTGGAACCGAGCATGTGTGGGTTGGGGAATGTCGGACAGTGTATAATTTCTCTACTGATTGTGTTAGTAAGACTATATGGAGACTTGATCAAGAGAATACGAGCAAAGCCAGTTCACTCTCTAACGCGGCATATTTTGGGAAGTAACTGATCTTGTAGGTGGCCATCGAATAAATGTCATTCAAAGCTCAATGACTTTACCGTCGTCGAAAGCTACAGATTGGCCAAAGTAGTATCCCCGCTGGTTAGCGATAACACGTTTCCCAGTCTCTTCATCAATATAGTCACAATTATAATGTGTATGGCCAAAAGCCCACAGCTTGACATCGTCGCTGCGCCATACCAGGTGGCTACTGAGATCGGTGGCAAAGCCGGACTGAATCTGGCTGTTCTCATGCCTCGGATCACACGTGCGCCCGTCTAGAGTCGGGCAGTAATGCGTTAACACGACGATCTTAGCTCCGCGAAGTGATGAGACTTTTTCATTAAGCCATTGTATGTCGCCCTCAAATTGAGCGTTGTGTTTCTCCACGGTCCAGTCGTCGGTATTGTAGAAGTCGTTGATGCCGAAGCTAACGGCTGTTGTTGCCTGGGCAGGCACACTGGAAAAGAGCGTGCACCCAAGAATAGCGACGCTCTCGTCCTTTGTTGATCCTCGGAGGTGATAGATATTACGGTCGAGCAAGATGAACTCGCCAAGACCAGCTGTGGATTGCCGTTCCTGTGAGGTTTCACGCTCAAACTCGCGGATTGCTCGCTTGGTGGCATCCCACGATGCATGCCACGTTTCATGATTTCCCAGGACCAGAAAGACTGTCTGGAATTTTAGTAGGTGCCGGCGCAGAAAGTCGAAGTACTCTTGTTTGTGGGAGATGTAGCCGATGTCACCTAGCAAGGCCAGGTGTGGCGCCTTAGGTGTTATTTCGAAGATGTCGTATGCCTTCGGAGCCTCTAGATGGAGATCTGACACGATCTGTAGTTTTATCACCATCTTGACAGGTTACGGGGCACCAAAAGGTCGAGCTTTTCACATCACTAGAAACGGAACTGCGTGAGCTTATTTCAGAAGCTTTAATGTCTGAGCTTATGTAAAAGCGAGTCTTTCTCTAAGTTGCGAGCCAGTATATGCTCCAATCACGACTTTACCCCACTATTGTATACCTGCATAAGTGACCCTCTATCTACATAAACAACGAGTAGAGATGTGTAGATGTACAGTGCAGTTGCCATCACTTACCACTTATACATTCGGTACCTACCTACATCCTAACCTACCTATAACTCATTGGAGCTTGTTTGTTGTTTGTTGTTTGTTTTCTCCCCGATAAATGGAAAGAGATGAAATAATCTCGTGAATAAAAGGTAGAATGCCACAGTAGTAGACCAGACCTCCAAGAACAATACTGGCTGAGCAAGAACTGGGCATACTACTAGTAAACTTCAAGATGATCGTGGTTTGTTGGCAACGGTTCGTCTTAGTACTGCTGTTCGCCATGGCGGCCGCTTCAGCAACGACCCTGCGAAATGTCATGTATCTTACTGGGTATGATCATTCTCACTGTCGCTAGACTCTGATTCATTCATTAATACCGAGTCAAAGGCAACACCCCGTCGTCCCAGGCCATGTTTCCCTTAGAGCACCCATCACGCATGTCGCTCTGGCTTTCATGAACTCAGACACCTTCAATAGGGAGGAGCGCAGTTCTTCATGGCCCATCTTCATGTCCGTTGAGGAAGCCCGCTCCTGGTTTGAGCCTGGGACGAAGATCATGGTAGCCATCGGCGGTTGGGGTGATACCAGCGGCTTCGACACGGCAGCCCGCACGGAACGGAGTCGCACCACCTTTGCTCGCAATGTGGCCGACATGGTCCAAGATACAGGCGCCGATGGTTAGTTAGCCAAATTTATCTGAACAAAACAACTGCTAATGTGAATAGGTGTTGATATTGACTGGGAGTATCCAGGGTAAGTCATCTGTTATGCTCAGACAAAAGACGTCGTGCTCCCCCAGACTAACCTAGCCTAGAGGCAATGGTGAAGACTACAAGCAAGTACCGAACGAGGCAAAAGCATGGGAAATCACTGCATACCCCCTCCTGCTTGCCGAGATCCGCAGCGCGCTTGGTCCAGACAAACTCATGTCGGCCGCAGTGCCCGGCATCCCTCGCGACATGCTTGCCTTCACGCCAGAAACTGTCCCGCAGATCATGGAGTCGCTCGACTTCCTCAACGTCATGACGTACGATCTGATGAACAGGCGTGATAGCGTGACGAAGCACCACACGGGTGTCCAGCTCAGTCTCGATGCCGTGAACGCTTATATAACGAGTGGCGCGCCCGCCGACAAGATCAACCTCGGCTTCGCTTTCTACACCAAGTACTTCCGGATCGACGGCAAATCCTGCGCGGGGAATCCCATCGGCTGCCCTACCGGCTTGATGGAGGATCCGGAGACGGGCGCTGACCTGGGGAAGACGGGAGGCTTCTCGTGGCATGACGAGGTTCCCGAAGACGTTCGGGGGTCATTTCGGAAGGCATTGAACGAGGGACGCTACGACGAGCAGGGTGGTGGCTACTGGTACTTGGATGAAGATCAGGCTCTATGGTGGACGTTTGACACTCCCGAGGCCATAACGAAGAAGTTCCCGCTGATCGTGGAAGAGAAGCAGCTCGGAGGCGTGTTTGCATGGGGTCTTGGAGAAGATGCGCCGTTCTTTGAGCATCTCAACGCTGTCAATGCTGGTGTCGAACGGCTTGGTAAAATGAAAGACGAGCTATAGTTACTCGTTTCATACTGAACGTCTCCAACCCAATTCAAGTATTGGTTTGGTATTTAAAGTTGAATTATAGATTTTAACAACTGATCATCTAAATCTACCCGTCTATCAAGTAGTCGAGTTATAAGAACCCGAAGCAATTGGCATACAGCGTCACAGTCGACGACCAATCCGAGAAGATGCCCTTCACACCAACCTTTTGCGCTAGGACATCAACGAGTCTATAAATATCGCCATCCTTATGCGTGCCATTGACAATCGTACTATAATAATAATCACCCCTAGCCGCTGCCTGCACCAGCGGACCGGACCGCTCAAGGGACCAAGTGATAATATCAAGCCCCAGCTTCCTCGCCGTCGTCGCGTAGTGCGAGGGGACATACTCGCCCTCCCCATCCACAGAGACGAGGTACGGCAGCGGCGGGCCAACGATGCGCACGCCGGCATCCCTGTAGAACGTCAGGTTCGCCGCGGCGCCGTCGATGGTGCCGGGCGCGTCGCCGCTCTGGTCGAGCAGGATGGCCTGGCGGCCGAAGGCGGGCGCGTGCCGCAGCCAGTACGCGACGTCCTGGAAGAGGAAGCTCTGCAGCCACACGCGCGCGGGGTCGACGCCGGCCTGCACGTACTCGTCGACGATCTGCTGCTCGTACTGCTGCGTCGTGTAGGTGCCCTCGAACGGCATCGGCACGCGCGGCTGCTTCAGCTCGCTCGTGAACATGCGGCCCCGCGCGTCGACGGCGCGGATGAACTCCCTGTGCGAGAGCACCGTGCCGCACGTCGCGTAGAGGTCGGTGCGCCAGGCGGGCGTGCCGTGCAGGTAGTCCGCGGGCGTCGTCGCGGACGCGTTGAACCCGTCCATCTTGCCGCAGAGCGTCTTGAACTCGGCGAGCGTGATGTCGCTGGTGCAGCAGTACGCCGTCGCGGCCACCGCGCCGTCGGCGCTGGCGGGCTGGAAGGGCGTCGTGCACTTGGCGCCGAGGGGCGTTGCTACGATGTTGGTTGTCGTGTGCAGGTCGCACTGGTCGTGGCGGCACACGAGCTCGCGGTCTTTGGTGAAGGCCACGTCGCATTCTTCTATGCCCGCGCCCATCCTCATGCCGGCCGTGTGCGACTCCAGCGTCTCCTCGGGGAATTGCAGACAGGCGCCACCGCGGTGGCCGATGCTGAACTTGGTGCTGACGACTTCTTTATCCAGACATGAGGAGAGCTTGTCCTTCAGCCACCCCTCGTCCATGTCGTTGATTAAGAACTCCGGCCGGGGCCCTAGCTCGACATTGCGGTGCGTTTTCGATATGGCATTCTGCGACTTCGTCGGGATCGCAGAGACACCGGTCGTGGCGACCAGAATGCCGGTAACGATAGAAGATGCCGTGATTTGCATCTTGCCGATGAATGCCAGCGCAATGGTCCAATTGATGGTGTACAACGAACGGGAACACGTCGCGTGAGCACTCAGGATCGCGAAACTTACCTCTTCATCTCAGAACTACTACTCTTTTATAGGCAACGAGCTCATTCCATGCCCATGCTCATGCCTTCACCTCATATTCCCACTATGGAACGACGAGACCTGTCTCTCAACCTATGGGCCAATAACAGCGTCGTATCGAGGAGCATGCCCGCGCCATTTCTGTACCCAAGCAGACAGCCATGATTACTACCTACCTAGATCGTCCAAGTACGACCCATAACTCCGTCCTCGGAATGCCCAGAATACCTATTCTACTTACGATGGGTAGAATAGAGGGAAAGTTGCATCGAGAATGGAAGCAGCGGGAGAACCCACACGAACCCCTAAAAGTAGGGCTTGGCGACGTGACATTGCATGCAGAGGGCCGCGATATTGAGACCCCGGCTGGCCGCGCCGGCGATTGACAGCCCTCTATGGAGGCACGTGGTGGCTGTCCCCTGTGTAGGCCAGACCCAGCGCTCCCGGCGTTTCGGATTCCGATCTTTCTACCACCATCCTACTACTACCATACTGTTCGGTGTCTTGCAGCGTTTTTCCGCACTGTTTTTCTTCCAGATGGCGGACACAAGCAGCAAGCGACGTGCAAAAGGATTGACCTCAATTACTTTCATTGGCTAGAATTCAAAAGTCCTCGACGGATAATTGCTCAGAGAGCCAACACCCTTTTCTATTTTTGATCCCACCGGGGCCTCTAGCAAACGGCGAGCTTGCCATTCAAACTGATACTGAGAGGCTGCTGTATCTCTTGAAATTGACCAAG
Organism: Nemania diffusa; assembly: GCA_038501195.1. Classification (NCBI taxonomy): domain Eukaryota; kingdom Fungi; phylum Ascomycota; class Sordariomycetes; order Xylariales; family Xylariaceae; genus Nemania; species Nemania diffusa. The sequence goes on along the minus strand of JBBPUQ010000009.1, from coordinate 3,700,919 downwards.
TATCTTGGTAGATTCTCAATACATTCTGTTGCTAGATGGGGGATTTTAAGTTACGATATACTGCGTGGGTATGCAGCATCAGAGTCGGTTTGTGTGAAGGTAGATTAATCGACTTCATCTAGACAACAACTGACATATACATACTGTCAGCGTGTGGTGTGGTATATATAGTCGTACTAGCAGGAAGATAAGCATCCGGTGCGCATTTGGTTTGCTTTCACAAAAAGAGAGGCTGCTGTAGAAGAGTTAATTCTATTGACGTATTAAATAAAAAATAAACAAAGAATAAATGCAGTATTTTATAGTTTAAAAAACCATTTAGTATACAAAATAAAATGTTATAAGTATTGTATTACTACTTTCTACAGCACCTATGCCAAACGCACCTTAACCAAATCAACCAATCAGCCACCAGAGCATACTCCAAAAGCAGTAAAGACCATTTAATGTCGTCATAGTGGCTAGGATCCTTTGGTTCACTTACACACTACGACGTAGACTACGCGTAAGTAAGTGACTGTGCAAGGTGAATGACGACAACAAGTGTGGCTTTAGTTTGGTCGTATTCGCGATCTCTGTCTTTCGGGAATTTGAATCGCTTGTCTGTGCCTAAATAGGAATAATGAGGAGAAAGAAACTACGAATTATATCTCACTACCGGTGAAAAATGAATAGAAAAATCGCACCTCTCCAGTTGGCTGCTCATAAATTGTTCGGGATGTCGTCTGCCCTGCTCCATAGATAAACTAGTAGTTGGATCGGCACCAACTAGCAACCTAATCGTCAGTGTTGTACAATTTGTTCTTTTAACCATGATATTATATTCCATTTTAATATTGATTGCTACAAATTCTAGTATTGTATCTTAACGTCTAAAGCGAAGTTACTCATTAGCTGAACCCATCTCTTAAGTGATGCAGTTTAAAAATAATCATAATAAATCAACAGCTTAACATCTGTCCAGGTTAATGTGTCGGCTGGGCGCGTTTCTCCATGGCACAGCTCATTATAAATAACGCTTGCTTGGTTCAAGCATTCTCTACTCTCATCCGCCTCGCCTTGACGTGAAAGTATTGTCGACAGCAGAAATGCAGCCTGGGCAACTTCTCTCCGTCTATCGGGCTGCTTTCCAAATGTGCTCAAAATGTTCTGTAACAATGGGCTGAGATATCTTGTTAGAAGAAATCTGAAAAGCCATCAAGATCAAGAAAAGGGGTAGTTACCGAGCCTCTTGGTCGAGCCCATATCTTTCATAGTGCTCTGCCAGCTTCTGCGCGCACTTCAGAGTTGTGTAGGCACGTTCTCCGTTGGTCTGGCGGCAATGCAGAAACGCCTTGTGATGTAGCCCATAAGCATCATCGAACCGCCTCTGAGAATTGCGCACATTCGCAAGCGCGTACAACATGGCGCCCTTCCGATGTGACACGCGATCGTTAAAACCAAACTTCTCTTCGCGGGCGGCGATGGCCTCCTCGAGGTAGCTTGCGGCCTTCTCGAGCTTCCCCATGCAGTGATGCGTTATACCAAGATGATAGAGCGGGGTGCAAAGCCAGTCCTTTTCAAACTTGGGCATCTGTTTGCGCAGATCGGCCGACTGATTCAGAGCCTCAACAGCCTTGTCATGAAGTTGATTCATGGCAAAGGCCTGGCCGAGCGTGGTCAGCGTCGAGGTCTGGAATCCAGTAATCTTGCCGGTCGCTTTATACTCGTTCTGCGCGGATTGGTATCGAAGTTGGCTGTACAGAAGCGCCGCCTTCTGATCTCCCGTTATGAACGAAATCGTAATCTTGCAAGCCCAGAAGGCAGTTTGACGAAATTGGAGAGGTGTCCTTAGGGTCTGCTTTGCGATTTCCTCGGGGGGTGAGACAAGGTCGCATATACCCAAGCCAAAGCTAACCAGATCATCAGCCTCGGCGGCTTCTCTTCTTTCGCATTGCCACCTAATTACAAAGTTAGACCTTTTTCGTGGCTCGCTGAAAATTTTCTGGATGCTTACCACGTCGCTTCATAAATCAAGTCGAGGAATTCGAGGGATACCTCGGCCTCTGGATGTACATCCCGTATCTCCTGTGCAACCAGTCTTAGCTGACGAACATGCGGGTACATAGTCGCGCACATTTCCCACCGGTGGACGGACCCCCCAGTATTCATCCCTTGATCCCGGTATGGGAATTTTTGAGCAACAGTGGTCCAAGCTAGGTTGAACGCATTTTGGACCTGTCCAAGCTGTTTTGTAAGTCGAGCCCTGGCCACAGCCTGCACTAGCCGGTGTATCTGGAGAGACCCGTCGTCTGTATGCTTTGTCAATATTGAACGCTCAATCAAATTGGCAACGGCTTTATGGTAGTCGCCTTTACTTTGTAGCTGAGGAGTTTGTGTCCATTTCTTCCATGCATCAAATATTACTTCTTCCTGAATACAGGACGGATCAAGCATGGATGCAATGTTTAGCAATACCAAAACAGAAGGACTCTCCTTTTCGAGAACATCAAAGGCCCATACGGAGGCGAGATTGTGCTCATATCCAGAAACCTGATCACACGCTTCATATAGACTGGATAATTGAAAAGGCTGTGAATAGTCGTTGGCGAAGGCCTGAAGGGACAGGTTTCGCTTGCTAATTGCCGAGCCAATCTGGACAATTGCTAGTGGGAGCCTTTCAAGCCGCTCGACGATCTCTGCAGCAATTCTGTCGTTTCCATGCTCTCTGGTAGTTTGGGATACCGTCCTGAGTAAATTGATTGCCGCTAATGGATCGAGTCCACCTAAGGTGAGTTCTTGCATCTCGGGAAAATAATATTCCCACGATGAAGGGTTCCGGCTTGTAACTAGAACCGATCCCGCACCATGAGCTGGCCAGAAGTCAAGCAGCAGCTCAGGTTTGTCTGCGTTGTCGAGGACGAGGAGCCATTTAGCCTTCCCCTTTTCGGGATCGTCGTCTACTTCACCACTTGGCCCATAGCGGCTGGCGACAACTTGCTCAAATTTCTCCGTTTCCTTGAATGGGCTTTCGAACCATAACTTTAGTCTCTCCCTTGCATTTTCTAGATCACAGATTTGGTCGTGGTCGATTAGTCCAAGGGCACAAGCGACGTCAGCATATTGATAGGAGAGTCTCTCCCTTTGGTCCGCAACGAGGAACAAAACTACATCAAAATAAGACCCGTAGTTCTTTATGGAAAAGTTTCGTGCAACCTCTGTCTTTCCAGTTCCACCTAATCCAGAAACGACGACGGCCAGCGGCCTTTTGTCTATTGTGGTTTGGTCATTAGACGGTATCAAAGCCTCCGTTATTCTGTCTAAGATCTCTGGGCGGGATTGGAAATGGGTTGTTTGGTGTCGAATCGTCTCCTTCGGATAAACTAAACGGTCGATAGTGCGCCTAGCTCTAGGGTACTTATCCAATGAGCTCTTCGGCGTATGAATTACTGGATCTTTCGCCATTTTTTAGTAAACACCAGATACGTCTACTCGGTAGGGGGTCTCATGCTGCCAGCCGTAGAAGACATCGGTATGGTAGGGCGGCCTTTCAAGGTGCCTGCAGTTGGCGAAAGCCACGTCTCAATCCCGCTTGTGTCAGTGAAGACATTATGCGTACTGGGCTTACTGACCACCTTAGGTGATCTTCTATTCTGTACCGCCTCACTTATTCGTAGAGTACGTTTCACCATCCTTAAAGGACTCTAAACCCTTTTCGGAAAAGCCCCCCAGCGACTTACAGTATACATGATTATAAGTTTTTTATTCTCATCAATCGCCCGGCGTCTTGTTATTCGCCATCTTTCACCGTCACGGCTTTTCCAAGGTTTCTACGCCGATTTGCAGAAGAAATACTGCTTACCCAGGTATATACCGCAAGCCGAACCCCGATGCATGATCATTTCCCTATTAACCCGACCAAGGAATTGATTGTTTCGGCCACACTTAGACACCAATCCCCGTCCCTCCCTGGCTAGTTATGACGTCAATACACAAGGTTAGCCCTGATCTCCCCATTATGGGTCCTCATCATGATATGACGTTGCAGTCCTCGAAGTGCTGATGCAGCGTGGTGTATATCATTCTCATGCCCACCTTTGTCTAGATTTATACATAGGCCCCTTCTTTGACTGTCTTATTTTTTTATATAAAGTTATTATCTGCTGCGCTTCATAAGCGAACATCGCAACGCTAATCGACTCCACCAGCCGAATAGTCTCAAACTATACTTAACGATTTCCTAGATATCAACATCGACTTACACACCGCCAAACACTCTTAAAAGAAAACTGCAAAAATCGGTAGCAAAAAGCGATAACCACAATGGTTCTCACATTCGCTCCCATAGTCCACATCGTGGCAGCCATCTTCTCTATCATCGAGCTCGGGCTGACTGCATACTGTACGTGCTCTCTAATCTACTTACACAAGTCACCACCTACCTGCCTCTCCTTACTATCCTAGAATGCCTAAAGAAACACCACTAACTCCCATACGTAGGGGTGAGCCTCTTCAACACTGCCTACGGGGACTACTCGCCGCCGAGCGTGAGCTTCCTAGTCTTCGCCTCGGTGTGGTCGCTCCTCGTGTTGATCTACATCGGCTTGACGCCGCTGTACATGACGTCCGTCTTCCATCGGCTCGCCGCACTCGTGCTCAACGTCTTGACGGCCATCTTCTGGTTTGCGGGCTCCATCGCCGCCGCCGTCTACTTCGGCGGGCCGTACGACTGCCGCGGGAGCACGGCGTGCGGCGCTGCTGAGGCGGCCATTGCGTTTGGATTTTTCCTTTGGTATGTTGCTCCTGTCTCTTCATCTTTATGAGAATAGAATCCGAGAATGAGTACTTTAGTTTTGGAAGAAAAGAATGAAGCAAGGGAGGAATAGATAAATGATATGACGGAGTTAAAACGTCGTGATAGGTAGAGAGTGCTAACTCCATCTGCTATCTAGGGCACTTTTCACCTTCCTTGCCGTCGTCGACAGCATCGAGTCTCTACGTCGTCGCGGCCACCACGTCGACACCTCCAAGCCGACAAATGCGTACCCCGGTGCCTAAGCTCCCTTCTCCCTGCTCCACACCGCTACTATTTACACGTATGCGTATTATCACTGCCACGTAATTAAAAACGATCCCATTGGCTAGGTAGCAACACCAACATGTCTAAATACCCCCGAATTTGACAGCAAAAGCACTTTTATGATTTAAACCCGGCGTTCAGGCAACAGGCAACAGCAATGACCTCGCGACAATACCCCGCCTTCTTTTCTTATTATCGTCGCAATGTACATGAGATATGGACTCACGGTTTACGGTTTATGTTTGTTTTAACTAATGTTCTGGGGAGGAATTTTAGAGTATGGTGCCAAGATAGGTTGGAAATTGTTAAAACCCGTAATGAGACGGTCTTGTACTAAATCTTATGACGATGCTGTGGCGTTGCTAGTAATACCCAACTGATTTTCTTACGCATAAGATACACTCTTAAACTCTGCTTATCTCTTAATAAGTGACAGGGTAAATCATTATATATGAATAAACAAATATTCAACATATGATATAAGCATTATATTTCCATTTTGTCTAGGCATTTTATCTTTCTTTTAAACATTAGTATACTAAAGCTTTTAACGCTATGACTCCAGGAGTGAACGAACACCCTCGAATCCTCAACACCGATAATACAAAGTGGTATCAATCTAAATATACCGGTAATCCCGACCAAGCCTACCAACAACGCTATTCCAAAATGAATTATCATCAAAAACAGACCGGCCAAGCTCTATCTAAAGCTTTCAGCCGGCACGCTATGCACTAGAAAAACATAGCGCAGTGTCCCCCCCTAAACTATTTCGTCCGCTTCGCCTTCTCACCCCAACAATCCCCCGTCTTGCAGTCGAACTCGACGCGATGCCAGGCCGTGGCGAGGTTGCCCCGGAGGTTGTATATGCTCTTGTGGGACTCTGGCTGCGTGTTATAGGCGTCGTCGGTGGCCTTGACGACGAACGTCGTCGTGTCGCCGACCTCGGGTAGGACGCCCTCGTAGGCCCAGCGCTTCCAGCACCACGTGCGCGCGCCCTTCTCTAGCCCCGTGTCGTCGAGGAGCTTGGCCTGGTCCCAGCTCGCGCCGCCGTCGAGGCTGATGTCGACGCGCTGGATCTCGCGCCCGCCGCCTGAGTATGCGTAGCCCTCGATCTGCACCACGCGGCCGCTGGCCATCGGTTCCGACTTCGCGGGAGCTGCTACTGTTGCGGTCTCGCCGCTGCTGCGGGCTTCGGGCTGGGGCTTGAGACGGGTGCGGGTGATGGCGCTCGTGATGGGCATCACCTGGATGGACTTGTACTTGTCCCAGTCCTGCTTCGTCTCGTTGGGGCCGAAGCACTTGTAGTCCTTCCGCTGCCACGTCGTGGTGGACTCCTCGTCGGCGACGACGATCTTGCTCACCCACTTGACGGCGCGCGCCGCCACGTGGCCCGGCACGACCACGCGCACGGGAAACCCGTGGTCGCGCGGCAGGGGTTTGTCGTTCATTCGGAAGGCGAGGAGCACGTCGCCGCGCGGGTCGATGGCGGCCTCGATGGGTATGCTCGCGCCGTAGGCCTCGAGGCCGGAGAACTGCACGTGTCGGGCGTCCACGCCCGGGTCGGCGAGCGACAGACCGGCGTCGGCTAGGACGTCGCGGAGGCGCACGCCCTCCCACTTCGCGCAGCTGATGGCCCCCACGGTCCATTGGAGGCCGTTTGTCTTCTTGGCGTGCCTCGTCATGTCGTTGCGGCGGTTCCCCGAGCACTGCAGCACGGCGGTGACGGAGTATTGCTTGAAGCGCGCCTTCAAGTCGCCGACGCTGTAGGTCTTCACCTCGCCATCCGGCAACTCGATGGTGATGCTGTGGCCGTCGGCCTCGGTCTCGTCTATGACGGGCACCCACATGTGATTGCGCACGTAGAATGTCTCGTTCGGCGTCAAGAAGGACCCGGCAAGTTCGTCCGCAGGAGTCTCGGCATTGCATGGCTTCTCCGTTATGCGGCGCAACCTCGCGTCGCGCTGCGGATCTGCAACGAAGGGATCTTCGATGGCGTTCTGTAGGGGCCGGCCGTTCTCCAGATCATCGGAGTGCACCCTGCCAACCACGTACTGTGCTAGAATGTCCCGAACGTATTGTGATTTGTGGATGGCGAAGATGTCCCAGTACGGCTCGATGCAGCCCCCGGCGGCGCGGAGAATCACCTCGCCGCCGGGATGAGCCCCAACCCAATCCGTAATATCATACACCTTGTCCTCGTAGATGACCCATGGTCTCGCAGCGTTGGGCCCGTGCTCTTTGATCTCGGAAAGTCGGTATCGTGGCAATCCGTCGGCATCGTCGTCGTCAATTGGCGCTTCTCCCGAAGAGGAAGATGGTATCTGTGTCGGGACCTCGATCGAATTGGGGGAGACCGGCTGCAAGACGGTGAACAAGAATAGAGTAAGTAGCCCGGTGCTTGTAGCAAGGACAGGAAGTGGTGGGATACGGGTTCTGGGGATCGAGTTTGGTTTCGGCGGACTTCGAGAAGCGTGTTGTCGGCAGGGTGCTTGGGAGGTGAAGGATCTCGCAGCAGGACATGTTGGAGGCGGCAGCGGCGGGGGTTTAATTGTTTCAATTGACTGCCGGAGTCGATTGGCCTGCTGGGGCCGCCTCGGCACAGCCTTCAGCAGCTCTCGGCCGGTATATCTGTAGAACGGGGCCAACATGGCGTGGAGGGGCAACTTGCGGAAACACTCGTTTCTAGATCTAATTAATTGCGTATCGAGTAAGTGAAATTGGTGAATTGGGACATAATTGTCATTGCCAAAGCTCGATACTTGGGGCAGCTCAATTACCAGCCTATAATTGTAACTGTAACGAACGAGGGTGAAACTTGGTAGGTACCTAGTAGGTATACGGATCGTCATAAACAGCGGTTATAGCCGGGAACTAATACCTAAGGAAAGAGGATTGACGATGCCAGTCACTTGCTACCCATCTACATACAGGTAGTTGGCGTTCGTCATGTAAAGGAGCCAATTAGTACTAAAATTAGTACTAAAAAATGCTATGAACGAGAGAGAGAGAAAGGGAAAAAAAAGGGGGGAAAAACGAGAAGGCAAGGGAAAAGGAAAAGGACCCGACTATCTACTTCACATATGTAGGTACGTATAATAAATGCAGGCCACTGCGATAACCTAACTGCTTCGACAGGGGAATTTAGATGTAATGTGAGAAGAATTGAATCCTTTCGGCGGTGTCCATTGCCTATGCATATGTCTAATGCATGATAGTCGGCCATGACAACCCGGCCATGACAACATGATAACACGATAAGACAACTAGTAACTAAGACAACTTTCACTGGTGCGTGTACTTGGGTATGGCAGAAAGATAAAACAAAAATTGGTTCCTGCGCTCTATTGGCGTCGCTCTCCGTCTTCGGAGACCCTTTCTCGTTTGTTCAGCTGACCTAAGATGTACACTACTGTACCTACCATAGTCGCGAGACCCCTGCTAACTTCAATGGTAGTTGTTCTGAGTCCGGGGAGTGGTCCGGGGAAGCTGGGGTGTTTATTCCCATGTACCGACACGTATCTATATACATGCAGTACCTAGACTACTAAGGTATCTATATGTATCCACCCCTACACTGAGGGTCTCACTTATATAGTTGTCTCGACTAAGCTTCTAATTCTTCATAACAATGGCAACATTCATTATCGACACCATAAGCAGTCATCTCTACTTTTGTTAACCAAATAATTTTCGGGAAGCGGCATAAAAAGAGCTTGCAATTTCATTCATATCTAATTTCCCACATTACAATCGTTAAAGTGCCTGCGTACAACTCATCCACCTATCTTACATAGGTACCTAACTTAGCTTACATGTCTAAGCACCATTGTCAACACCATCAGCACCCATCGCCTTTACTGGCTGATGCGTCCGGGCATAAGGCGCCCCATTGCATGAAGTCATATTCTGACCCGGGCTAATCCCGTTGGCATACCGGTTCTTCCCACTCTTCGCCATCCCATTGTGCGTGCCATTGAACGTGAGGTCAGCAATACCCTCGTAGCCCTTAACCCCCGTCGCCTTCTCCAGGCGAGCGGCGATCTCCTCGTCCACCTCTCTAAAGATAGCAATCTGCCGCTTGAGGACCTCCTCGTCCTTGCACAGGCTCATCTTGCCAGCCACATTGCCGATGAAACGCTCGCGCGCCGCGTCGTCGAATACCTTCTGCCACAGCGCCCGCGGCGCCGTGAAGTCCTCGGGCCGGATCTCCGACAGGAACGACACGGCCTGCCCGACAAAGTGGCCGTGCGTCCGGTCGAAATCAACCTTGCGGCGCGCGAGCTGGATGGGGTCGATCGAGCTCAGGTAGCTGGGGCGCGCGCCTTGGTTGTTGAACGCCATGGGCCCGTCGCGCTGGAAGTTGGCGGACCGGTACGCCGTGCGCGGCGCGTTGACGGGCAGCTGCTGGTAGTTGGGGCCCACGCGGTGGCGGTGGGTGTCGCTGTACGAGAACAGCCGCGACTGCAGCACCGGGTCGGCAGACGGCTCGATGCCGGGGACCAGGTGCGACGGGCTGAAGGCCACCTGCTCGATCTCGGCGAAGTAGTTGGCCGCGTTCTCGTTCAGCGTTATCTCGCCGATCTTGGTCAGGGGGAACTGGCCCTGCGGCCAGACGTGGGTGAGGTCGAAGATGTTGATCTTTTGCTTCTCCCACATCTCCTCGGCCTGCTTGGCCGTCGCTATCTGGATCTTGACGTCCCACTTCGGGTGGTCTCCGCGCTGGATTGCCTCGTATAGATCCTTCTGCGAGTAGTCGGGAGACTTGCTCGCCGAGTCTTCCTGCGTGATGAAGCCGGTGCCCTGCTGAGACTTGAAGTGGATCTGGGTATAGACCCAGTCGCCGTCCTTGTTGACGAATTTGAAGGCATGACCAGAGTAGCCATGCATTTTACGATAGCCATCTGGAATACCCCTGTCTCCCATGAGGATCATGACTTGGTGGATTGACTCGGGATTCTGCGACAGGTAGTCCCAGAACATTGTTGAATCATCAGCGTGTGTCAGATGCGTCGATGGGTCACGCTTCTGCGTATGGATAAATTCGGGAAATTTGGCTATCGCTAGTTAGTCCAACTCGACAATGGAAAATGTGCACATTATATCGTTACTACTAACCTGGGTCTCGTATGAAGAATACCGGGGTATTGTTCGCTACCATGTCCCAATTTCCTTCTTCAGTTCTAAACTTGACTGCAAATCCGCGTGGATCACGAGCACAGTCGTGAGAGCCGGACTCGCCACCAACGGTAGAGAACCGAATAGTGATAGGACACGTCTTGCCCTTCTCCGAGAAAAGGTCGGCCATGCAGAGGTCGGGAATGGGGTTCGTACACTCGAAGAACCCATGGGCGCCACTGCCCTTGGCATGGACTACGCGCTCGGGAATACGCTCGTGGTCAAAATGCGACAGGAGATCGATGAGATGGAAGTCTTGAAGCAGAAGCGGTCCGTTGTCGCCCGCCCGTTGGGCCTCGTACGGGTGAGCTTGAGGAGCTCCATTACTATTACGCTTAGCCAACACGACGGCGGGATTTCGATGGCAATATCTCTTACCTGGTAGTGTATATGGCTTGTTTGGATGACATCTGACGATCCTTGTCAAAAGATGTGAACTGGTTAGCCACATGAGATGCGAAGCTTGTGTCTGCGGATTGCGCCATCTTGAACTGTTGCTTCTATCTGTGAATTGGATTCTATGTATTTGGTGAAAGATTTAAGAAGATCTGGAGATACATATCAAGTATATATATATGATGCTGCTATTATTTCCTAGAGCTCCGGGTGGCTTTTAGAAATATGCTATTATTCCCACCGGAGATCTACGCATAGGAGATAGTTCGGGATGTCATTATCTAACACGTTAAAAAAAACTATACTATGCATCTCCGCGTGATTTGAGATCTGATGACGGATGTGAAAAAAATCTATGATGAATACATATAGGTAGTATGACGTTATGAATGGAATGTCTGGTCTACCTAGTTACACGTTAAGTCCAATGATGTCGTAGATGATGGAAGACAAGATAGATGTAGGAAGTAATTGATTGGCTGGCTGCCTAGCGTTAGCAAACCCTAGAGGTACCCAGGGCCTAATATATAAAGGAAAATATGTACTTATGGACTCTAGAGGTGATGCTATGTGATCCCTAAGCAGTGCTAAGTCAATCCATTCATACTTATATGATAATTTATGACAGGCTCTATCTTATTCAGAGGTAAGTAAATAGCTAATTGGGAATTATCGGTATGATCTCTGACTTCTAACAATACCTAGGTACATAGCTGCTAGATACCTAGGTACATTTTAGGTAACCTAAAAGGCGCGCTAGTCTATATCAAGACTATGTAGAATCTAGATCTATTACTCTATATCTATGTGACAGTTTTCGTCAATATATTTCGTCAATATACTAAAGCAGTTTTTTTCGCTTAACTGCTGTCGCAGACGACTCGAATATTAGGCCTGTCGCCACGAGCTTATAATTTTATGCATTTTTTTAAGCTACCTACAGAGAACGAAGCACGAGTCGATCCTAGGAACCGCTGGGCACTTTATGAGCAGGGATATACATAAGTGGATGCACGTACAGAAGCCCGTTAACTTTTTACGTTCTCTCCACTAGAGTCTAGGTACTTGTACTACTTGTACACTAGATATCTACCTGTGTGTCGGTAGAGCGAGCGGTCAGGTCTTCCCACCTTCGCTTGACAATGCCAGAACGCCAATTTCATGCCAACTATGCCAATCTAACGAAGCATTGTGGCGTACGCATCTGCCGTGCCGTCAACTTTAGTGTGGAATCTAGTCTACTTACTACCTGGACTGACTATCTATTGAGTGCATGAAATCAATTTACTTCGTCTCTACGTGTATGTATACCTATTCCCCAACAATCAAATGCTCAGCCTAACATTTACCGGGCAATGTCTAGAACGTATTAGATAAAATAAATCCCGAAAACATCGGGACTCCCGTTAAGCGTGCTGCATGCAAGGTTGTTATCTAAACTAGGGTGGGAGTCGGGTCGCGGTGTTATACCTATACTACAGTCTGCTCTACATACATCACGCCGCCCAGCCCGTACTAACAGGATACGAATATACGAATACCGACTCATACCACCGTGATAGCTACCCCGTGCGGGGAAATAGTCCTTACCCTTTCCAGATCTTTAACACATATTTACTAGCGGTCTAGACCCTGGACCAGCTGACAGCTTACCACAAGCGGTGGAAAGGGAGGGGGCTGGCCATCGACCTTGGAATAGCCTCAGTTCCATAACAGATTCGCGGGCTGCCTGTGTCTCGTTACAAACCACTTCTTTGGCATGGCTACACTCGAGAGAATCATGATGGGACTCTGAAGCATGCCTTAATAAGTATATATTCTGATTGCGTGAAGTGTTGTGGTGGAAGGGACTTGGCGCCAAATCCGACCCCAAGCTCCCCCGCGAGTTTCCCCAGTCTTGACATGGCAAGGGGGTCGGCCATCGAAGCCTTCTTTCAAATCAGATTTTTCTGATAATGAAGGAGGCGTCCTTGGCCCTTCTTGGCCGGCCTGACGAACCCATTACGATGTGAGCCTCCGGACCTTAGTAGACCTTGGCATGTTTGGAGACGTACCATCGTGGTCCTAGGTACCATGTGCGCCATTGCGTGCTTAGGATCATTTTACCTGTTCAATGTAGGTATGCGGTACCGTAGTGGTCGTTGCTACTAGATGCGGGCGGAAGGAGGTAGACGACTTACCATGTCCTCACATGGACGCGGGGAAATTTACAACCCTATCTTGCTGCTTATAAGAACTTAAGGGCGTCTCTAGCTGCGGCTCAGTTTACAGACCGTAGCTCGCCTTCTCGGTCTCTTCTCTCTTCTCTTACTTAGCCCTAGAAAGGGTACAGGAAAGAATCTCATCCGTATCATATAATACCTCCAAACCATGGCCATGGACTATGAGCCCGCAGACCCTGTCGCGAAGGGTATTATCCCGACAGCAAAGCAGTCTTTCGCTGATCTCTTCAAGTGGAAGCAGAGAGTCGTTGTCACAAACGAACTCGGCGAGACACATGCGGAATGGCAGTCACCAGCACCTCTTAGGAACCCCTTTTCTCTAATGGCCATGCTGAGTGCTAGAGATTGGATCTTTTTCTTCGTAGGATGGTTTGCATGGACTGCTGATGCCTTCGACTTTCACGCCCTCTCTATTCAGACAGTCAAGCTTTCTAAGTACTATGATGTTTCAAAGACAGCCATCACCACAGCCATCACCTTGACATTGCTGCTCCGGTCGGTCGGTGCTGCCATCTTCGGTCTTCTTGGTGATCGTTACGGGCGAAAGTGGCCTATGGTAATCAACTTGATCGTTCTCGGTACGTGACTTGAGTCTGGTTATTGGTCTGAACCCGTGAATGCTAAGAGAAGATTATACAGGCGCCCTTCAAATCGGAACCATTTATGCTGGCACATTTCGAGAGTTTTTAGCTGTTCGGTCACTTTTCGGTCTCTTCATGGGTGGTGTATACGGCAATGCAGTAGCAATGGCACTGGAGAACTGCCCGTGAGTTTTCGATATCTCATCTCATATCTTAACCTCTTTAGCTTACTGGCCTATTAGAACCCAAGCCCGTGGCTTTATGAGCGGTATCCTACAGCAGGGTTACTCCTTCGGTTACGTCTTAGCTGCCATCACGAACCTCGGCGTCGGCGACGCAGTCGATAGTTGGAAGACCGTCTTCTGGGTGGCCGCAGGTCTGTCTTTCGGCGCGGGTCTCTTACGATGCTGCTTCCCTGAGTCCAACCAGTTCAGAGAAGCCAAGGCCTCTGGCAAACACATCACAGCGACAGATTTCTGGACCGAGACAAAAGACATGTTAGCCAATGAATGGCGCATGTGCATCTATTGCACCATCCTCATGACATGGTTCAACTACTACTCGCACACTAGCCAGGACAGCTATACTACCTTCTGCCTCGTGCAGAAGGAGCTGTCTAATGCGGCCGCTACTCGAGCTAGCATTTTGATGAAGACCGGAGCGGTCGTCGGCGGGTCTATCACTGGATATCTCTCTCAGTGGGTTGGCCGTCGAAGGTCTATTGTTGTGGCTGCCCTCATCAGCGGCCTCCTCATCCCGGCTTGGATTCTTGTTGAAGGAGAGCGCGCACTCTCAGTCACCAGCTTCTTTATACAATTCTTCGTCCAGGGCGCGTGGGGCATCATTCCCAGTAAGTATCTCAGATGAAGTAGATTCGAAAAGGTTTCCTCACACCCGCTAACCACCGCATAGTCCATCTTAGCGAGCTATCACCGCCTGCTTACCGGTCTACCTTCCCCGGCCTCACATATCAACTAGGCAACGCGATCAGCTCCCCTAGCGCACAGATTGTAAATGCGATTTCCGAGTCGCATTTTGTTCGCAGCAAGTCAGGAGATATCGTCGACGCGTATGGTCCTACTATGGGTATTGCTACGGCCATAATCGTCATCGGCATCGTGGTCACCACTTCTCTCGGCCCCGAGAAGCGCGGCCGTGAATTCGAGGGCGGTCCTATCGGTGCCAACATTCGTCATGACGAGGAAAAGGCCATTGATACTGCTTCCCTAGACGAGAAGAGTACCACCGTCGGCTAAGAAGGGAGGAAGAGTTGAAAACACAAAGAGATATCCCAGGTTTCATGATAAACATGAATTAAAATTTAAGGACACGGTTAGATGACTTTCAATGTTATTCAAATATTATGTTGATGAGCGATATACCACTACGTCGATGAATTGTATTATTTAACTGCCTTTTACCCTAGTTGAGAACTTGTGACAAGATGGTTCTATACATTCCATCATCAGCCCGAGTACATATACGAAATAGCTCGCATCAAGTCAGTGAGTGCTATACTGCATATGGTTACGCTATTAACGGCACTTCTACCGCTTATATAATTCCAACCTGGTCTCAACCCAAGTTTGAGCCTAGACTAGGCAATGTGTAAGTCCAATGTCACCTATATGGATACTCCATAACAGTCATACTATCCGTCGAAGCTAAATCAGCCACCTTAGCTGGAGGGGAGGCGATCAAGGACTCTAGTCATCATCATATCTCAGCTGACCTATCTTTCGATCAGTCGTACTTCACCTTTTACTTTGTTGAGTAAGCCCTAGATATTTCAAAAGCTTTCCCTAGAGTCCTAGACGTATGTCCGGTTTCAGACTTCCACACCATTATATACTGTTAATGATTGTCAGGTGATGAAGTAACCAAACCCTATAGGGCGGTTATATCTATGTATTTAGCTATATATAAAGGACCTTCAGCTCCTCCTATAGATCTAGAAAGTCAGGAATCAATTGATCAAAAAAACGAACTGTCCGTTTTCAGTCCTGTTTAGTACTCTTTGAACTATTCAATCCAAATTCATTCACTTTGTTCTCAAGATAACACGTTTAATATAGAGGACTGGTGTTTGATGAGGAAAGATAATGGCAGTATTAAGAATCAGATAACGTTGCGATAGCTTGAGAGCTAGAACTGGTTTTACGCGACTATATCTTTTGAGCTTTAAAACTCATAAATATCCACTCCAATGTCGTTATGTACTCTTGTTGGGAACTCTTGTTAGCTTATAATAAAAAAATAGGAGCGATAAGTAAATAAAACGTGCTACCAAAGTGCGGTGTTAAGGATATGTCTGTGCTAGAAAGTGGCTCCTCTTTAGGTGCTTTGACCTTAACTAGCATCACGACTGACCCTCCGGATGGGAATCGCAACACGGAGGTTGCGCTCCGAGTAATTATTCGGGTCGATCATCCGGGATTGGTGGAAAGACGGCTTGGTCAGTTCCGATCTTCCCTGACGGTGCACCGGCCCCATTCACGTATTTGAACAACCCGATTCCCAGCTCATCAAGCTAACAGGCTTGGATTCTCGGATCATGAAGTTGCGGAGCCCCGCCCGTTTAGTATAAGCACGCATTCTGATGGAGCGACGACATCACACAACGACCGGCTTTTTCGGGCCTTCGCCTTACGTTACGAAGAATAAGTTGAGTGAGATCTCTTGTGCAGGGTTTAAAAGGCTTTAAGACGTTTCCCGTAAAAATCTATATTGCGATAAAGGTTTATAGAGTGTTGCTTCTATATTATTGAACTTTCATGATGCTGTCACGTATAGCGACAACCATCTGTGTCTTCGGATGCGCGGCTATCGCTCAGCAACAAGCTTGGGGTCAATGTAAGGTATTCTTCCGCTTCTGAGGCGCCTTTTCTTACTTATATATGCTTTATAGGCGGTGGAATTGGTTGGTCCGGGCTGTCTACTTGTGTATCGGGTTATACTTGTTCATTTCTAAAGTACGCCTCCAACCTTTCGGTATAGACCTGATTCTAATTGTTGTCGTTAGTGACTACTATAGCCAATGTGTTCCTGGTACCGCGACCAGTGAGTTGCTCTCTTCCTATAGAACTGCTTGACTCGCCAGGGGTGGCCAGAATCCAAGCAACTTAAACCTCCCTCTCAAGTGCTACTAGGTATGAACAATCACTAAACGAATAACACCAATAGCCACCAGTGTGTCATCCGCAACGCGCACAACGGCCGTGGGCACGACAACGGGACCATCTACGACTCTATCCACAGTAACTACGGCGACAACAACAACAGGTGGCTCAGCAGGGACATATCCCACGACTCTACAGTCAGGTTACTACTGGGTCCGAGCAGTTGCATCGCCAAACTTTCACTCCTACTTGCAAGCCGCGCCAACAGCAACGCCATCGCCGGGTCCCGGCGACGCATACCTACGTTCGTCACAGAATGCGGGGCAATTCAACATCATCAATGGCCAGCTCTTATACAACCCGGGGTCCAGTAGCGGCGAGACATTATACATGTGGGTAGAGAACCCCGCGAACAAGACGCAGCGCACGCTACAGACGTGGTTTGACACAACCGACAACCCGTACGGCGCGTTTGCATTCCAAGGCGACACTCTCACCTGGACCGTGGCGGATATTTCACGACCTAACGCGGCGGCGTGGCTCGTATGCGGGGATGATGGCGAATTGTACATCAACACCGGCGCTTATGCGTATGATACCCCTTCGGGCTGCGCGGATCAGACAGTAAGCTATACCCTAGTAGACATGTCATGATAACGCCACATAGGGAAGCTGACTCTGAATAGATACATTCCTATGGGGGTTCAACTGCAGATGTGTGATGGGCTTTGACATTCGGTGGTGTGGAATCCGGACGGACGGCGAGACTGAGTTGCGCGGGCTTCGTAGTGAAAGGAGCATTTTGCCTTAGGCATAGAATGAGACATGCAAACCTATTCCGAGACTGAAAATGAATGGTCTGTCTATCTTCTAATGAGGCGAATGGATTTGCTAGCTCATTTCTGGAAACGAAAATTTCGGACAATTTACCTGGCCTAGATTTTTACAATTACGATGAGAACCGAGATATCGGCGATGCATACATCAGCTAAGGTACTGGTAAGGACACCTTGATGCAAGTATCTAGTCTCGTAACACAGTTGATGCGGTAGCATAGTCACTGCATTCTGTATTATGTTGTTCCACATGCATGAGATGCTATCTAGCCACGTGTTAGACGAACAACACCAAGACGGGGTAGAACTCGTCGTCATGGTCAAATTACCATTAAATATGCTGGTTTGAGACTGGGAAGAAGTACGCACACCATGATTAGCAACCCGAGAAATGTAATAGGCAAGTCAAGTGTGTAACGCATACTTATTCCTCCGTGTATAATCCTGCCACCTCATGACAGGGTTCGTCTACCGTGCTGCTGCCGTATGATGTGGAGCATACGCGGGTTACGTCTTGGCAGCATCCCATTCCACGTTTCCCCTGGGGGGAAGTTGTGCGAACTGCCGGCCTCTATGGCTTACGTCCGACAACGACACGTTGTGGGTAGTATGCATGGTACTGCGGAGAGCGAAGCTCGCGTCTCAAGTGGGCAGCATAGACAGCTATCTCTTCCCTTGTCCAGCCGAGAACAGTCGTCCACATATACATTATGAAGCCTAAACATTTCTTTAGCGGGCTCTCCATGTGACATCTATCGATCAACGTACCTTCTATGTCTTGTTCAAGTGCCAACCGGGCATATTGACCGATCTCTTTATGTTTCGGGTCTGCAGGCCAAGGCCCCAGACTCGTCTACACATCCCAGAATGTTAGCCTTTTCCCTGTCTTATAGGGGAAAGCCAATGGCGTATACCTTCATATTGTAGACTTTTATGTCGACGAATCCCGCGGCTTCCATGGCTATGAGTTGTAGATTTTCCTCGACGGGCTGAAACGAACGCCCGAACTTCCTCCCAGCTTCTATGAATACCCGACCCCATTGATCCATGGCAGATCCGTACGGGACTGTACCATCGTCACTTTGGATGATGGCCGAAGACTCTTTCGATTCGAAGATGCCCCCCGGCTTCAACGTCTGATATACCTCCCTAAACAAGACGGTCCAATCCGGAATGGCACCGATCAGCCACCTCATATGGATATAGTCGAAGCTGTTGCGCGCATATGTCCAAGGCTGCGTTATATCGTCCATCTCGAATTTTAGGTTTGGGGGAATCCATTGTGGTTGCGACGGTGAGATGTCGACACCAATGACTTCAGCTTGGGGATACTGATCGGCAAAATCACTACAGCGCACATGTCAGCTACTTGCCCTCCGCTTATTTCATAATGCACAGGTTATTCACATTGCCCATATACCTGTCAAGTTCTTGTTAGTTATACTACTACATGGATTTGAACGGCTGAGAGCGAGTCTCGACATACCGGTACCACACCCTACATCCAGAACTTTCTGCAGATCCGAGTCAGTGTTGAGTTGGTGCGTTGACATCAGTCGTCCTCACCATTACGTTGTCATCAATATGAGCCATTGTGATCTTGCCGTCCTGCATCAGCGTCGAGACGTGATGGCTAAAGGGATATTAGCAACACAACGCATGGGAACGAGGCAATCGAGTTGACAGGGGACTTGGCCGTACAGAATATCCATGGACTCGTCATGCTGGGCGTCGTTGGGGTTCCTAGGGAATAGAATGCTTATTAACACCACGGCCGCAGGAATCGCGCCGTCGCCGGTGGGGATATGGAGGCGCACCATGACTGGGCATTGCCACGTTCACTATGATATGTGCGGCCGTGCACGGTACGATACTCGAGTATACTAGCGGATAGCGACGCCGTCGAGCTCGCGTTATCGTCGCCGTATGCTGAATCAACATCGTCAAACTCTTCTTCTTCTTCTACCTGTTAAGAATGTGAGCTCAACCGACTGGAATGTCGAGGGTGCCCCTCCAAAGGGACCTAATCTCACCGGCACCTGGGCCCAGTGCGACGCGGGCAGAACATCACTCTGGGCGGCCTCCTCTGCCGCTGGCGCTACCGCTACCGCTGGCGCTGCAGTCGCTGGTGCTGGTGCTGGCGCCGGCGCCGGCGCTGTCGTCGACCCTACCGGCGGCGGCGATGGCGGCGCGTGTGTCGCTGCTGTCTCTGCGGGTGCTAGAGCTGGTGTGTCTGCTGTTGCCGTTGTCGCCGACCCACTGGTTGTCGCCTGTGCGGTGGTGGTACCGCCAGCGCGCGGGCTATCACTAGTCGTTGAAGTAGTGCCCTCGGGCACTGTCGCGGGCGTGGTTTTCTGGGGACCGCTAGCAGACGACATGTCGCCAGGCCTCGGTGCGGTCTGGATTGGCGGGATGGGCTCTCGGGGCTATGACGCAGCGACCAACTTCGATCTCGTCTTTTATTAATTACAACGCGCGATACCGAGAGAATTTGTGGCCTCGAGCGGAGGCTCTGGTTTTCGAGAGTATGTAAGTAGAAAGGAAGACCGGGAAAACAGGACAGAGGGCTTGGATGGAACCATAAGTGATCCTTGAACGGATATATGTAGATACCTACGGCTAACAACAAATAGTGCACCATTACCGTATCATATTTGCCTGTGTCGGTGTCCTTGTGGAGCTGCAGGGATTCGCCGTTGTGTTGTCATACAGAGTACAGTGGACTAATACCCTCAAGTCAAAGTGCAGAATAATAATCTAAGCGTATTGGGCTGTCCGATAAATCCATCGCTTGTCGATATTTCTTATCTTTTTCCCCAATAGCATACCTACATATACACTAGATAGATAGGTATACAAGTATCTACATACATAGTAGTTCTATGTAGTTCTTAGCACTAACCATGGCAGTCTTTGTTCTCCCGCTTTGCTCGCTTTTGAGAGGGCTGCCCGGACTAGTCCGATATTACCTAAGTACATAGACTCATCTACTATGTATACCTACAGTATGTGTAATACCCCAGCTCTCATTCTGCCTAGCTTACCTAGTGTGTTCTCTAGTGCGTTCTCCGCGTAGACTAGTACTTTCGTATATCGGTAACGTTTTACTATGGGCTGTATATAAATGAAGCGATAGGCACCCATCGTGGGATCACGCTTAGTTGATAGCTTATTATGTAGATAGATGTGTATGTAGATACACTGTATTATAGCGCAAATCCCAGGTATATGTATACGCAGTAGTTAAGCTCTTACATAGAGAAATTTGCGGCACCCAGTCTAGTGTTTATTTATTCAACGTGGAAGAATGCTGTTCAAAAACACCTACCTGGTACAACAAGAAAAACAACTCGAAATGTTAACCACCTGATGGAAACAATGGGGTCTAAAAAAATTACCACGTTGCCGCGACGGCATCATCCTTGTCCATGGAGCCTGTCAGTGTCTGAATCTAGCCCAATAAGTCCATTACCCCGGCGTT
The DNA here is from genome assembly GCA_038501195.1 of Nemania diffusa. Classification (NCBI taxonomy): domain Eukaryota; kingdom Fungi; phylum Ascomycota; class Sordariomycetes; order Xylariales; family Xylariaceae; genus Nemania; species Nemania diffusa. The sequence goes on along the minus strand of JBBPUQ010000009.1, from coordinate 3,680,047 downwards.
TGCCAACCAACGAAATGGCGAATTGGCCATTCTCATTCCAATGTACACCTATAACTATACCCTACTGTACGTGTAGGTAGATAATCGCTACCTAGTCTAGTGCTTTGGATAGATAGATAGCCAAAGATGGTGCGAGGTTGGTGCACTGGAACATTCTCCTCAGTCCCGTTAATTTAAAATACCGACGCGGACGTTTGCTGGTGACTTACGGCTTCGGTCCGAGCCTCTTCCCGCATATTTCGACTTCAGGATGAGAAATGACAGCGAAAAGAAAAGAAAACAATAAGAAAAAGAAGAAAAACATACCCTGCGCATCCTGCGCATCGTGCAGAACGCAGCGTAACGTCGGAGCGGTTCCCGAGGCGACCCCTCTTTTGCCCTAATAAGCCATCCCACCACATTAACCCGAAACTTCGCTCTCGTTATACTATGTACAGTACCGTACTGGTATGCGGGAGGTAGTAGACAGATACCAGGCCGAGGTGTGCATAGAGTGACATATCACCATCGGCGCACCCGGCCAACTCCTCCCTAGCCGACGTCCACCGTTGTATGTACTACCATCTAGGCGGCGGACAAAAGTTCAATGTGCTACACGATTTACTATTTTCGGTATGTTTGCGATATGGCACCTTCGGCTTCAGGGATGTGTGTGAGCATCAGGGAGATCACCAAACGATCGTTGCCGAGCAGCAATTTTAAGTATCGCTTTCCCTTTCCCCTTTTTTCCCCACTCTCTTCTTCCCCTCCGATTGACCAATTAATCGTGATTTGCCAAGTCGTATCTTCCGGCTGTCAAATCAGCATCGTGCGCTTACAAGTAGTTGAATCACCGACTCTTAATATGCAGAAATAATTACCTTTAAGACTTAGTCAGCCCGCTTCTCTCCCTCGTTTCGTGTAGGTATTGGTTTATTACGTGCAGCAGAGCTGTCAGATTCTCGGGCTCTTTAGGAATATCGTACGTATCTACGTAGTATGCCGGGAAGGTACTTGCATAATCTAGATCCTAGATGCTACCTAAAACTGTTGATAGTAGTCTTTCCCGACCATAGGCGAAATCACATCTACTAAGTCGGTCCTACGTAGTTCATTGCCAATTGACATACTGTGCAGATCGATGATAGAAGTGTCCTAGATAAGTCTAGCGAAGACTTGTATAACAATAGTTGCTATATCATTCTTCCCACCACTTGATACTCATTCCTAGACTTATTTACCTATATATGTAACGATAACAACTTCATCCATCTAAGCGTATAGATAACGGGAAATCGTTCACTGGCTCATATGACGGATCATATATGCATAGAGAGGCAAACATTCCGTTTCTAGACCTGCCAACATGGCCTATCCCAGGTTCGTACCGTGTACCGAGAATGTCGCGGTGAGCAATCACGGCGTGCGATACACGTGGCTTTCCTAGGGCCTAGGCCTTCGCCGTCCGGCCACTATCCCCGGACCAGAAGGCAAATATCAACAATTCCAACAACCATGATGACCCAGATGGCAATGCTCTCTAAAACTTCGGGGGTTCTGGTTACTAATTGCGACAGGTGACTTAACTAAACTGTAGCACCAAGTCAGCCGCTATGTACATTCCTATATTGTCTTATAAGTTACCGAGTTAGTATCACCTGTAACAGAAATGTCGACGTCAGAATGAAGTCAAGCACTTTATCACCTTATAGCTCTCTTCATGGAACCTTTCAACTAGTTTTATTTCTAACCTACTCTTCTGGTTCTTTATAGCATTTGGTCAGACTTGCTACTAGGCCTCTGAGCTATATTTTTGTTTAATTCTTTTCTTAAAAAATAAGTCGATAAGTATGAAATACCTACCGGTACACTCTAGAGTTAGGTCATGTCTATGATAATACTAGGTGCCTCAGCTGTAGTGTTTAGCTAACCTTATGAGGCCTACAAAGGGGTTATCTCTGTCGGTATTACGCTCTAGGTTTTATAATCTCTGATAATCACTCGCAGCGAGCTGAACTGTTGGAGCTCGTAAGCGGGGTTGGGCTGCTACGAGTTCATTGGGCTGATTAATAAAGCGACCAGCATTGTTTCCCCCCAATTTCTTACTTCCTTTACTACATCTGTGTGTATGTATCACGATCTCTATGTAGTCTCATTTTTAATAGACGCCAATTCCCTTGCCTCTACTCGTCTAGCCATGCGACTACTCAACACAACAACACTCACTCTCGAGACGTTTAGAGGGACAGACCTACCGCGGTATGCTATCTTGTCACACACATGGGGCGAAGAGGAAATCTTGTTTGAAGATGTTAAACATAACTCTTTCAAGCAATGGAGCATGCGATCCGGAGCAGCCAAAGTCATAGACTCGGCTAAGAAAGCCGGTACTAACGGGTTTGAGTATATATGGATTGATAGCTGCTGTATGTGCATTTCATACATCTATTAACGCGCAAAGACATGCTAAAACTATAGTAGGTATTGATAGCAGCAGCAGTGCTGAATTATCGGAAGCTATCAATTCTATGTTTAAGTGGTATAGAGATTCTGCTGTTTGTTATGCGTATCTATCAGATGTGCACGGTCACGAATCTTTTAGGCACAGCCGATGGTTTGGTCGAGGATGGACAGGTTAGTTAAAATTGATCTAACAGACTATGTCCACTTTCACAGCCTTCTATAATTCGTATATTTGACAACTGAATACGTTGACTTACATAAATCTAGTACGTTACAATGCCATTGAAGCTACTATATGAACCACACGTATCACTTATTGGAACGGGGATGGCACACTAACCTATGCGCAGCTCCAGGAACTCATCGCTCCTGAAGAAGTTGAATTTTTCAATTCGAAATGGGAGAGCATCGGCACACGTCATAGCCGGGCCCTGGCTATTAGAGACATCACGCGGATTAATGTGTCTCTTTTGAAATGGGGCGCTGGGGCTTACGGCCTTACCCAATTTTCCATCTATACGAGGATGACGTGGGCGCATAAGCGAAAGACGACACGGCCAGAAGACCGGGCATACAGCTTGATGGGCATCTTTGATGTCAATATGCCCCTGCTGTACGGCGAAGGGGAACACAAGGCGTTCGATAGACTTCAAGGAGAAATTATCAGGGGGTCCAATGACCAGTCTATCCTGCTACACAGGACCCTCAATTTCCTAGCAAAATCCCCAGACGAGTTCCAACTAACACCCACATTCGAAAAGGGCCCCAGGATCCTACCACATACTCTCGAAAGAGTGAATTCTAAGATTCGAGCAAGCCTGCTGTTATACCCTTTTCAACCCTTCACCTTAGGAATCGTCGATAGTGTCTTCGCTAATGACGCTTCCATGTTCTGCCGTCCGGCGTTTATGCTTGAGCAGGTTGGCAACGAAGACATATTTTATCGTTATACTTCGACTATTTACAAAGTGAGATTTAGTGTTAATGATAAAGTAGAAGTAGTCTCTACCTCCGGTTAGTGCTCCCACTTCGGGTAGACAAATCATCAAATCATAATATTGGATTAGAAGCTAATAAAAGTAATTAGAAATCGGGACAGACGGCTCTATATTGACCATCATTGACCAAGGCCAGCTACAAAGGAAAACTGTAGAACTCCGTCAACACCACGGGTTCACTGCCTCTATCCTATTGCCCCAAACGCAAGGCCTACTACATCTATGTCTTCGTCCGATTGTTCATCAAAGCACAGTGCAATTGTTCAAGTATGCTGAATGCTACTACAATACGCAGGAGCATCTAGTTCCAATTCACTCCACCAGCCCTAGATATATATGCGCAGACTTTCATCTTGTGGCAACCATCTCTTTGCCTCATCTTAGGCGTGAAAGTTCTTCAGTCGCAGTACTTCTATTTGGCCAGTGTACGCAAGGGGCGCTTTGCTTGAGCCTGGATCTTACTACTCACTATATATTCCCCTACCTTATTAACCTCCAGGACTGGTTAGGCTTCGAGGGGAGCAGCCAGTTTAATCCGTTCGATTCGGAATCGATCCTGTCTGAATTGAAGCGACTCCCGATTTGCAGGGGCCATTCTACCGATGATCCTGGCGCCATCGGCAGGCTGCTTTGGCAACATGCGCCGAGGAGAGATGCTACGTCTAGATTCTTAATGTCAACGCCTGACGGCGTGGAGATCGCGGTGTCGCTGGACAACACTACATTTTTGGAGGACGACGTGCTCGTCTTCAAGGCCGAGATTTCTGACTAAAGCATTGTCAACAGTTCCTAAATAGCAGGACGAATGGTTTTCTTGTGGCACTCAAAGTGATCAGATGATGGCTCTTTTTGCTTACGATTTATAATTCATTGTTAGAAATAAAGGACCTATCGAAAAGCAGCCGACTAACTGACTACGTCTACTTTCCCATGCATCAGAATATTTTAACCCTAACTAAGCCCCACGCAATTAGATTGTTTAGAAAGGGCAGCCTCCCCGGCCAGCAGCTCTCAACCTCTTCACGTCAGCCTCCATCTCGCCCGCCCCGAGCCCCATCCGGTTCTTCGGCCCCAGGTCCGTGAACAGGTACCCCTGCGGCATGTACTCCTCGGGGTCGTCGCCGGGCACCTTGCCCCCGTACAGCCAGACGGCCCACGCCGTCGGCCCCCAGCGGTTCCAGAGCGTGGGCTTGATATAGAACGGGTAGTTGCCATACGGCATGGCCGTGTGCATGCGTCCCGTCTTGGGATCGGTGGCCCCCAGACGCTTCAGCTCGAAGAAGCGCGGCAGCGCCATGTAGCGGAGATAGAAGCGGCGGAGCGCGAGTACGGGGTATACCGTTGCGCCGGCCATGATTCCCGGCTCGGGAAGCCTTGCGGGGAGAGAGTTAGATGGCCGGTTCTTGAACTAGGTGCCCGAGGTAAGGAAGACGGGATGAACTCACATGAAGGCTTCCCGCACGCGATCGCCTAACAGCACACACACAGCCTCCTCGACAAAGGGCCGCGCGAACCCCGGCAGCCAGTACGTGATAATGGGCATGAGGGCGCGGGCGGGCTTATTAGCGATAGCACTCGGCTTCATGACGTCGGCCTCGTAGCTCTTCGCCCACGCCGCAACGTCTTCGGCCCATTCGAGGCCATCACGCCAGGTGTCGTGCGCCAGCAGGCCCTTGTACTCGATGCCCATGGCGTCGCCGACGGATTTCCAGAAAACGCCGTACGCGCAGAGCTCCATATCGTTCATGGTGCGCCACTCGTACAGGCGCACGAAGCGCGGCGGCTCCGTCACGAAGACGGAGAGCGTGTAGAGGAGGTCCGGGTTCGTGATGGTGCCCTCTGCGCGGTACTTGCTGTGTAGGAAGTTCATGCGCGCTATGCCGTGGAGCGCACGCTCTGAGCTTGGCGGGTTGATCATGAACTCGCCGATCAAGGCCGCCGTGTCTTCGTATCTGTTGGTTGGGGGGAGGGTTAATGGTTCATCTTATTAGGGCGGTTTATCGGCTCATAAGCACTCAATGAGCACTCATAATGGTATCGGGCATGTATGATCTTATTTGGGGAGAATGGCATGAGTGCTTATGACTGGAGGAAGAAATGATGAAAAACTAAACCAACCTCTTCTGGCTCTTCACAGGGTCTGTCAAGTTCCTTGTAGCTAACAACAGTCGGCTAATGGACTCGACAGCATATGTCTATAGCCCGCCATGATTAGCACACAGTCTTACAATCTCAGCGGAGTTCATCCATTCTCGTTCCCCCTTCCCTCACGCGGCATGGCATCCACTCTCCGCTTTTGCCTTTGATGCCATATTTATACTAAATCTGGTCACGAGAGCCCAAACCGACAAAGAAACGAGAACAGAGGAATCGAACCTACCTTGAACAGCCCAAACTGCAACGACAGGAAATGGAACAGGGGAAACTCCCAAGCAGCCAGGTAGTTGATGATCTGCTGCGCCTGGTCGTTCGTCATGTGTGAGAGTGCCTCGCGGCCGGCACTCGCGGGGAAACCCATGTCACGACGCAGGGTCTTCTCGCCGCGGTACCGCAGCGCGCGGCACAGAAGCAGGTACCCGAGGGCAGCCGGGGCGACGTAGGGCTTCCATGCCGAGACGGAGGAGAGCAGTGTCGAGGGGCTGAGCGAGGTTGCTGTGGCTAGAAGCTCCGACAGCGTGCTGGAGCCGGTGGTGTTCATTCTGAGCTGCCGCGACGATCTGCCTCTATACGCATATGTGATAAGATGCAATCATAAGTGATCGAGATTGAGAGCCCATGCACGCGATTCTTATGTGAGATGGATGAAGAGGCTAGCAGAGGGTCAGCAGACGGCTTTACGGTACTTTTGTAGCCGGTTGCTTATTCCCCTCTTCCGATGCTTTCGATGAAAGAAACATACATGTACTGCGTATAAAAGGTTGACACGTCCAGTAACGGCCGGTTGTTCACGATATCTGGACAGATATCTATCTCTACGTCGCGAATAAGTACCTAGATGGACGTCTATATAGATATATCTAGAGTCAAGTTGATGGAGGGGGATTCATAGTCCTTCATCTCGACTGCTTACATTTGCTTGCAGTTATGTGGATTGAACTACACATGTAGGTAGCTTGCCCTAGTTACTGGTACCTACATGTAGGTAAGCGGCGCTAAGGTAAGCTACTAACAGTAGATGCAGGGCTAGGAACATGCATGTGGGTACCCGCACTACCTTTTTTTAGATACCTTCTGTAGATCACCCAGGTAGTGTGATATGATAGATGATACAGAGTGTGAAGGGATGTAAATGGGTGCGCCTCGGGTATTCGGTTCCCATCGGTTGTGACCGTGAGCTCTTGAGCTCCGAGGCCGAATTAAAAGAGTTGCTAACATCTATGTATATATGTAGACCCATAAGAAAGCCCGGGTAGGTACCTAAAGTTGTGCTTTAATACGTTATATATGTGCTCGGCAATGCCTATCAAAGAAGGACTAGGCTATCTGCTTAGCTGTTGGTTGGGGTGGAAACCTAATAAGTACTGTACAGGAGGGACACGTACGACCGTCTTCTCCATTAATTACCAGCTTTGGTACAACAAGTACCGGCATTGCAACAGTAGGATGCAGATGGCGTCCAGCTATGAAAGGTGGTATCTGTAAGTGGGTGGAATTCCCGAGTCTTTCACCGCATCCCGTCTACAAGGTAGCAATATCCCTTATAGCCGTCGTACGTTATCTATCTACATAGTGCATGTGCAAAGCAGACTCCCTCCCATAATAGTCCCTGTTCTCTCAGCTGAACGAGAGGGTCAGGAGCTCATATAAGTCCTATTGGTCGATACTCCTCGTTCGGTAACGGCATCATTTGTATGGAATGATGAGCCATGCCCCGTAAGTCTTGTAACCTTCTCTCATTATATATTATTTATATTCTATTATGGATCTACACGAGTCGCCAAGAAAGTACGCGGCATTCATGGCGCTCTGGCCTTGAGTTGTCTCCGCGTGTTCCAGGCCTTGAACTCCGTGATTAAGCTCATGACCAAGGGAACTCCTACGGGACCTAGAAGAGGCAGGTAGACGGCGACTTTATGTTCGTCGGGGAAATACAGCTGGCCGACCATGCTCTTCTCGAAAAACGCCCGCTCGGCTTCCGTCTCTGCGATGCGTGCGTGCTCGAGGCTCTCCGTGCTTCCCAGCTTGGAACATGCCAGTTCGAGGTGATGTATGGACTTTGCCACGCCATCCGCAACGCTCGACGGGATCGAGATACTGGGTAAAGCCAACGATAGACGAGCTAGAGACCCTAGTGAAGACGAGGCGCGCAGGAGCATATCCACGGACCTGACACGCGTAAGTGTCGATAAACGCATCGGCAAGGAGCCTGATTGCGGCGTGCCGAGGAGCGAGAGGAGATGCGAAGCGAATGTCAGGATGGGTTGTTTTAGGAACTCGGACGGCACGTGAGTAGCTGCAGGAGGAGAGAGCAAGTACACGGATCCCCACTGAGGGACAAGCCACGACTGGGACATGTCGTCCCCCGAATTCAAGCCGATCGTCTGGTTGCCCATGAATATGATGAAGTTGATGGTGGGCGCTCCTCCGATCGACGGTGACAGGGGCCATTCGGCGGCGTTGATAAAAGACGACAGGTCTTCCTTCGTAAGAACCTGCGATTGCACACCGGGGATCGCGTATAGCTGGACTTGGGTGTCTATGGTAAAGTTGTGGATGGGCTTAAGCATATCTAGCACAGGCCTCATGTACTGATCGATGGCCGAGTCGATATCCCAACTGCTCGGAACGGAGCCGCTGGTGAACAAGGAGAAGGTCAGATGGTATGTGCCTGCGTATTTCATGGACCGCGTCATTCGTTTGGAGAGGGACTCGTCAATGGCCTGGTGCACGTCTTGCGGCCGCTGATCCGACGATATGGTCGACGTAGCGAGGAAATAAGACATGATAGCCTGCTCTTCAGCAAAGGTTTCGCGGAGCTGGGCCGCGACGTAGGTCGCAAGTCCGGAAGACTTGGTCTCCGACGTAGGTTTCGAGCTCGGGGGATATGTAATTTCGAGAATAGGCAAATGCGCGTGGAAAGAGGTTGCAACATTGGACGTAGTAGCGTCGCCCGGTGTTAGGCGTAAGAGGAGCGCATTCGTGTCGTCACCGTTGAGGGCGGCGACATCCTTTGAAGCAGCCGGTGGAGGGGCTGCCTCGAGCCGCAGTCGGTGGCCAGGGAAATCGGGCATCGCATCGAGAGCATATTGAGTCACAGAGATCAGGCTCTGGGCCTCTTGTTCGTTTAGGCCGGGCGCCTCAACAGCGACTCGGATAGGGAACACGGGACTACATGCCTGCATAGTATCGCGTCAGCAGTGACCGGGGGAGTATCGGGGATGGCCCATCGTGCAAGTAGAAGAACTGACCTTCCCGTCAGCCCAGTTCATCATCTGGCTCAAGGGCAAGTTCGCTCGGTAGATAGTTGTTGTTTTCCACCATATTGGGATCCCCAAGCACACCACAAGTACCCAGAAAGATACGATGATGAGTGAGCGTCTAAATACGTGTGATTGTTGCTCAGGAGGCGGAGGCCTAAGCTTCGTCTTTGTGGTCCCCGTCGTCCCCGTTGTCCCCGTCGTCAAGCTGGAGCTGGGCTCGTTGGGTCCTGTGATCGTGGCCGTGGCCGTGGCATTGTTTGTGACGCCATCTTCATTACTTTGGTTGGCACTCGTGAACGTCGTCGTCGTCGTCGTCACTGCTTCAACTTCAGGTATAGTAAACCCGTCCTTACGGTTCCTAACGATCGAGGGAGAAGACATGGCATCTACACGTAAATGAGGCCTAGCGTCCTCTGCACCATGTTCTATGGGATGACTCGCTGCTGGGTCCTAGATTATAAATGAGTGTCATTGACGTAGCCGCCTAGGTGCAGCAGTACGATTAAAGGTATTACGGCTTTGCTGCGTTCGGTCGCCGATGTTTATGGGGGAGGCGATGATGCCAGTTAATCAGTGCCGGTTTCAGGGTCCTCTATTAGGTACCTCCTGTAGGTAGCTGCATTGAGTGATCTAATTCAGTAAGCAGAAATGCCTATAGTAGCTTAGTTAGGTAGGTACCTAAGATACTATAAATATAGGTAGCTAGGTATCCCCATAGCACGTAATTCGCCTAGTAAACAGCGTTACATAGGTACCTAGGTATCTACTCCTAGTTTAGGTGGTCTATACCTATCTAGGTATATACCTATATTTATTATATATATATTTATAGGCTCGCTTATACCTATTCGTTGATATCTGGTCGCACTGAGTATACGATTATTGCAATATGGTGAACGGACAACTACGAACATAAAATGAAGATGCCGAACTCCCAAAGACGTTGCCTATCAAGTTGATCACTGTCGCGGATCTAATCCGCTAGGGTGCCCCAACCAATATTCCGTATCTACGCCATTGAAGACAGGGAGGGAGATGCCGAGGCATAAGCAGCTCCCAGTGGTGTCACTTTCTTACACTACATTTGAATGGGCCCATCGCCCATCGTCCATTGCCTGTTGCCTGGTGCCAATGCCCTGAAGTATTAAATATTACGACAGCCATTCAACCAAACGGGTGGGTTGCGCAGTCCTGTAGGTGCCCAGTATAATCCTATCGTTAGGAGGAACAAGACTTCGGTTTGCAAGGCTGACCGTAAGCGAGTTTTATTTTCTGTTACAGACTCAGCCTACTTACTGGCCAACACTTATTTCTCGCACTTCAGTGGCGCATAACTCAAACATATTCATTATATCCTCAAATAGCTAAAAAAAATAAAATAAAAATAAAAATAAAAATGCCTCGTAAGTTCATTTTGTCGATGAGCTACTAACCTTTCGGTCGATCTACTTAATATACAGTACAAAAGCTAACATCTCAACAGTACCCTTAGCCTTGGCAGTACCAGCTGCTGCCGCCGGCCTAGCGTACCTCAATGCGAAGACATCGTTCTGGTACGATGCCGCTCTAATCAGGGGCGTGGTGCCAGCAATGTACCGAAACAACAGACGTGAGGCTGCAGACCATGCCAACTCCTTCTATCGTCTAGAAGAAATCGCTACCGGCAAGTCGGCGAACCGTGTCGGTATTTTATTCGAGGACAGATCATGGACCTATGCTCAGATGTACGAGGCCGCTCTCAAGTACGGAAACTATCTCAAGTCTAAATACCATCTCAAACCAAAAGACATCGTTGCATTGGATCTCGTAAATTCCGATCACTTTCTTTTAATCTGCTTCGGTCTGTGGTCTATCGGGGCGAGGCCGGCCTGTATCAACTACAACCTGACCGGCGACGCACTATGTCATTGCGTAAAGACGGCGAACTCGGTACTCATGTTGGTGGATCCCGATGTCGAGTCTAACATAAATGAGGTTGTCCGTGAGAAGCTTGGAGAGTTAAAGATTGAATTTCTAACCGAAGAACTCATCTCGGCAGCCATGGCCGTGGATCCAGTACGACCACCAAACGAAGTTCGCTCTGGCGAGCGAGGTCGAGACATGGCGATCCTCATCTACACTTCTGGCACAACAGGGCTGCCTAAGGCGGCTATCGTCTCTTGGTCTAAACTTATCACGGCCTCCAATTTTGTGAGAGGGTGGCTTAACACCCAACCCTCTGACATATTATACACGGTACATACAGCCGATCCTTGGGGATGATATTCTAGCACCGAAACAATTAACTGATGGACTTTCTAGCCTATGCCGTTATATCATTCATCCGCTATGATTCTAGGGTTCTTCCATTGCTTCGAGGCCGAGGCAACTTTCGCAATCGGTCGCAAGTTCTCTACTAAGACGTTCTGGAAAGATGTACGCCGACACAACGCTACCACTATCCAGTATGTCGGAGAGACATGCCGCTATCTCATGGCAGCCAAGCCCGATATTGACCCCGCGACGGGAGAGGATCTCGATAAGAAACACAACGTCCGCCTAGCCCTGGGAAATGGGCTACGCCCGGACGTGTGGGCAAAGTTCCAGGAGCGCTTCGGAGTCGAGTTTGTTGCCGAGTTCTACTCGGCGACGGAAGGCTTTGGGGGCACATGGAATCTATGCCGCAACGAATTTAGTCGAGGCGCTATAGGACGTAACGGGTGGCTTTATTACTTAATTATGAGAAACAAACATCGGATCGTAGCGCGCGATCACGACACGGACGCGCCTTATCGAGATCCGAAGACCGGCCTCTGCCTCGCGGTGCCCAGTGGTGAGGTGGGCGAGCTGCTCTTCACATTGTCGGGCGATACGACGAAGGACTTTCAGGGGTACCACAACGACGCCAAAGCCACCAACAGCAAGATCATCCGGGACGTGTTCAAAAAGGGAGACGCGTACTTCCGGTCAGGAGATCTCGTCAGCTGGGACTCGGAAGGGCGGACATACTTCCACGATCGCATCGGCGACACGTTCCGGTGGAAGAGCGAGAACGTGGCGACGACCGAGGTCAGTGCCACGATAGGCGTGCATCCGGAGGTCGAGGAGGCCAACGTCTACGGCGTGCAGCTCCCCCATCACGACGGACGGGCCGGGTGTGCGGCGGTTGCGCTTAAGAGGGCGCCCGACGAGGCCCTTCTGCGGTCGTTGGCAGAGCATGCCAGAGCGAATCTGCCCAAATACGCGGTGCCCATCTTTCTACGTCTCGGAAAGGGGCTCTCTGAGGCTACTACTGGTACAAATAAGCAGCAGAAACATAATCTCAGGGTAGAGGGTGTCGATCCCGCGAAGGTCCGCGACGATGAGCTGTACTGGTTCAAGGGCGACACCTATGTCAGGTTTGGCCAAGAAGACTGGGATCGGATGAACAATGGCCAAGTCAAGCTGTAATAACGAAGTGTGATCCTGTGGTTGCATATAGCGAAGGAACCGTATAACTAAAATGTGTATAATGATAGAAGATGTAACAAACAATTTGAGTAGAGCTGCTACATAAGTGCCTCCTAACTAGGTACTTAGGTAATATCAGGAAGAACAACAACATATGAAAGTAGATCTCCGAGGCATACACCATCTAATTGCTAGTGTACCATGTAGCGAGGTTGTTTGCAATAGCTCTACGGTGACAGGCCAATAACTCGCATGTTAGGTTCCACATAGTATGTAGGTACGATTCTATCGATAGTTAAACTCGATATAGTGGGACAAATGTACCCCGCCCCCACCATGAACTTCAACCCCTACAACCTAATGCTGCGTTCTGCCCCTCCAAAATTTCTTAAGATCAATATTACAGATCAACCGGTTTTTTTCTCTCTTTAGTCCATAAACTAGCCACGCAGCGTCAGGCATCTAGTCATGTCCACAGACCTCCATGCGCCGCCTGTTCTTTCGACACCGGCCGAATACATTTTCGAAGATCCGACTCCATCTTCCGCTCTTAATCAGGAGAAACGCCCTGTCAGATCCGACGATGAGCTATACGCCGTCTACGAGATCGCCCGGACGGCGGCTGAGATCCAGAGACAAAACTGGACTCGAGTGGCGCTACAATTTCCAGATGCCATGTTAGCTGACGCGCCCTGGGTCGTAGGCGCGCTCGACAGGGAAATTGGGAACTTGGAAGACGCCGAGGGTAACTCGGCCGCTGAGAGCATAGAACAACAAGGCGACGGCACAAGAACGACACGAACGTCAGGAGATGCGCAACAAAACCAGAGGCATAAGAGACGACTCTACATCCTGGCAGATACATCGTATAGCGCATGCTGCGTCGACGAGATTGCCGCAGAACATGCCGATGCCGAGGCTATTGTGCACTATGGTCGCGCGTGCCTGAGCCCAACAGCAAGACTACCAGTTATGCACATATTCACCAGACAGGAACTAGACTACGACGCCGTCGCTAAAGCGTTTGCGCAAGAGTTTGGCGACAAGGAAACCAAGGCCGTCATCATGGCCGACGTCATGTTCCAAGAACACGTAGCGCCCATCTGTGCTCTGCTCAGGACTCAGGGGTACGCTTATATTGTCGCGACAGAGACCATTCACGATCCCTCGAGTACCATACCAAACCGCATCATCCCCTCTCTAGATCCCGTGTCGCCGGAGAAACACGACTACAACCTTCGCGAATACCACCTCTTCCACATCTCGACGCCGCCGACTTCGCTCCTTCTTACCCTCTCCTCCCGTCTCGCGTCTCTCCGTATATATCCTACGCCATCCTCTCCCTACACAACAACCGCCTCGTTGCCCGACCCAAGCGCCACGCCCGGGATGCTTCGCCGACGCTATGCGCTCGTCCTGCGGCTCACCACCGCCTCCATTATTGGAATATTAGTAAATACACTATCTGTCAAAAACTACATGTCTACCATCAGCGCACTGCGGGAGCAGATCGCAGCTGCTGGTAAGAAGAGTTACACCATCGTTGTCGGCAAGCTAAACACGGCCAAGCTAGCCAACTTTGCTGAGATAGATGGCTGGGTGGTTGTAGGGTGCTGGGAGAGCGGACTCGTAGATCAGGACGGCCTATTCAAACCCGTCATTACACCCTTTGAGTTGGCACTGGCACTACAGAGTGACGAGAGTAGGATTTGGACCGGAGAGTGGTGGGGCGGTATTGAGGGTGTGAAAGGCGAAATCAAACCAGATCGGGAGTCTGCAGAACCGCAAGAGACAGTAGGAGGAGAGAGCACTACTGAAAATGTCGACGAAAGTATCACTGATGAAGAATCGGAACCCCCTGTTTTTGATCTACGAACCGGCAAGCTTGTTAGTAACTCGCGCCCAATGCGCGTTGCTATTCGAAGCTTCCCTTCCACTACAGATGGTACGAAACTTAACGACAGTACTTCTGCCACTCAACCAAACGGCTCTGCTATAGTTAAGAGGGGCGTTGGGGAAATGGCTCTCGTCAATGGTGTAGCAAGTCCTGGTGCCGAGTTCTTACGATCGCAGCGCACATGGCAGGGCCTTGGCAGCGACTTCAATCCCGGCGAAGACGAAATCAGCACTGTAGTCGAAGAGGGACGAAGCGGTGTCGCAAGGGGATATGTAGTTGGGGAGGAGCAGGCGAGGAGCTGAGATCCTACCGAGGAACGCCGAAGAGAGCTATAAAGCTGGCAAGCGGTGAAAGGAGAACGCCATCCGAGCTCCTGGCTAGGGTCCTTCACCTTCCCGCCTGCCATATCCTACACACATACGAGCCAAATATCAACCCTTGTCATGGTATAGCGACGTGGGAACCGAGAAGAAAGATTGGTGGGAAATTACTTCATGCTAGTCTGCTGGCCCGACGACCCTCACGGCTTAATTATACGGCCACATACCCGCGGCCTCAGTCGCAGCTGCCGGTGTTTCCTATAGATAGCATATTACGACTACTTCATAGAGTCTGGTGCTGTTGAGGGAGTCGACGATACCAAGGATGCTTAGCAGAGTGCAGGTTAGGTCCATGAGGTACCATTGACGTTCGCGTTATTGCTCTTAGATGAGCGCTCTCTCAGCCTGGGTAGGCCAGCAGCAGGTTTTTGTCAAAAAAGTTGATCATCGAAACTTGTTGATATATACGAGATGAGGGTGCTTACCAAGGTCTAAGAAATCGCCGCGCAATTCTAGATAAGATCTTACCTTGGCACAATCTGTTGATGATTTTCTAACCGGAATAGACCTGCTCTTCGTTGGCCTTTTTCAACAGTAGCATTGGGGTATTGCATGATGTGTGTTGGGTATTCCATGTCACGCAGTAGAAGTCATCCAAGATGTTTTGGGATGTTCTCTTTCATGGACATGAGGGGGAAGTGCTTATACTCCCCGAAGGCCACAACAATCTTGACCATCGAATCCCCTCAAACATCACAAGCCATAAGTACAAGCACGGGGCAAGTAATAAGTTAGTGTCAAAAAATTAACGAATTGCTGTCATGTAATAATCGTTAAAGGCATTACATCATAATCGTGCTAAACAAGCTTTTGCTTGAGTTTGTTCGAGATATCCATCCTGGATACACCTGTCTCTTCCAACACTAGGCTGACATGCCATCAGACCAGGTGTGTACTGTAATACACTACCATTTCATCCCTTCATCATCAACGCAAATCTTCTCGCGCATGTGTCTCGTCTTTTGTGCATATCTCTTCCTTCATACTCTTGTAGTTCCACATATCGCTCATCGCAATTTCTATGTCTTATTCCGATCCGGTCCGATCCGAAATACGCCTCATAAAACAGACTTGAAAATACAAACAAAACGTGGCACCGCTCTTTCGAAATTGAGCTGTGCAGAACT
The DNA here is from genome assembly GCA_038501195.1 of Nemania diffusa. Lineage (NCBI taxonomy): Eukaryota > Fungi > Ascomycota > Sordariomycetes > Xylariales > Xylariaceae > Nemania > Nemania diffusa. The sequence continues at coordinate 3,664,354 of JBBPUQ010000009.1, read as the reverse complement.
GACTAGCCAACAAATGTCGGGATAGTTTCTCGTTCAATTACACGTACACGCGCCGGTGCGAGTGGTGCGAGCTATGCCGCGAGGGCGGGCCCTGGCTAGACCGATGGCTGTGGCGATGCGAGTGCGTCTCACGAACATACGTCTTCCTATCACGGGAGCTCATGCGATCGCCATGCATACAAGCAAGGACGGAGGTGAAGAAGAAAAGGATGGCGTTAATGATGCCGAAAGCAAAGCTCGCCTTGAGCATAGCGCACGACTTGTCGACTTCCACATCCACGCCGTTGAGCGACGCGCTGCCGAAGATGCCGAGGCTCAGGTCCACGCCCGACCCGCGCACGACGTGCGTGCAGTCCGCGTTGGCGATGAAGCGCAGGGTGTACACGGCGCCGATGAAGGCGCCCACGAAGAGCAGGTCGATGAGGGCCACGAAGGTCGCGTTTGTCGACGAGCGGTGGTACGAGAAGAGCGTGAAGATGGCCCAGGCGGCGGCGAGCACGGACACGATGAAGAGGACGAGGATGTAGTTGGGCGTGAGCGCGTTGACGCTGTTATAGCCGTTCACAAAGTAGGCTAGCAGGCCTATGGTTGGGATCTGGGGGTGGGTTTTGGTTAGTTACGGGCTCTTCGTGCGTTGTGCTGGAGGCGGGGACGGATTGCTAATTGCTGATCTAGGGATATGTGTGTACTACTCCGGCTGCGAGCCCCGAGGGAGGGGTAGGGAAGGGAGAGAAGGATACCGAGTAAGATGGATGGGATGGCTTACCAGGGTGATGATCTGCAGAAATCGCCAGAAGGCGAAGAATATGGCGAACAACATCTCGGTGATACGATGTGATATGATGCGGCTCGATGCACTGATTCTCTTCCCTTTGCAGGCGTGAAGGTGGAATGGAAAAGTTGCCGCCCTCTTGTCTGTGGCGTCGAGGTGTCGCTGAGGGCAAAAGGCGGGGTGACTAATTATGCGGTGTAAGGTGAGCAATCCTGCAAAGCCCGAGGGCACTGATTGCTGACTTGTGCCGAGTGATTGACGGTGATATGTTCTGTATGCGGTGTACCCCAGAAAGCTCGAAAATTGATACCGCCGCGAGATATGCTTTGCTTGTGTCTCGCTCGATAGACAATACGCTATCTAATTGGTGTGCCTATTCCAAGGTAGGTGCTGAATGGCTTGTGTTTGACAAGTGAGTGAGACAGGTATGCGCGCAAGAGAAAGAGAGGGTGTGAAGAAGAGGAAGAAGATAAGACAGGATAAGTTTCTAGAATCCAATCGAGGTCTCGGTGGCAGGAGACCGACTGAATATAACGAAATAATAAGAGGGCTGGGAATGGCTACAAGAGCTGACCAGATCTGAACTAAACAGGGCTGCAGTAGTGCTGGAAGAGAACAGGGATGATGCCTGGTTTTTGTGATGTTGGATGAAGACTCAAACTAGTCTACTGCGTAAGCTACATACCTTTCATAGGGGTACGTAGGTGCGTGCACATACAGTTCCGCGACTGGACAATTGGGGAACTGGGAAATGACGTCTGTTTGTTAAACGAGAGATCGCCAGTCCAGGATATATCGGTGTGGTTGTTATGTGACGTGGAGATGGGGACGCCCCTTTGTGCAGCACACTACCTAATCTAGATGGGAAGTTCCCTGTATGCGTATGTACACGTGTTTGTGAGGCTACACTTGTTCCTGCGCGCTCCTAAGTACATAATCTAGTCAAACTCTACATTTGTTTAGATGCAGCTACCTAGATTGCAGGAGAGATCACTCACTGAATTTCTTTAAAATGCCACCCATTAGATCTATGTAGGTACAATCATTCATGCGAGCTGCCAGCACACAAGTTCCCTGAAAATCAGCGGGGTTGGTGACGTTGAAATGCGCTTACTAGGATAGGAAAGGTTCTCCTCAATCCATGTAATGTGAGTGGCTGGTCACGCTGTTGTCAGTGTGTGACGCGACTCTGGTCTCGGAGCACCCGCAATGAGGTACTTACAGCCTCTACCTACAACTATTCTATCCATATCCTTGACTAGAGGATGTCGTGCAGGTACATGCATGCATCACTAACAGCATCTGCTTGGATCAAAGTTGTACCCTTTCTTTCCAGTACTAGCGCAGAAACTCTTGTGCAGACTCTAGTCAATACCATCCTCCAACACGTGGTAATCAAAGACTAACCTCAAACTAAGCCTTAGATTTGTCTCTCATGAAACTATTCTTTGACAATAAAGGAAGGGACTGTATACAAACAATCTTGCTGTAACGTAACAAAATAAGGGTCTTGTCATGTGTGAAAGCATTTATATGCCGGTGAAGAATTGTGCCCTCTGACAACAGCGTAAGTATGCCCTGGACAACAACTCGTCCCCATAAACTCACACCATTCAACAACGCCACACTCAATAATCTAACAAAATGACACCCACCAAACCCCCATACAGCCCAAATCTTGAAGAATTCTGGACTGTCTTTATACCAGAACTCCCAAGAATTCCAACGGTTGATGAGCTTATCTGTCGGATTGTTGCCATCAACTATCCTCAGGGTATAGTGAAGGACATTAATGGCGCAGATATTTCTCCCCCGATGGATGCTGGAATAGCAACTGAGCAAATCTTGCTCACTATTCAAACGGCCCTTGATCTAGAGAAGAATTTCTGGATAAAGCAGCTCAGAGAAAGGCGCATATATACACCCTACGCTTGGGCGTTGAAGTTAAGCAGCAACGTCGCAATCAAAGAGGCTGAGACACAAATTGTTAGTGCACTTGGGTGGGTGGGAAATATTCAACAACTTGATGCTCTATTTTGGCAGGCTTTTCGCAGGACGGAGAACATGTGCAATGAAAATGGCCGCGAAATCCAGTGGGCACCGTTCGGGGATTATACTTGAAAATGAACATATGGTAGGGATAGACACGAGGCTTCGCATTATCATTTCTAGCATTACCAACAATCAGAGCTTTTGATTCAATTGAGTTGAATCTAAGTTTCAGACCGATAGTCGAATATCGTAAAGGCAGACGCCCGGGCGATTTATTATAAGATTTTAAGCTGGTACCTAGGTTGGTGTTTTTAAGAAATGTAGATATCTGTCTCCCATGCAGCTTGTCCGTATATTTATCGTATGTCTACCCATGATCCTTCACTAGCAATGTGCTCCAGCTTTAGTGATGCTACGCCTACCCTCTCATATTCATATACTCCTTCTTTCGATAGGCCACTTGCCTCATGAATGATGAGTACATGATACTTTACGTTCTCTGGGTCCCTTTCAATCTTGTCATGCCCAATACATACACATCTCAGACCACTAACCTCAAAGTCTTGCCCTTCGTCAAACGTAACGTAAATCAACATGTCGAGCGTTGACATGGTCAGTTTCCTCGCAAGTCCCCGCAGCGTACAGTTCTCTTTCCCCGCACTCGCTATCCCCAAGGAGAAGGAATCCGAGCGTTTGAATGGGTTGATGAAATCCTTGACGGCCCAATTAGTCTCCTGAAATTTCAAGTCCAGATACTTGATCGCCCCGACCTTCGAAAGCCACGACCAGGTCGGCATGCAATAACGACTGCCTGGTCGCTGTGCAATGCGCGTCATTCTCTGCGAATCGCGGCGCTTCCACAGCAATAGCCTGGCGAAGTACGTGCCGAAAAAGCCGTAAGCCGCCTGCGTCTTAAACGCTCTTGCCAAGCGCTCCTGCAAGCCTAGAATCGCCATCGGACGGTCCCAGTTCTTGGTGAAAGCGAGCCTCGAATAGCGCTCGTAAAGGTCTTGCACTAGCATTTGACGTCCGTCGCGGTAGTACTCGAGGGCAGAGTCTGGAAACTTGGCGTCCCCAAGAAAAGCTGCCTTCGAGCTGTCGGTAACGTTCACGTGTCAGTCGGATAGCAAAGGGACAAGGGGTTGTAAGCCACTCACTTCTGCAAACGTGCGAGTGTCTCGCAGTGTACCCCTGCGCCGCACTCCCAGTAGACCTGTGTCGAGGTGTAAAAGATCGTCCGTCGCGACAGTGCCCTTTCTTGCAGTACCCATCCGCGGCTATTAAGCTCTCCCAGGTCGACGTCGCGATGGAAGTCGTCGATATTAGGGCATATATAAAGCGTCCTCTTATCCGGCGTTCCGATTTCTACACAGGTTCGAGGTTTTCGAGAGTTAAGAAAGCCCTCGAGAGACGACTTTGACGAGCTAGCCCCAATGGTGCAGTACGCGGAACTGAAGACTTGCCCCATCTTGGTTAATTCGTGCTCCCAGTCGTCCTTATTGTCTTGTATGATGCAAAGCGAATCTATCCAAAGGTAGTTAACACCAATACCTCTTGCTACTGTAATCGCATCGCGAAAAGTCTTAGGTAGGCTGTTGAAGTTGATGGACTCCTTGAGATGGCCGATGTTACTATTAAACGCGCAAAACCGCTCCAGTTCGCTCAGCTTGCCCCAACAGTGACTAAGAGCTACATATCTAGAGGGCTCAATCGAGGCAGATTCTACGACGCGCAAGGTGGTTCCAAGCTCGATGAGCCGGGTTGGCATGGCAGAAATATATTGAACTTCGTTATTTCCATCGTCATGGCTGTCACGGCAATTTTCGTGCGTTTCATCGCACACTTTAATCCACTCTTTGAGTAAAGTGAATTGCTCTGGGCTGCCCTGATCTAGAAGCTTTGGCAGCCCAAGTTGAGCCCCTTCCGGTATATCTGGGCCCATGTCTGACTCATGATTATTAGCAGCACAAGGTTATGGCGGTATCATGGGCTCACGCACCTGGATCAACGTAAATCGAGAGCAAGTTCGGACCATCTTCAATTCCTACCACGGCTCCATTCTGTCGTAAAGACACAGTTTTCGTCGATCTACTACCGTAGTGATATAAAGAATCCAGAAGCAAACGACATAGTTCGCAAGCCTGCGAGGACAGCTCGAGTTCGGACAGGTCGCATTTGGAGAGGAACAAGTGATTTGGATCTATTTTCTCACATTTAGAGCAGAGGGTAACATCTTTGTGTTTAATTCGATCCCAACTTATCAACTCGAATAACCGGGCAGCGAAATCATTGTCTGGGACGGAATCCCAGATATCGTTGAGTTTTCTAGATTGCTAAAAGGTTTATCTCGTTAGGTATGCAACTGTAGATAAGAGTAAAAAAATACTTACAAACTAATAATAGTAGCCAACTCGTAAGTTTTTGAAATAAAGGCCTCAAGTTGGGGATTCCGTACTTACCACCTAGGAAGACTCTGGATTAGTAGTTGAACCGAGGCGAATCGGTAGCGCCGTTCTACTGACATTCTATATTAGTGGCGAGGCAGTTAGCTGGTTATTCATTTCGCTCCTAGAGGATTCGAAGACAGTACTGACATACTAAATGAACAATAGAGTCAGTGGGTCTGATATTTCTCAGTGAGGGGATAGCCTACTTCTTGCTTGTCTGATAATTTCGTCTCCTGTATGCTGAGCGAATCCATTGTTGAATCATTTGTGGGCGCTCGAAGTAGTAGTCGTGGTATTTTATCACCGTCAGGAATATGGGTCTCATCATCTCCAGAGACGGTGATTTGGATATCAAGTGAGTCTTGGGAATTCTTTTTTACATAAAGTGGATGTGATGTAGATGCTCCGGGCACTGCGAGCCGTTCGTCCTTCTTAGAGACCGGGCCACCCTGATACAGAGATGCATTGATCTCGGACGAAGGGTATTTGAGGTCGACAGCAATCAAATAGCTATCTTGAGACTTACACCTCTGTTGGATGTCCAGCATGCTGGTATGAAGCTCTTTCGCGATCTCTCTGTGATTGGGAGAGCTTATATAGTCTTCTGACACATCGATGACGAGAAGCCTCTCCCGAACAAGCGTTAGAAGTGTCATATAAGCGCCATTCTCCCTTAGCTGTCTTCCCATGACATCGAAGCATGAAACCACATAATCGTGAACGCGGTATGTCATTTTCCCCGTCCGGTCGGGCTCTTTAGCCCAGAAATGTTCCGTCCGGTTTCTGAAGCTTCTCACACCCTCATAACCGTACATCAGCCAGATAACTAGTTCGATAATAATGCATCCCATAGACCATATATCATACTGTCGTGACCGAGAAGTATCCTTGTCTCGGGTGTCATCCATTTCTGGCGGTTCGTAACGAGAGGTGCCAGAGGGGGTCATCGTAGACATGCCTTTCCAGTTTCTTTTCTTCGTATCAGCGTCTTTCTCGTGGAAAGCTGCGAGCCCCATGTCGGCAATCTTCAAGGTCCCTCGTTCTTCGTAGTCCTTGAACCAGAGTATATTTTCTGGTTTTAGGTCGCCGTGTCGGCAATTCTGCTCATGGAGAAGCTTGAGAGCAGAGAAGAGACCAACAAATTGTGCGACCAACCACCGTAGGCTTTCCGCATCTTGGCGGTCTTTCTCGGAGTTCTCCCAGTATTTACTCAAGTTGCCGCCATCCGCCCATGGGAATATTAAACAGCGCTCGCTACTCCTCTGATAGGCGGCAATCGGCTGTATTAAATGAGGCGAGACAATCTCTTGGAGAGCTTTGAGATTTCTCGTCTCTTTGTCGAAAAACTCGTAGAGATCTTCGTTATCCTTGGCCTTTTTAATGGCAATCGCGATACCATAGGGGGGTTCAAGATTAAGCTTGAAGCAAATGATTAGCCCGATAAAATCACAAATATGAAAATATTTCTTACCACCCCTAATGCCAAAAGACGCCGTGAGTCAATATGTGCTGGATGAATCTCTGCGCGTGAGACTTCACCAAAAAAACCACTGCTCGCTGGTCTCCTTGCTTCGTCTAGGTAAGGCAAGGGCTGTCGCTTGTCTAGTTGATGTCGAAATTTGGTGCTATTACCGAATATCGGGGCTAAAAGCGGCCATTGGTGAGTTTCGAACAGGTGCAAGTTATTTTCTTCCCAGTCCTTGAATAAGTGAAATCTTTTGGCGCTGTCCGCTCCTTCTTCTAGTGAAAATCCATAATAAGGCTCCGTTTTCTTATTAAAGCCAAGGGGCAATGCCCTATCGTCAATGCCACCATCCTTCAAATCCTCTAGCCAAGAAAGTTGCTCCTCCGAGTTTCGGGTTAACAAAACAAGTATTAAAAACAACCGTTTACCGCTTTTGAGGACCCATGCAGCAAGACCTTCTCGCTTATCTTGTTCGATTGGGGTCTCCTGAAAAGCTAATAGAACGCTCTCTTTCTTTACTAGCTCTTCTAGCATATCGTAAGGGAGGAATTCCTCATTTTTCATACAATACTTCTCTTTTATATCCCTCGAGAGCTTCGAGAGCCCTGGGTACCTGTCCTGACTCTTTCTGTGACCCATAGATTCAGCTTGAGTATCGTGCTCACGTGGAAATGCTCCCACAACAAGGCTAGAGCTATTCTGTTGAAGAAAATACGATATATGCGCATATATTGTGAATCATGAGCGGATAACCACCGAGTGAATTTAGAACTCCTAAGATATGATGCGATATGATATTGATAAAGCCGACAGTTATCGGGGAGGATTCAGAGCTTTCAAATAAAAATTTATCAGATAGCGCTTTCTGCTACGTATAGAGAAGTACTGCTGTTACGTTGGGTAGGGCGGCGGGGCAAATCTGAGGGAACCAACTACGCCTACAGTGGCCGTTTCTAGCTGGCGCCGCTGAGGGAACTTATGTAGTCACCCATGTATTTATTCTTCAAGAGAAGCTGTGGTGGCATATCCTTGCTGCCGCCGAATTATCTATAATAATAAGCGCCATTAGATGATCATCTCGATAGGTTGGATTGGAGGCTGAAAAAGGGGGGGGGCGGGGGCGGTAAGCAGCCCGGGCAGAGTCAACGTGCTAAGAAACTACACACACCCTGTAGTTTATAGCTTTTATATAATATGTTGTTATTCTAATACCTATAACCTATGTAATTACGTTTAATTCTATGTTCATATGTTTTTTTCTTTTTCAATTTTATTTGGCTGCTCGGTAAGCCTTCGAAGTACTAGTGTTTAGGTGTATTGTAGGGCGTGTGTGGTTTTTTGGCACGTTGGCTCTGCCCGGGCATGGACCCCTGTTCGTAGTTGCCCGGCTGCAATGCGGTCTGCAGGATTCACTAGTTGATGCATGCGGCGGGTTGATACCATTTTAGTTTCATGGGGGTTCAAGGGCCTGGTCGCCGATCTTGGATGACTAGCTAGGCACTCGAGGCAGTATTAGAGGGCTTATATCGGATGCTGCAGATACTTTTCAAATGTGGCTACATCTACCTATAGGCAGAAACGGCGCTGTTAGGCTGACTTGAAAATGGGGTTTTAGGTGGTATAACAAAATGGTTTAATATAATAAATTACCCCTATCGAATGTGCAGTCCGTTGTCAAGAGGTTTATAGAAAGGTTAATTTGAAACCCGTCAGAAAATTTAACTAGTCATATATTTAATGCTCTAGAGAAAGTAGATCGGATGACTCGGAACTTTCTGATAAACCCTTTGAGAACCCGAAAAAGTTTGGTAACCAGAACGATTTATTAGAGGGTCTCATTTTGCTTTACTGGTAACTAAATAAGACATTGAGCTTCTAGTAGCGTGGATTTCGATGATATATGACTCCTATATGCAACCATCATACATTATCTTCAACGCTAACTCGGGGATTTATAAATTTTACCAATCAAATGCAGTTTATCAGCAACTAGGCGGAATGAGAGAAGCGCTTAGCAAATAGTACCATTAATATCTGGCTCTTTGTTCATTAGCAGGTACAGTAAATGGATGGCATTTTAAATTTCAAGTTCGTTGACATCGACATATGAAACACATAGGTTTTGAAAGATCATTATTAATATAGTACCTCAAGCTGGGCTCAGGCGTAAAAATGCCTTCAGATTTCACGGCCCATGCCGTAGTCTATTCCACGACTTAGGCCTCCTCCACTGGACAACGATTGAATATGCGATAAGTAGAAGAGAAGTAATAAAATTGACGTGCATCACGCCTCGTTAACTTCGTAATAATGCCTAGTCATATATGTTGGCCGACACTGCGGTACGTAGTGAAAATCATAACACCCAGAGAAACCCAATGCTAACCACGAAAGGCTGAAAGCCAGACCGAAGTACATACTATATCCCTTATTTAGTCTCGATGCTTATAAGAAACCCTTTCTAATAGGAGAACTCAATCGTCGCTACTCGCATATGGACTGTTCCGGACACATCCAAACTTCCACCGTTACAGCAATTCTTCCTTTCAAGACTATGCGTACAACGGTAAGTATCTGGCCTTATAGGCAGTATCCGTGTCGAATTTAGAATTACCTAGAAACTCATGATCTAGATGACCTATATTTTTTCAACACTTCTTGTGCCTCCTTTACGTCGGAAAGTCTCTGCTCCCAATCCTTCATCGGCCTTTCCTCTGTCTTGCGGCATGTATTTGCTGAGTCGGTCATCGGAAGGGAGTTCTATCGTTCTGTGTCAGACATGTGGATGTGCTTGGCAGAGTTTACTTACCAACTCGCTGGTGTCTACTGCATCACGGTCGACATATATGACGTAGATATCTTTTACGAGATATATCTTAACACTCGACTCTCCGTATCTGCCGCGTAGCCATGCCGACAAGTCCCGAGGATGTATGTAATCAGGATGCTCAGTGAAGACGACGTGTTGGTCATCTGTCCTCACGATTCGGAGATTGCATTGTGGCATTTTACAGGTCCAACTAGGCTGCGGTAAAAGATTTTATCGTGCGAATCGAACCCCTTTCTGCTAGCAAGTGATGAAGAGTATTAGTAGACTTTGTTGGCAATAGATAGAATTGGGAGAGACGATTGTGAATGGGGGTGACACGATATTATGGCGCCTAGCGAAACTAGTGCTATTAAAAGTAGAAACGCGGTGCCCGCTGCCCTGCACGGAATGTCACCGGGTACCACAGTTATGGTCACATATCGTTTCAGCCATCAGAATTTCAAATTTGCACCTTAAATGCTTAAATTAGAAAGAATGCTGAAAGCCGGTGGATTATTGGCTGGTGACATACGAAAAATCGAAAAGGCAGGCCACCGCCACCAGGTCGTGGCGAAGTACTGCGTACTACATATAGAGTATGATTATGATCCTTCACCTGGAGATGGCGCCTAGGTATTGTTTATCTAGTCTCGCTGTGACGTAGCCGCACCCCCTCGCAGCCCCCCCGGACACCATATATCATGCGCCAAAACGCGTACAAGTGTTTTTCCACTTCCATTATTTTACCCCTAGTCAGTGGCGCTGTGGCAGTGTTGGCGGTAACTAATAGTGCGATGACTTCATCTACTGCGTAGCATCCGGCGCGGTCACAGGGCGGCAGGGGGTCTGAACTGTATGCTACCGTTGCAGTAGCGAGGATCATTTAGCTAGTTAGATCTGGGATTTTTACAGCGAGATACATGGTTTTGTTCCTGTTTCTTTTGTATAAACCCACCCAGGACTATAGAGTAGATAGCACTGATTTTATGCTTTATGCTCTGTGCAAATGGAGGAGTTTTATAGATCTTGGTGTTTACGCCGGGTGCTCAATAATAGAGAGCAAGATGATGGGACCAGATATTTTAAAAGAGAGTAAGATTCAATGTGTATCATTTAGTATTAGTTATGAGATGAATTGCGCTGTAAGGAAGAATGGGTTTAATCTCATTTGATTATTTTAAGAATGAAGAAGCCGAAACACCAAATTCCTTTAATATTAATTGCACAACCCTTGTGACAAACTGCCAGGAAATATAGATCGAGATCTGGTTAGGGGAACAACCCTTTGATGGCCATCGGTATGAAAAACGCCAGTGGGCTCAGCAGGGCTAGCCTTGCCTACCGCAGTGTCCCTAACTCCCCTGCACATACAATAAGGTGTGCTAACTATACCAACCTAACGTTTCAGCTTCAAGCCTCGAATCTATACTTGGTAAACAACCAATATGGTACTGCTATAAATGCATATAGCATAGGAATTGGGGCGCAAGTCGATCTATTTTCCCCCATCTCAATGCTAACATGATTTCATCTGGCCTCAACAAGATACACGGCTCTATTCAAAATTATATATAGGTTATAACTGTGAGGGACTCGCGTCGTCTTGAAAAAAAAAGTGAATGTTCTCAAGTACAGTATTAAATGTATGGTTCTATCAGACGAACTTCGACGAAGATCAGAAGCAGACCTTATTAGTTGGCAAGGTGAGGTAACCTCATCTCCTCCAATTTACAAAGTTATGATCAGCATTCTCCCTACTTATAGTCCTAGTTAAATTAAGGGTACCTTTACCGTATATATTCAGTTCATATAATACTTGGCGACTATTGAAACGTTTAAACAGGATGTTCCACACAGCTCCAGGCCCGGACTTAGGGGGCCATATACGAAGACGCTTTCTCCTGCCCAAGGGGAATGGGGACGAGGTTGCCAAAATTTCCATTGAAGATTCTAATGGCGGAATTCGCCCTGAGAACCAGGATGACTACCGAGCGAGGTCGTTCATTGCCTCTAGGTTAGAAGGTAGTGAGGGTACGTCCTCTGTTATCAATGTGAAAGATCTTGGCTTTAGTGCTGCTCATCAGCTTTTCTACGGGCTCTCTGAGAGAGAATCTCTTGAAGATTCCATGGAAGCTGCTGAGATTCGTGGTCTCCTTGGCCTCGAAGCGAAGTCTTCGGCGACCATCAAGGAATCTATTCGCGAGGAAATCAAGCTGAGACTAGAGAGTGCCAGTGGTTATGACACTGAAAAATATTTACCTATCAACGAGTTTAACAGGATATTTGGAAAAGAATCTATCAAATCTCTCATAAAGGAAGGGGAGATTTGTGGCGAAAATGCGAACCTACATACGGCATTCGCCTCGTGTGTCACTCGGCGTCGGATCCTTGGAATCTTACTCTATATGAAGAAACTTGAATATTTCGAAAAGTTCGTGAGAGAGAATATTACCGACGATGACCTACCACTCGAACCCACGCGCAGCGCTTACGAACCAAGCACTCTCACCAGGGCATCTAAGGAGAATACAACGCTATTCGAAGATTGGGAAGACAATGACGTGGTGCTGTTCTACAGTCACCAGTCGCTCTTTTTTGTTCCCTTTTTCGACATTCGGGACAATAGGCTGTGCTCTTACACTCTAGGCCAGAATATACGACTACCATGGCGGAAGTATGAACTTAAGTCTAGTGGTGGCAACGGGGTGGTCCATCAAGTTGAAATACACCCAAGTCATCATAATTTTAAGCCAGCACGGGTAAGGAGGCTTTCTAGCGTTGTAACTATAAGTTAGGAACTCTTGCTGACGCAAACAAGTTATTCAACAAACCTCTTTATTTTGCTTTAAAAGAAATCGATACTCATGATGAGGATATATACCACCAGGAGTTGGTAGCTTTAGAGAAGACCTGTGCCCAAATACAGAAGGACAGCCATTTGATTAAACTATTACTCACGTTTCAACATGGACGGAAGTACTACTTTCTCTTCGAATGGGCAGACGGAAACCTGGGCGAATATTGGCATGAACACCCATATGGCCCCGAACGAACCATTGAAAAAATGAGATGGGCAGCTACGCAATGTCTAGGCCTAGCTACCGCTGTCAAAAGAATTCATGGACTCGCCACATGGCAAAAAGAGAGAAGGAACCAGCCACAAATGTTGGGCATCTCAGGTAGGGAGGATGAGAATGAATGGGGTCGTCATGGGGATATTAAGCCAAACAATATCCTCTGGTTTGCCTCAGATGGAGACCGCCTTGTACTGTCTGATCTTGGCTTAACTCGTTTTCACTCCAGCGTCACCAGATCCCTCGTGCCCCATACGAGCATAGCAGGATATTCTTGGTCATACCGAGCCCCTGAAATGGACAATCCACAGCAGAACATTTGTCAAAAATATGATATTTGGTCTCTCGGATGTGTTTTTCTGGAATTCTGTAGCTGGTGGCTACTTGGACTCAAGGGAGTTGAAGAGTTCTGGAATGTTCGGGTCAAGGGGAGCCAAATATTAGTGGTCGATGAAGACAATTACTTCACCATGACGCAGTCCAGGAAATATTTTGAAGCGATAGTGAAACCAAGTGTTACTGAGGTAAGGCTCAAGAAACTGAGTTAGTCGTGCGACGGCTGATCAATCAATAGTGGATTAAACGGCTTCATCACATTGCAGCAGGCGACCCTTTTGCGACTGGCATATTGCGTCTAGTGAATGAAGATATGCTTGTGGTCGACAAAAATAAGCGATTGAGAGCAGATGTCATTTGCGCCGCCATTCATAGAATTGTTGACGAGCTTTCACAAGCGGAGAATATAGAGGCCCTTAGAATAACATCTAAGCAAGATATAATACGGCCTGCGGATACCCCTAAGGTATATTAAACTTGGCTAATCCGTTATATTGGCCTCTAGCTGACCGATGATAGAATGATATCAATATGAAAACAATGTTAACGGCCGACAACCTACTACACATGCATATAACAGGGGGGAGTATGGTACTTCCGGAGACGAGGCATCTACAAGCGCTTACACTAACAACAAACTCTATCAATGGAGATGCTTTTGATCAAGCCTCCGATACGCCGAGCTCAATAAACACGAAACTTCCAGAGAGTCACCGTGCTTCATTTCAAGGCCCTAGTCCTGACAGGCTAGAAACGACAGAGCAGCCAACTCAGATTAGCACTAGAGGCCTCAATAACTCTTATGTTTACGCCCCTTCTTCTGTCACAACTTTTCCACCTCCCGAATTAGAAAATTCGCTGCATGATGACTCTAGAATGTTACATAAAGCTGAAGGAGTCATGGCTCAGCATTCAAACATACCAGCGGATGTAAACACCTTGGCGCCTTCGTCCCAACAACCGGCCGAAGAAATACAACACATTTCCGAGGCGACAGCCCTACGCCTCCAAGAATCAGATAATATAGGGACCCGTCTCAGCTTCTTTAAAGCGGCTATCAAAAGGATGTTTTATTGGAGAGGTGAGAGGACCGTACCATCTAACACACCAACAGAAAGAATGACGAGAAGCCGGTTATTCAAGAAGCACGCTGCGTAATAATTGGATTCGGTGATAAATAGGAGGTCATGACGTTATAGCCTATAGGCCATTAGGAGACTTATGTCTAATCTGAAGACCTATTCACATCCTCCTAGCAATGCTACTCTCTCCGCACTCAAACCACAGTATGATTGATCTTGCTACGAACAATTGCACGATCCACAAAAAGAGAGGGTCCTCATAGATTGATGTAATCAAGATATCATTCAGCAGCTTCAGCCTTGGTAACCTAGAGAACAGCCTCAAGGTAAGCAACCTAGTCATCCGCTAAGTATCAGATGCTAATTTTCCGTATCAAGTATTTGTCACATGGTCAAGACTGCCAAGATGTCTAGGAAGCTGCTATGACTGGCTACATGCATACGCGCCCAACAGTCCGAGACCTAACCCACCTGTATTGAGGTTATTGGAGGGGATAGGTCACCTGGACCCAACGGTTCTAGCCTAGAGATCTTTGGGTCTACCCTGACTGAAAGGAAGGGAAACTATGGGTAACTATTAGCTTAAATATACCTTGTTGCAGTATTATATATCCTAGATAGGGCTTACTCATCTATACCATTACATTCCACTATAATTAACAATAAAATTACTAGTCGTTAGTCGTTAGTTAAGGGTGTTTAGCTTGTCCTCTGGTCACCTTTTACATGGCGTCTATGGTAACGGCGTATCTAGACCGCCCAAAATTGCTCACCCAGAGGAATGGCAAAGCTCCCTTGGCTTTCGCCAGCTTCTTGAACAGATGATCAGTTGCGAAGTCCTCTTTCCCGGTATACCAAAACATAAGATCTAGATCAGGTCAAACTATAACAACGCCTGGAGGTGGCGTTTCTATAACTCTCCGGATTATCACTCTGTATAATTACTATATCTCGGGCTAGGAAGGGGTTTGGGAGTTTGATATGGACACCCAAAATATATATTTATCGTGCTAGGGATCCAACCTAGTTTCGAGTAATTGTATTTTACCAATATCTGAACAGATGATGCTACCGACGACATTGTTTCATTATCCTCATTTTCAATTTAGAAGGGCATTGTCCTCTTTAATTACGTAAGCACCAACATAGGGGCGATGATTGGATACATAAGAATATTTATTAGTAATACAAAGATTGCGATGCTAACGTTTTTGCTAGTCTCCCTATTTATTACGGCGTATATTTTATAGTATTGCTAGGTTCGTTCGCGAAGCGAATTTGATCCTCCAACTTACCTAGTATCCGATGATAAAATCGTAGGAGGGACGCCTCGAAACTACTATGGGTATTTGTATCAAATATCACGAGCATACAAGTAGGAGAGTCCCTTTTTATTAATTGGTTATAATTTGGGAATCGATGAAATTAAGCCCTATCCTTGTACTGCCACCCGGCTTCTACCTAACGTCGTTGATATTCGTGACGCATCTTCACTCTAGATAAAAACCCCTAACATCTGGCCTCTAGTCAAATTTCTGGTATATACACTTCATATCAACCTACGGTCTCGCATCTCTGCAGCCTCCATTTCATACCGAACCTGTGGAGCGTGAAAGTTCCCACTGAACCGACCCCGAATCCAATTATTGAAAGCATGGTGAAATACCAGCCATTCCCTATTATCCCCATCAATGGCTTCATGCCAGCAACACCAGCAGCTGCCAGCCCGCACCGCACAATGTTCCCTGCCGCCGCTGCAGTGCTTGGCGTTTCTTGGAAAATGTCCACTAAAAGTGTGTTGAACGTCTGTTCGATAATTTAGCACACCCTTAGTTCGATAGATGAGAGAGAAGCTCGACTTACTTGAACAATACAGGTCTCAAGGCCACCCAATATGAATTGTAGAATCAATGGGCCGCTTACGTGCTTTGTAGCCAAGTAAGCACACATCATCGTAAAAGTGGTTGAAACTCACCACTCGTTTTTGAAGGAGCCAACCGTAAGCAGCAAGTGTGATTAGATGTGCAATGTTTAAGAAGATCATCGACCTAGTTCTCGCTTGCTCAATTGGGAATTTCCTTAGATCGTCGCCGTTCGCTCTATCTATGCAATGGCCGATTTCGCGGGCCTTGCGCCTATAGTTATAGTTCATGAGCTTCCCTGGTAGGCTATTAGCTAAGAATGAAAACATCGAAATATTGCCGAATTCACCGTTGACAAACCCTCCTATGATGACCCCAACACCAATGGCGAGGTAGCAGGCTCCAATGACCGACTCGTTATAGCGGTATATCTCCTGCAACTCGTTGGTGATGGAAGCCTGAACACAATAATAAATAAGGTAAAAGACACCGCTGACAAGGAGAACAATGAATGAGTCTTTGTAGAACAAAATTCGGAACGATCGTAAAGGGTTGAGCACACGAGTTGACCGCTTTGCCGAGAATTCGTTTTTTGAGAGCTGACCAGCCTTAGGGATCTGGATACCAAAGATGCTGGACACGAGAGGCTTTCCCCATCTCGAAGGAAGCGTCTTCCCATTCCCGACGATATTTCTCGCCGTCTCCGGAACAAACAATAGGATCATAATTAAAACCACCCCCCCAGCAATCAGGAGGAACCAGAAGACCCAGTGCCACCCGGCCCGACTTACTAGAGCACCCCCAATGACGGGAGCTAGTACTGGACCCACGTTAGCAGCCGTGATAGCGATCCCCTGCATACTGCCACGTTCTGCGGGTGTTGACACATCTGCAATTACTCCATACGATATTGCTATAGTCGCAGAGCAGCCTAGGCTCTGCACCATTCTGAGGACGAGCAATGCTACAAAGCTGTTTTGAAGTGCTAGCGCGATGTTTGCTAGAATATATACAGAGAACATGATGATGAACACAGGACGCCGGCCGAAGAGATCCGCGGCATCACCGAATAAAACTGGCGAGATACCTTGGACTATCAGATAAGAAGTAATTGTGAGATTGACAAGCTCAGATGTGACGTTTAGGTCTTCCTGTATCTTCACAAGGCCAGGGAAGTAAATATTAGCCGTCAGTGGGGAGAAAACCATAGAGAAGCCTATGATTGCTGTTATGAGTTTCTTCTCCCATGCGCTGAAGACCGAATAACGGTCTTGATGGCTACTATCTTGAGCCAGCTCATTATTATCAACTACCCGACTTTTGAGGCACGGGTGAGCTATCGGCCCGTGTCCCGAGCCTATCGCCATCGTCGAGAATATGTGTTTGAAAGAAAGAGGAAGAAAGAGGGGTGCTTAGGGTGCTGTCTATCTTTCGACACATTGTGCGGAGTATGTCTTATATCTGCCTAACCGATATGTCAACTAGCTTGGTAGTAACATCTAGATACCTACCTATGTACCTCATGTATCTGAGTACCTACCTAAATGTCCCGTACCCGGATGTGGATCTAAGTGAAGTATCCACCTTTGAAGATTGGTGATGCACGGACTAAAGTCTAGCGATGCTCCAGTGCACCACAGCTAATTGCTTGATATTATATATAGATTATTTCACCAGCTTTTCTCGGACTGGTATATCACGCAATACGCTTCGTCTTTACTAGGGTGATGAGCATGCACACAAGCAGCACGAATACCGAGCCGCCCAGCTGGTGATCGTCCATATCTACGTAGTATGCTCCAATGGGGAATGCAATATAGCACTCATAGCCCCTGGCGAGGAACCGGGATTTAGAAAAGCCTACCTAGCCAATAGATACCTACCATTAAAGGCTTCACAAATTCCCAACCTCACCTATTTTTTTCTTCTTTTAAAAGTACAATACTTTGATTAATACAGCATGCATACGCATGTATGCATGGATGGGCCCTCTCTCGGCTGCTTAGATACATCCCATGCAGGTAAGTAGGAAGCACAGGACACTCGAGCTTTGTGTTGTTGGTAAAAGCTCAGCTTAGTTTATTCAGTATGAGACCTCTCCAAACGGACCAAACCTTAGATTAGACCTAACTAAGAGTACCGTATGGAATTAGACTTGAACTACACGCTCGTCTCTTGGTTGCAGTACTTCTCCACCAGTCGCTTCATTTCATCAATAGCCCTTCAATATATGTTAGCTATGCCATATTAGTGTGTCAGCCTTCGATACATACAACTGTCTTGTCTGCTTGTTGTCGGGCCATGAAATTGAGACCGCTAGGTTGTTTCGCCTATAATCGGTTAGTAACGATATTTACTAACGTCCCTTAAAGAAGCGCCTGCAACTTACATTGCATACAGAGCGTGGCGGTCATCTTGATCTACTGATGGCTCCGTCACTTCTGCAATCTTGTAGTATGCTTGCACATGTTCACGACTTGTGAGGTATCGAGCCGCCCGCCAGGGTGCAAACTCATCTATTGCTGTCAGAGGAAAAACAGTCAAGATCCAGAGCCGCACTCACATTCGCTATGGCCATAGAAAGCACAAGGATCGTATAAGATGGGTTCATTAGTCTCATGATCTACCGCCACATTTCCATGCCATAGGTCTCCGTGGATCAGAGCAGGCTTTAACTTTCTCCCATCAGACTCCATTGGACGTAGCAACCGAGGAATGACATGCTCTAGAATCATAGGCCTGAGTGTGTCGAGTTCATCGTTAGGGCCATGAACGAGCCTTTCTTTCTCCATCGTATTCTTCATCAATCTAGTAAAGAACTCCTCCCAGGTATCACACCAAGACGTGTCCACTGGATAATCGCCTCCGTATGTGGTAACGTGAAACCCGAATTTCCCATTAGGTGACTCGGTATTCTGGTGTAACTTGGCAACAACGGATACAAACTCGGGCATTCCAGGCAATTTATCAGCCATATGTCGGAACTCGGCTAGATAGAAATGTTTTTCGGGATCCTTCTTCAGAGCCCCCGCTGCTATCGGTCTAGGAACGTTGTCTGGTAGGGCCATGTATAGAGCTTTACTTCCTTCGTATTCGCCCAAGGCCATATCTTTAGCGTTCTCGGCTGTGTAAACCTTTTTCATATAAGCACACGACCATTGGCATATCAAAGATACTCACTTTGAGAAAATAAGACTGGTCAGCGCCATCAAAAAATTCAATGTCAATTTTACTACTTAGTGCCCAGAAACTCTTATAATATGTAGCGACCCATTTGATCGTCGCATCTTCTGGAAGCACTATTAGAATCGTTAGCTAGAATGATTTTTAGGATGCAAAGTCCTGTTGGCAAGCCCGTCAAGGTAGCGTGAGAATCAGCGTGGTCGATTGCTAGATCACATACTTGCTCTTACTGCATCGTCTAATTCTATGCCCTCGTAAGCTTCCTCCCTAGACACAATCGGAGCATTGAAGTCTGGAGGAATGTACACCATCTCAAGCGCTTCTTAGGTAGATTATTGAAAAGTCTTTGAAGGAATCTATAGGTATATAATCTATAGCGTGTGTAGAAACGGGTTCAACGGCGCAACCCCTCTTTTGTCTATTGTCATTGCAGGCCGGTGAAACATATAAAATGAGGCTGTGTGAGCGATATAGCCACATGTGGCTGCAACCTCCCGAGCCAGCTAGTATTACGAGGTATGCATACATTGATTAATCTCACATCCTTGGTGTCTATTATATACACAGGTATACTTCCTAGCTAGGCTGAATCTCTAGTCCTTCTCTTCTTTCTGCTAATTAAATTCCCCGGGCCAAAATCAAGCTTCTCCTCTTGTTATTACCCAGAAAGGCTCTGGCAATGTGCTTGTTGTGTCTAGCTAAGTTTCTTGAAGTCTGTATATACATAGGTCTAGTCTCTAGAAGGCCATATTACAGGCATGGCCCGCTTCAACAGTCAGACTTCCAGTAAATGTTGGTAGCAAGAGCTGTCCTGCATATGCAAGCTCTCTCAACTTGCACATCCGATAGTACACGCAATATTTTACTAAATGCCGCCCATTTCATTAGCAACACTATGCGCCATGCTTCGCAATTCTATTGTATTGGGTGTCTATGATAATAATTAGGCAGGGATCGTTGATCATCAGCTCACTTGAACGTAATAGAGACTTACATAGGTATTTTACTGCAGCTATCTACTACCTATGTTAGTATAGTTGAATTGCTGCCTCAGTACGCTAACTATATTTGCCGAAGCCAGCTTCAAAGCCCCATATCCAATACTACCTATCTAGTACTAAATGGTACAATCTCACGCAGCCTGCTTATGCGTAGGCCCCAGACTGAGCAAAATTAGACACAAGGGGGGTTTTGACTAGATCTCCAGGTCCTCGGTCTCTGGCCTACTTAGACTAGGTACCCTTTGAATCCCCAACCTGCGAGACCTCCGTCATATTTTAGTGTATAGCATCGCCTTATTATTAAAAATTGTATTCAGTGCGTGATATTCACGCATGTTATTGTGGTTAATGACTTCCCAGGTAAGTTCCGTCGCGTTTGTAGTCACCCTGGGCAATTTCCATTAAGTTTTACTCGTCTGAGGTTACAGCAAGCGAGTCAACCCGGTTCTACGACATCGTCGCAACCGAGCATCACAAAAATCCACCAGGGATTGAAGACGTTTTCATTAGCAAAGCGGAAACCTGTCAGTGGTGAAGATACCTGGGGAGGTTATGGCTTGAATCTGCTTTATGAACCTCCTGACTCCCTGGTCGACCTAGTCTTCGTGCATGGTCTACGAGGTGGCTCCGTTAAAACGTGGTGCAAGGGCGATGATTTGAAGTGCTTCTGGCCACAGGCCTGGCTGCCCCGGGAACGAGAATTGCAAAATGCTCGCGTTCACTCATTTGGTTATGATGCCGACTGGGCAAATATAAAAGAAACAGTCCTTGATCTTCATGATTTTGGTCGCGCTTTACTTACGGAGTTAAATACATCCCCATTGCTAAGGAGAGATAGAGAGGTGATTGATATACGCTGAAAGCAAGACTCGTTGATGCTGATATAGGCCTAGACCCCTATCCTTCTTGTCGGTCATTCGATGGGTGGCCTGGTCATTAAAAAGGTAATAAATATAGAGAACGATTAGAGCCCGTCTAACTTAATTTCAGGCTTATATATTAGCACAGCAAGACCCTCAGCATCACTCCCTGGCTACCCGGATTCGATGCATGTTTTTTCTCGCTACGCCACATCGAGGCTCCGAGTCCGCGAGACTTCTGAACAACACTCTACGAGCTAGTGCAGTCTTTAGTTCAAGGGAGTATGTAACGGACATTTTTAAAGGCTCGCCATCTCTACAGGTCATCAATGATGAGTTCAGAGCATTCACAGACAATGTTCAAATTTGGTCGTTCTACGAAACCCAAAAGACTAGAACAAGTCCTATGAGTTCTACACTCATTGTTGAACGTGATTCTGCTGTTTTAGGTGAGGTCGTCCCTACTTCCCTCTCTTCATAGTATCTCATCAAAGTGATAGGTTATAAAGGCGAAATGGCGCAGCCGCTCAATGCCGACCATCGCAGCATTTGCAAGTTTGACAGCCCAATAGATCCGAATTATGTCACTATTCGAAATTCTCTATCTAAAGCAGTTGAAGATTTGCTAGGTGACGGTGCGGCTATAAAAAACACTTGTTCGTGCCCTGATGACTAACATCCCAGCTAGTTTCCCTGAAAAGGACTGAAGAAACGAAGCTGCAAATTAGAAGCATTGAGACATTTTTGATGATTTCCTATCATGCTAAGGATGATCTTATTATGGCGGAGACGAACAAGACAAAAGGCACTTGTGAATGGGCTATAAGCCTCGAGTCGTTCAAAAATTGGCGAGACGCGTCTGGCGACCAGTCAATGTTCTATTGGCTCACCGGTGAACCGGGTTCCGGGAAAACAGTGCTCGCCACACATATAATTCGACACCTCCGGAGTATAGGTGCTGATGTCTGCTTCCATTTGTTCCATCATGGGCGAAAAACACATCAATCTATCAGTGGGTTCCTACGTCAGATGGCCTATCAAATGACCTATAGTAACTCCCACCTTACTCAGCAAGGCACTCACGAGTATAAGAACACTCAATTGGTGCACAAAAGCTGAATTTTAGTATAAAGACTTATTTAGATGTTATACTAAGCTAAAAAGTAGATTTAGTAAAAAACTATAAAATGGAGTATATAATTTAAGTTTATAGCTTAAAGTTTTACAGATTTTATTTAGTTATATAACTTTATAATTTTTGGTATTTAAGCTAAAAATTGCATTTTTACGATATAATATCAGTTAAAACAATGTGTAAACAAAAAAGAAGCTATCTATATATGTTGTAGATAAAATATATGTCGACTATTACCTGCTGTTTTTAGAATTAGGTAATAAAACATAGAGTATAGTATATGGATTTTTAGTATTAAATTTGTAGCTAGCAACTTCTGAAGTAATATTAATAATATAAGTGCTGAACTTTTTCTGGAATTTTTAAATATGCTTTAAGTACTTTTTTTTAAAAAAAATAAAGTTATGTTTGTTTTTTTATCAAATAATAAAAAAAGCATTATTAAAAAAAAAAAATATATATAAAGTTTTTTTAAAATATATTATGTTTTGTTAATAAAGCTAAATAAAATAAAAAATTTGCTTTAAAAAAAAAAGTTAATAACTATAAAACTTAAAATTTATTTTATTGTTGTTAAAAGTAATTGTTGTAGCAACTAGTTAATAATAATTAATTATAATAAGTTTAGCTTAAAAACATAAAAAAATAATAAAGTTTTAATAGTTAATAAAAAACAATATATATTATAAAATAAGTTATATATAAAAACAAACGATTTAAATAGCAAATGTTTAATATATATTAATAAATTTAAAATTATTTAGTTGCTATATTTATAAAGCAAATTTAAACTATATAACTAGTTGTAAATTTAATAAAACTTAATTGATTATTTAAAGCTTTAAATAACTAAAATATACAAGTAATATTATATAATAAAAAAAATTTTTTAATAAAATTTCGATTTTGTTTAGCTATTATACAATGTTTTATATAAACTGTTGTTAATTTTAAATATATTTTTATAATTTAACTATTTTGTTTTATATTTTTTAATTAATTTATATTTTTTAATTATTTTAATTAACTTATATGTTTTAAATAATTTGTATTTTTAAATTAAATTATATTTTTTAATTAACTTATATTTTTTAATTAATTTATATATTTAATTAATTAAATTATATACTTTAATTATTTTGAACAAAAAGTTCAAATAAATTTATTAGCGCTTAAATATTAGTTTATATTATTAAGTTTAATTACTAATGCTTTTTTTTTAAAAATTTCCAAACTGTTTTTTTTTCGAGCGCTATATTTTGTTTTTTTTCGAGCTGTTTATATTTTCAGCAATCGACTTAATATTATATAATATATTAATTTATAAAATCGATATTCGTATTAAACTTAGTTTAAAAAGCTTTTAATAAAAAATTGTTTTATTTGTTTTCAAGTTTTTTAAAAGTTTTATAAAATTTTTAAATATAATTAAGCAAAAAAGTTTAATATATATATTAAAAATAAAAAAGTTGCAATTAAACTAAAGTTTTTGTAAAAAATTTTAAATTAATAATATAGTTATAAACATAATATTACAATTTGTAGTTATTATATTTATTTGTTGTATAAATAAAAATGTTATAATAATTATAGCAATTTTTGCAATATAAACTTTTTTACAAAAACTTTTTGTTTAAATAAATATAAACTATATTATATTTAATATAATAATGTTTAAACTATTATAATTATAAAATTTGTTTAAATTTTATATAAAAGTTCGACTTTTTTTAAACTATTATATTAGTAATTTATATATTAACAAAAAATACTTTTATAAAAAGTAATAAATTTAATTTAAAATTTTTAAAAAATTTTAGTTTTAATGTTTTAACAAAGTTAATAATATAAATATTATACTTACTACTTTAAATTTTAGTTTTTATACAAATTTTAACTAAATTAAAAACTTATTTATTAATATATAATTAATTAAAATATTATTTAATATTAATAATTTATATATTATATAACAACGTAATAATAACTTTAATATATTTACTTAAATTATTAAATAATAAAGCAATTATATATAAGTTAAACTTAAAAATTGATATAACGATTTAAATAACAAGCTATATATATATATTGTTAATAAAACTAGTATTAATAAATATTTTATATTTTTTGTTTATATTTAAAAAAATAAAAAAGCTTTAAATAGTATTAACAGTAAATTTTTGCAAAAATTGCTATGTTTTGTTTATTTTAATACTGTTAAAATAAATACTAAACTAGTTTTTAAAAACAATTTAACTTTTATATATTATACTATTGTAAAAAGCTTTGTTAACAAAAGCGAAAACGTTTTTAAAAACTTTATAATTAATATTTAATTAAAACTGTTAAAATATACTTAAATAAATCATTTATATTACAAAAGTAAGTTCTAACTACAAAGCAAACAGATTTAAAAAATATTGTTTTTTAGTTTTAAAAAAATATATATTAGTTATAAAAACTAAAAAAAAAAATTGCTTTATATTTTTAATAAACAATTTAACTATAATTTTAAAAAATAAAATAAATAAAATTAAAATAAAAAATTCAATAATTTAAAATACTTTATTAATTTATAAAAATTTAAGTACTATTAATTTGTTTATAGTACTAATTACAAAAAACATATAAACAACTATAGTAATATTTATAAATAGTTATATAATAAAACTAGTTATAACTTTAAAATATTATTTAATACTATTAATATTTTAAAATTAAAAGCTATATTATTAAACATTAAATATAGTATAAATTGTTTATATATTAATATTAAATTAGTTATATTTAAACATTTAAAAAATAATTTCTGATAATAACTTTAATAAACAGAATATTATTAAAGTTAATATATATATTTCGTTAATTATTTTAATAATTTTATATACAAACTTTTAAAAATTTAAAAAATTAGCAATATTTTAATTAAAAAGTAAATTTTCTTTTGTTTTTTTTATAAAAAATAAAAAAGTTCGCAAAATTAGTAATTTTTAAATAACAAAATGTTTTATATATAAGTTTAATATATAAAAAGTGTTAAAAATTGCAATAAAAACATTATTTAATTATTTATTATTTTTTGCTATTATAATAACAGCATTAAATAAAACTGCTAAAATTTCGTTAAATTTTAAAACAACTTTTATAAATATATTAGCTATTACTATATTAGCTAATTTAGTTAGTTTATTTTTGTTTTATATTAAACTTTATATATTAAGTACGTTTATGTTTCTTTAGCTGCTATTTGTGCTATTTTTTCAATTACTGTTTTTAATAAACTAATTTTTATTAGTTTTTTTTTTATTAGTTTTTTTTTCGTTTATTTTATTAGTATATTTATAAAATAAAACGATTTATTTTTTGTATTTAAAATTGCAATATTATAAATATACTAAAATGTTTATAATATAGTTTTTTAACTAATTAGTTTTATAAGTTTATAATTCGAACTTTTTTTAGTTAAATTTTATTTTTTTTTGCTTGTTTAAAGCTATAATTAGTTTTTTAAAAACTAGATTATTAGTTTTATTAAAAACAAAAAAAACTAATATTAATATTTCTGCAGATATTAATATACTAAACTAAAATAATAATAAAAGTAAAATAGCTACTATATATATTTTACTACTTCTAAAACAACTTAATAACACTTTTATACTATAAAAAAACATTTCGTTTTTATTAAAAATAAATGCTTGTTAATTAAAATTAAATCAGAAAACTTGTTTAAATATACAATTTAAATCTGCTTAAGTAATACTTTGTTATATTATTTATTAGTTTAAACAATTAACTAATTTTTCGAATTATTATTTTTAAGCTTTTGTTACTATATTTATATTTACTAGGTTTAATATAAATTTAGCAATAGTTAAAATTAAAATAAATTTTTAAAATTAGTTTTATACTAATATTGCAGCAATATATTATTTAAATAAAATACTAGCTATTTTTTAAAAAATATAACAAAATATTAAATAAATTGTAATATTAAAATATATAAAATTTTAATTGTTAAAGTTAACAAAATATTGTATAAATTTAATATTATTTATAAGTTTGTAAAAATTTATAGTTGTTTTAGCTATAGCTTTAATTTAAACTGCTGCTATTTATTTATAAATTGTTTATAAAAATAAAACTTTAAAAAAAAACTTAATTATATTAATTGCTAGCTATTAAAAATATTTATTAGTATCGAACTTTTTTAAAACGCTAATAATAAACATTTTAATTTTTATTAATAATATTTTGTTTTATAATTTTAACTATTTTAATATTTTAAATGTTTTAATATAAAATATTAGCACTTTTATTAATTTTTATTTTTATAACATAGTTATATATATAGCACTATATAATAAAAGCTTTAGCTTGAAATTTTAAAATATATAAAAAGTACATTTATAAATATATTTAATAACAAAACTATTAATTCAGTTATATTATATAACAAAATATTCGAAATTATTTTTAGTTCTGTTTTGTAATAACAACTTAAAATATTGTTTAATAAATATTATTTGTTAATTAAATATAATAATATTATTGTTATAATAGATTTTATTTAAAACTTAATATATAATTGCTTTTTGTACGTTAAATTTGTTAAAATTTTTGCTATATTTTTTAATATTAATAATATGTTTAATAATAATTTCGATGTTTTATTTAAGCGAATTATTAATTTTTATACTATATTGAATAAATTCGAAATTATAAAGTTTAATATAAAACTAGTTTTTTAAACAGAATAAAATAACAAAGTTTAATTTGTTGCTTATAAAAATAAACAGCTATTTTATATTATATAAAAAATTTAAATTTTAAATAAAGTTTAATATATAAAAAACTGTAAATTTTTTATGTTTTATAAAAGCAATAATTTTTTTATTACATTTATATTTTTTATAAACTGCTATTATAAATTTAGTAAATCGTTTAAATATTAACATTTAAATTTTTTGATGTTTTTAATAATATAAAACTATTTAATAATTTAATAAAATATTATTAAATTTAATAAAAACTTCTAAAAAAATATAATTAATTTAAACATTTTTATATAAGTTAATAATATAATGCTAGTACTTTTTACTAAGTAATATTTATATGTTATATAATTTTTGCAGTAGTGTAAAAAAACAAGCTTAAAGCTAAATTGCTACATTTTGAAACTAAAATTAGTTTATAAAAAACTTATATATATTTTTAAATTTTTTGCTTTATATTTACTAAAATTTGTAACACTGTTTTTTTTATTAAATATAATAGATTTTTATAATATGTTTTAAAAACTAAAAAATAATACTTAAAACTTGTATAAAAAATAAAACTGTAAAAAAAATAATTCGAATATAGTTAGTAATAAATTAAACTAAAAAATCGGGATTTATTTTAGTAATAAATAGTATAGCTAAAAATATAATGCAATTAATATAAATATTTGCAAAAATAATACTGCGTTGTTTATTTTGAAAGTAGTACAAATAAAACAGCTAAATTGTTTTAATTTTTTTGTTTATATTGTTTATTTCGATTTATATTTGCAAACTTAGCGTTTAGTTTTATATTAATAAAATAATATAGTTATTATAATATAATGCAAAAAATACAAATATTATTTAAGTTTGTTTTTATTTTTTTGTAGTATTAAAAAGTGTTATAAAAATATTTACAACTATAGCAAAAGAAAATAATATATAATAAAACTTGAATTAGCCCAACTTGTCGAATTTTTGTTCAAGCTAGTTTTTATATACTTGCTGTTTGTTGATTTTTTTTTCTAAATATAATAAAATATTAATATTTGCAGAGTTAAAAGCGTTATATTCTATGTTATAATATACTTTATAATAAACTTTACTTAAAAACTAATAATTATTTGCTAGCTATAGTTACAAAACGTTAAAATATTTTATTCGCTAATATTTTTCGGTTTAATATATAAAATATTGTTTAATAAAACAATTTTTACATTTAAATTTATAATATTAAAAACTGCAATTAGTGCAAAAAATTTAAATAACTTTGTATATTTAACAGTAAATAAAATTATGTTTAATAAAAGTATAAATTTAATAGAAAAATTTGTTATATATAGTATTTATATAAACAAAGTTTATTTTATTATTGTAGCTTATTACAAATGTTATTGCAACTTTTTAGTTATTTGTAAAATAAACATAGTATTAGTTATTAATAATAAAAAACAATTAAAAAAACTTTTTATTATTATATAAAAACTAATATACTTTTATATAAAATATATAATAAAAAGCGAAATTATACTTAAACTTAAAAGTAAAAGTTTAAAATTAAAAGTTTTCAAGTTTATAAACAATAGTATTTTTTAAATTTTCAATAATAAATATATTGTTAAAACTAGTTTGTAAAAATATATTAGCAAAATTAAAAATAATACTAATAAAATAAAAAAGCATTTAATAAATATAAATGCTTTAGCTAATATAAAAATTTTAATAAATAAAAAGTAACTATTTGTACTATTAAAAATTAATAATAAATTATTTTATAATATTATAAAATATTAAAGTTTTATATATAAAAGCAAATATTAATTTAAACTTTATATATAAGTTTTAATAAAAGTTAAATAGTACTAAAAACAAAAGTTTAAAAGCAGTATTAAAAGCAGAAAATAATTTGTTTTTGTTGTTTAATATAAACTATTAATATAAAAATATATAAAAAAAGCGTTTTAAAAATACAAGCTTATTATATAGCTAAAATATTTAATTATTATGTTTAATAACTAAAATAATAAAAACAATAAAAAAGTCTTTTTTTTTTTTAAAAATAAAAAAAAACAACAAAAGTAATAAAAGCAGTTTTATATTTATTACTTAATATGAACTAATATTAATAAGCAAATACTTCAGTAAAAATAACAACAAAAAAAATAAAAGCTGTATTAATTTAAATAAAAACAACAATATCAACTTTATAAAAATTATTTATAACATTTAAATCAACTGAGTTAAAGTTTGTAAAAAAATCGTAATTACTTGCTTTTTTTTTCGCTTTTTTTTTTGCTTTATATTATATTATACATTACTGTTGTTAATAAATTTTATAGCGCTATGTTTAGCTGTTTAATATTATAGCTACAAGTTTAAACATTTTATTAAATAAACTTAGTAGTAAATAAAAAAATATTAAAATTAACTTATATAAAAAAATAGTATAAAAAATATAACAATATAAAAATAGCTAAATAATATAAAAAGAATTAAAGTTAGCTAATATTAAAAGTAAGTATATATAAAAAAAAGTTACAAAAAAAAACTATAATATAAATATAAATAAGTTTTATATAAAGTTGCTATTTTTATATACTATAGCGTTTGTTTGTTATATTTGCTAATTGTTATGTTTTTTTTGTTATAAAGTATTACACTTGCTATTATAAAAATATTATAAATATATATTTATATAAGAAGTAATAAGTATGTACTTATAAAAAAAATAGAATATTTAAATATTTATAAAAATATAAAAGTACTTGAACTAATAATATTAATAGCTTTTTTATATATATAAAAATCGAATTTAACATTTTAAATAAAATAAATTAAAAAATTTGATATAAAAAATAAAAATAATAATGTTTTTTTTAATAAATATAAAACTTTATATTTATAACAACAGTATTACTTAATTAACTAAGTTGTTTGTTTAAAAAAGCAAAGAAAAAAAAAAAAGAAAGCATAAAAAAAAAAAAGGAAAAAAAAAAATAAAAAAAAACAAAAAAAAAAAAAGCTAAATATATAAAGTAATAAATTAAAAAGATTATATATAAAATTAAATAAATTTGCAGAATTGCTATTTCTTTTTTTTATTATTATATTAATTGCTTATATATTGTATTATTTTAGTAAATTTTTACTGCTTTATTAGTTTTTATAAATATTAAATTATATAAAAGTATATTTTAGTTTATATTTTGTTTAATTAAACAATAAAATAATATTTTTTATAAACTTTAATAATATAGTTGAAATTTATAGTTTGAGCATTTTTAAAATATTAAAATCTAAATTTGTATTAGTTTAAGTAGTATTTTTATATTGTAGTTTTTTAAATGTTATTATTTAGTATTTTATTTGTTAAATTAGTATTGTTTTTTTAAATAGAACTTGTTGTATTATAATAAACAATTTAAAATATTAAAATTTAAACTTATATTTTAACACTATTTTTTTAAATAAGCTTTGTTATATATAGTAGTTAAAAAAGTTTATATATTTAAAAATATAATTGTTTTGTTAATATTGTTTAGCTATTTGTTATATAAACTTAAAATATTATAGTATTAAAAAGCTTAAGCTTTAAATATATTAGTATATTGTACTAGTAAATTTTTTAAGTTTTAAATTTTATAATAAAGAAAATATTAAGTTGAACTTAAATAAGTTTTTTTTGTATATTAAAGCTAGAACAAGCGGTAAAACAGTTTTTTGCAGAATTTTTTAAGCAGGTGTTAGCTAAGAAACTAACTGGTAAAACAGCTTTTTGCAGAATTTTCTAAATAAGCGTTAGCTAAAAAATTAATACACTTTTTAATAATGTTGATTGAACGTAAAAGTTTGCTTTATATTTAAGCAAAGTTATATAACTACTAGTTTTATTACTAGCAGATGCTTTAATAAGTAAGCTAGCTTATAAACTAAAAACTGATTTATAATGCAATTTAGTATAAAAATAGTTAAAAATATTGTTTAAGTTTATTTCTGCTATATAATAAAAATTAAAGTTATAAAGTGTTTTTAATTACAAAGTTTTAAAATTAAACATTTTATTAATATTTTAGTTTTAATTTTAGCTTAAACTTATAAAATGCTTAATTTATAACTTGAAAATTGTAAAAAATAAAATTTTTATTACTAACTATAATTAACAGATTTTTTTATAATTGTTTTTTTTTCGCTGTAAAAAATACTAGTATAAACAGTTTAGTTAATAGTATACTAAAAAATGTATAATTTGTTATATATATAAAAGTAAACAAAAAAAAAAGCTAAAATAACTTAGTAATAAAGTATAATATATATATAAGTGTTAAAAATAAAAAAGTATATATATATAAAAACAAAAATAAAAGTAGTTATATAAATAGTAATGTAGTTGAACTGTATATATAGTTTAAAAACTTATATTAAATAATAAAGTATAAAAGTTATAAAAAAATAAGTTAATAAAATAAGCTGTAATAAATGTATGTTTGTAGTAATTTATAAATATGTAAAAAATGTTTTTATGCAAAATTGTAGCAAATTTTTATATGTATTTTTTATAGTTTATTTATTTTACTTTGTAATATAATTGCAGCATTATATCGCTTAGTTTTTTTATAGTAGAATAATTTTCTATAGCTTTAATAATGAACTTTTTTTATTTATTGTTAATTATTTTGTTTATTTTAAGCTACAACTAATTAAACTTGTTAAATTAAATAAATATAAAGTTTTTAATAAATATATTTAAGTTTTATTTTAACTAAGCTAGCAGTTTAATGCAGTATTTAAATAGTTCAAAAACTTTTTTAATAAAAAATAGTTCTATTTTATAAAAGCTAAATTTAATTTAATAATTAAAATAATACTTTATATAACTTAATTTAATTAGTTTAATATAAACTATGTTATTTTTTGTTAATTTTAATAGTTGTTTGTATAAACTATTATAATAAATTTTTATATAAGCTTATATTAATACTATTGCATTTGTAATTTTTTATTGCAGAATCTGCTATATAATATTAAAATCTATATCTAAAGTAAAATCTATAAGTAAAAAAGTTTTAAGTTAATAGTTATAAAAAATTTCGAAAGAACTTTTAGTAATAATAGCTAATATAAAAATATTAAAATAATAAATAATATAAAAAAAATATAATTTTTAGCTGTTAAAATTAAGTTTAGCGTTTAAAAAAGTAACTATATTAGTTATAAATGTTTAAACTGTATATTTAGTTTGTTTATTTATAAAATAATAATAAGTAGTAATAACTTTTATACTAATTTAAACAGCTTTGTAAAAAGCTGTTTATAAATTAAAAACGAATTTAAAATTTATATTTAAAATAAATATGTTTAAAAAGCTCTAGTTAATATAAATATATTTAATATAAATTTTAACTTATTGTTTAAAAATATAAATAAATTTATTAACTATTGTTTTTATAAATTTAAATGTTTTATTAATAATAAAAAAAAAAACATTGTTGTTTTTTTTAAAAACTAATAGTTTAACAATAAAATTTATACAAAAAATAAAAAGCAAAATTTAAAAAGTATTAATAAAATATAAATCGCTAAATAGTTTAACTTGGTTTGTTTTAACACCTGTATATTTAAAACAAACGTTACAAATATAGTTAGCTATAAATATTTTTATATTTAAAAAAAAAATAAAAAAACGTAAAAAGTAATATATACGTTGTATTTTTATATATGTTTAATTATTATATACTATATATAAAATATATATTTGTTAAAAAGCTAGTATAATAAATTAATTAGTTTTTAAGCTTATAAAATATATAAACATAGTTTAAAAATTAAAGCAAAAAAAATAAAATGTAAAATTTAAAACTTTTTTATTTTTAAAATTTTGCTATTATTATATAAACTTATTATAAACTATTTTAAAACTTTTATTTTTTTTATAATTAGTAGTAATAGTTTGTATTAATTTATTTAATATATATAATAATATTATAATAAATTTATCGAAATTTTGTAAATAGATTTTAATTTATAAAAAAACAGGGTTATTATTTAATAATAAACTATTTCGTAGTAATAGTATAGCTAAAATTTTAATTTATTATATTACTAAAATTAAAAAATAATTTTGTAATAAAAAATTATATATAGTTTGTTGTTGTTTTATTTAAACTTTTGTAACAACTAAAAATTGTATTGTTTTAAATATAGAATTAAATTTTAACTTATATTTAAAAAGTTAAAACAATATGTTTATATTTATAAAACTAAAACTAAAAATATATATAATTTTTAGTTTATAAGTAAAACGTAAAAAAAACAATCGTTAAATTTTAAGTTAATTTAAAACTTTTAGTTAGCTGTTTATATTTATAAATAATTAAATAATAATATTATAGTTTGTATAAATATAAATGTTGTTATAATTTAAAAAATATATTAGCTTTTTTAAAAATTATATTAAGCTATAAGTTTCGATTTTGTAAATGTTAAAACATAGTTTTTTTAACTTAAAAATATAGAATAAAAAAAAAATAAAATATAGTTTGCTGTTTTTTTAAATCTAATATATTGTAGTATTAACTTTATATAAATAATTAAAATTAATATAAAAAATATATAGTTTAGTATAATTTAAATATATTAGCTTAATAGTTTTATAAATTTTAATTTTTAAAATTTTCTATGTTTTTTTAGCTTATTTTTATAAAGTTAAAATATGTTCAAGTAGCTTTTAATATTTTTTAAAAGCTATTAAAGTAATTTTGTTGTTTTTGTTTAATATAAAGCTTTTAAAATAATAAAGCAGTTTATATTATTTAATATATTAAACTTTTGTTAAATTAGCTTTAGCTAAACAATTGTAAAATTTAAAAGTTTTAATATTGTTAAAAAGTTATGTAATAATTATAAAGTAATAAATTTAATTTCGTTAAAATTTAAATAGTTCAATATTATGTTTTAATTTTTGCAATATAGTTAATATAACAAGTTTATAAATAGTTACTACTTTTTTTTCTGTTGTAAATAATTTAAGTTGAAATATATATATTTTTAAAGCTTGAAATTTATATTAAATAAAATAGCACTTGTTAAAAAATATAATATATTTAAATATAGTAAAAAAACTAAATATAATATTAAAATATTTAATATAGTTTTAAATATTGCAAAAAAAAATAATAACGTTGTTTATATATATAAAAACAAATTTTTAAAAATATTTAACTAAAAACTGTTTTATATAGTATTAAAAAAAACTTAGTAATATTTTAAGTTTTATAGTAACAATTGTAAATTGTTTATATTTATAATAAGCTGTAACAAAAACTGTTTTTTATTTATTTTTTACTAGTATTAACTGTTGAAAAAATTTTTTTATAATATTTACAACAGTAAAAACAGTAAAACTATAAAAAGTGCCGAAAATATTATTTTGTTAAAAAAAAGAATATATATTACTGATTATTTTAATATTAACTTTATATAAATTAACAACAATTTTAAGCTTGAGCTTTTTTTAAATTAAAAATGTTAAAAATGCAATAAGTACTAGTTAGTTTAAAAATATAAATTTAATAATTTTATAATTACAAAAAAAGTTTAAAATTAAATCTATTATTTTTTAGTTTTTTATACTTTGTTAATATAGTTATTAATAAAAATCTTTTAAATCTACATTTTTTTTAAATTTTATAAATATTTTAATTTTGTTGTTAAAACAGCTAAATTTATTGCAAAAAAAATATATTAATTTATTAAAAACTTATTTAAATTTATATAAAATCTTTTATAACTAGTTTTAAAAAACATTAATTTTAGTTATATCAATTTTAAAAAGCTTTAATAATATAAAATTTAATAAATTGAAAAAATTAAAAAAATAGCTATAGCTATATTAGTTATTTAGTTCATTATTTTTATTGTTACTTTTTTAAGTTTTGAGAATATTTAACAATTATATAGCTTAAAGATTTTTTTATTCGATTTAAATAGCCTATGTTTATATAGAAGTATAAATTTTATTAGTTTAAATATTAGCTAATATATTATTTTTATAAAATATAATTAATTGTATTCTAAAGTTAGCAAATAAAAGTCTGTTATTTTGTCTATTAGTAATAATATATATAAAAGATTTCAAAATATTTCTTATAAAATTTTTAATAAATTTAAAAGTAATAAAATATCTGTTTGTATATAGCGAAAAATATAAATGTTAAATTTTAATTGTTATATTTGTGCTTAATTTTATATAATAGTTGTTTGTTGTATAAATAGTAAATATTTTGTTTTTATAAAGTTTTAGCTTATTAAATAAAAAATTAATTGCTTAAAATAATCGTTTTGAATTTTTTAGCTAAAAAGTATTATTTTGATTTTTTTTTTTTTATTTAATATTAAGTTTGTTAAATTTAAAAAATTTAACATTGAAAATATATCTAGAACTTAATTTATTTACGAAATATATATTAGCTAATTGTTTTTAAAGCTGCTTGTTAATATTTAATAATATAATAAATATTGTTATTATTTATAAAATAAAAAATCTTGAACTATTTATATTTTTTATATAAACTTGTATAAATAAATTTATAATAAATAAAAAAAAATAATATTACTGTTAAAATTTGTAAAATATAAAACTAAGTAGTAAATATATATCTGTATAAACTTTTAATATACTATTTAGTACATAATTAAATATTTATAAATAAAAAAAGCTAGTTTATAAATGTTTTTTTTTGTTTAAAAAATATATAAACACATTTTTTTTTATATATTTTATAATATAAGCACTTTTAATTTTTATACTGTTTATTGCTATATCTATAAATAATTTAACAGAAAGTATATTGTTTAAATTTAATAATAAATTTAATTTTAACAACTTATTTAAAAAAAAAAATCTAACTTGTTTTAATGTTTTATTTAAAAATAATAGTTTATAAATAAATTATACTAGCAATATTACAGTTAATATATTATTAATAAATAATATATTTAGTTTTATAAAAATAAGCTCTATTTCTGTTAAAAGTATATTAGTAATTAAAATTTAAATATTGTTTGTTACAAAAGTTGTTGTTATATTTTTTTATAAAATGTTCTTTTGAAACGTTTGCTTTAATTATTTTTTGAATTAATAGTAAATGTATATTTACTGTTAAAAAAAAAAGTAAACTTAAATAATAGTTCAAAATTGTTTAAAAAAAACTAAAAAGTATTAATTTAATTTATAATAAAAAAATAGTTTTTGTAAAAAATAAAATAAATATTATAAGTTTTTTTATTTTAAATAATTAGCTACTTATTAACAACAAAAACTTTAGCAGTTTTTACATTTAATTATTTTATTATATTAGTATTTATAAACTTATTTTAATTTTAAAAAATAATTAGCTAGTTTAAGCTGTTTTAACTACTAAATATAAAATTATTGTTATTTTAATTGTTGTTTCAATTGTTGTAGTAATTGCTGCAGCTATTGTACTAGTTGTTATATTTTTTGCTTTAAATATTTTAAAATTGATATATAAACTTTAATTAAACTATTTTTTTTTTAGCTGCTGCTAAAGCTAATAAAAAATTGTTGTTATTAAGCTTTTAAAATAACTAAAAAAGCTAATTTAAAACTGCTATAGCTATAAATAAATTATTAAATTTAAGTTAGTTATATTACTAGTTATAACAAAAACAAGTGTTAATAAAGTTATAAAAATATAAAAAATTGTATATATTTTTATAATTGATTTTATTTTGTTTAATATTGTTTGCTAATATATGTTTTATTTGTTAAATTTTTCGAGCGTTTTTTTTAACTAACTTTTTTTACAATACTGTTTACTTTTTATACTATTTAAATTCTTTATATACTGTTTTGCAGTATTTAATAACTTATTAATACAGATTTATAAATATATTTTATTAATTTTTTTTTATTAAAATATAAGTTTTAAAATGTTTGTTAAAACTATTATATATATATAGTATTTATTAGTTTTTTAAAAAAAATTTTGCTTTGTTATACTATTTGATTTTGTTATTAATATAGTTGTTAATAATGTATTACTTTTTATTGCAAAAAAAGTAAATAATGCTGTTTTTTTTTTGCATTATAATATTGTAATTTTTACTAAATCTACGTTGTATAATTTTTTTAAAGTTTTTAAAATTAATAAAAAGCTGCTGTTTTTTTTTTTGTATTAATAATATAAACTATTTAGCTTTAAAAAAGTTACTATTAAATAAAATACTAATGCTAAAATAATCAAGGATTTTTTTTGTATTAATATAATAAATAAAATAATTTAGCTTTATAATATATAAAATAATTAGCTTTATGTTATAATATATAAATAGCTAATTTTTAATTTTTATAAAAGAACTAATAAATAGAACAAACTTAAAATTGTTGTTTAATTAATTTAAAACTTCGTTTAAGCTAGTATTATTGTTTGTATAATTTAGTTGTTTATAACTTAAACAATATTAGTTGCTTTATATATTATAAAAGTAATTGTTATAATAAGTTTAACAAATGTTTGTATATTAAACAAGCTAGTTTTAGTTTTGTTAATACAAAATGTTACAATTAACAAACTTATATTTTTAGTTTAAGTTTTTGCTTTTACTTTTAGAAAATATGAACTATAAAAGTCGAAATAAGCTAGAATTAATATAATTTAAAGCTTTCGATTTATATAAAAACGATTTTACAGTTTGTAAAAAAAAAACAGAATTAAATTTTTTAAAAAATCGATTAATTAACGTTTAAAATACGCAATTTAATTTAGTTACTTTGTTTATTTTTATAAAAGCTTGTATATATAGTTTTTTAGTTTCTTTTTTTATAAATTAAACAAAAAACTATTAAATTCAAACAATAATTTTATTAAAAAATATATGTTTAAACTTTTAAAATTTATTTAAAGCTATTTTATTAGCTAGCTCAAAAATAATTGCTACATTTTAGTAATAATTTAAAAATATATAAAAATCTATAAATAGTTTTAAAGTTTTTATTTTAAATAAATTGCAAACATTTTTACTAAAAGTTGTAATAAAGTTAAGTTTTATTATATATTTAAACTAGTTAAACTTTATTTGTTTTATATTAAAAGCTGTTTTTAGTACAAATTTAGCGCTTTAGTAACTAAATTTTATTTAATTTATGTTTTTTATATTGTAAAATTTTTAAATAAAAAAAGCAAATAAACAAGCAGAGCTAGCTATAAAATTAAAATCCGAAAATAGTAATAATAAAATATAAAATTAAAAACTGTTTTAGTTAACGAAGTTTAAAATACAAAAGTTATGAAATAGCAACGCAAAATAATTTATATAAAGCTTTAATAGTTATACTTGCAGTAATAAATAAAAAGTACTGCTGTTTATAAATTCAAAAACTAGTTAGCAAAAAAGAAGTATAAAATTTGCTTAAGCAAATAAATCAATAAAAAAGCTTAAAAATACTAGTTAAAAGTTACTATATTTATTTATTACAAAAGAACATAATAGTATAACAAAAGCATTAATTGTTAAATTTAACAACAAGTTGTTACTTTTTTTTACAAAAAAGTTTAGTTTGTTTTAATAGTTAATAATTAATAGTTAATAACAATAAATAAAAAATAAAAACTTATTAATTAAACTATATAGTTTTAAAAAGTTTAGCATAAAAAAAATAAACTAATTAAGCAAATTTTTTAGTTTAAATTTAGCAGTTGCGTTGTTTTAAAAAAAAACTACAAATAGTATTAAATTAAAATTGCAAAAAAAAAAATACAAAACTAGAAATAAAAAAATTAAAAACTGTAAAAAAAGCTTTATAAATTAATTCTTTTAAAATATAAAACGTTTTTTTAAATTTTTTAGCTGTTTTTTTATTTATTTATTACTTATTAATAAATGTAATATAATATAAAACTATTGTAATATTTAAAAAAGTTTTCAAAGATTGTTTTTAAAAGTTTTTTAGTAAATTTTGTTGTTAAAATCGACATTGTTTTTTGTTTTTACAAATAAAATAAATAAATACTTTTAATTAATTATAACTAATATTAATTATAATAACAATTTAACTACTTTGTAAAATAAATAATTAATAAAAGTTATAAATTGTTGTTAAAGCTGTTTGTTAAAGTTGTATTATTGCTTAAATCGGACTTTCGAAAAGCTTTGTTAACAGATTAACTGTTTTTTGTAGTAAAACTTCAAAAAAAACAATCACTAGCTACTATATAATAACTCCTATTTTATTTAACAAAGTATTTACGAATATAAAAACACTTAATTAGTACACAAAAGCTGAATTCTAGTATAAAGACTTATCTAGATGTTGTATTAAGCTAGAAAGTAGGTCTAGTGAAAAGCTACAGAATAAAGTATGTAACCTAAGTCCATGGCCTAAGGCCCCACAGACCCCACTTGGTCACATGACTCTACATGACCCTTCATCACCCGTCCGTGCGTCGAAGTCTTCATACAATGCAGGAGACAGGTTTGGCTTTTGATAAAGACGATGAGCGAACTATATGGAGGAAGTTCTTTTTGAACGAGATATTTAATCTGTCTCTGCAGAGGCCTCAGTACTGGGTCGTGGATGGACTGGACGAATGTGTAGATGCATCAAAGCTATTTGATTTGGTTGCAAAGATTAACCCGGCATTTTCGATTCGATTTTGCTTTGTTACGAGGAAACGCCCGGATTTTGATAGGCACTTCGGCCGGTTCGAACAACAACTTTTTACACACCATATCGACACAGAACAGACCCTTGAAGACATAAAGACTTACGTACGAGACAATTCGAAAGTTCTTCCTATTAACGAAGAGGAGAGCGGCCCCCTGATTGACAGAATAGTGAAGAAATCACGAGGCATATTTCTTTGGGCGAAGCTTGCTATAGAGGAACTAGAAAAGGTGTACAGCGATGAGAGTGTGGACGGTGTCTTAGACGAAATTCCTGAGGGCATGGCTTCAATCTACGGTAGAATACTGGATATGATGGCTACGAATACCCGCGAGATCAGGCTCACAAAGGCTATTCTTATTTGGGTCGTTTGTGGAGCTCAGAGCTGAAGCGTTCTCGAATTGCAAGCCGCCTTGCAGTTGGATCTGACCACAAGAATCCGAAGTGTAGACCGAAGCGTTGAAGGTCTCTGTGGTCAGCTTTTACGAATCGACAAAACTGGAACTATCAATGTTATTCACACTACCGTCCGGGACTTTCTCCTCGATCGCGGACTAGAATCACCCCTAGCGATACAAAAGGATCAAGCTCATGAGCGGTTGGCCCTAGTTTGCTTGCAATATTTAGTCTCGGGTGAGATGAAACCACCCAGACATCGGTCGCTTGTACAAGTCAAAGCCAGTACTACTTCCGCATTTGCAGACTATGCATGTACACTATTCTCAGAACATGTGGTCAACGCTCCAGTAGAATCGGATGAAGTTCTGGTCCTACTGTACCGGTTTTTTCGGACTAATGTGTTGGCCTGGATGGGATTCATTGCGCGGCAAAAACGGGATCTCTTCTATGTTATCCGAACGGCACGGAATCTCCGCCAATACCTAGAACGACGAGGAAAGTATACCTCACGCCTCGACAGCCAATACACATTGGTCAGACAGTGGACGTCAGATTTGATACGCATTGTGGCTAAATTCTCTCGAAACTTGCTCAAATTTCCCTCTGCGATCTTTTACCTGATCGCGCCACTGTGCCCTGTGGACTCTGCTATCTTCCTCCAATTCCAGAACACACGAACCGGTTTTCAGTTGCATGGCACAGGCCACGCCGGCTGGGACGACTGCATCTCTTACATTGACTACCGAGGGGTACGTGCATTATCGCTAGCAGCAGGTGACGATGTCTTTGCTATTGGCCAGAGAACTGGCCATATTAAAATATACGATGCAACTACTTGTCAAGAAAAGACGGAATTTACTCACGGAGAACCAGTCAGGTTTATAAAGTTTGATAACTCTAGCCAACGACTACTTGCATCAGGTAACAACCGACTTAGCATGTTTAACTTGAATGGAGAGTTGCTATGGACCCTTGACCATCGGGATGCTGTTGTAGCGGCGAACTTCTCTACGATTGATGATGTAGTCACAGCCGCCACCAGGGGTAGCTCAGTGATACACATATCGGCTGCGAATGGTACGCTGCTGCCTGGACAATCCTTAGGAAAACGGGATTGTAAGCAGTTGAAGGCATCCACTCACCAAGCAATCCTCCACGCCGACATATCACCAGATCTCAGTATTATTGCGATAGCATATCGCGGGCGCCCTGTTCAACTTTGGAGTCTCGAAAGAGATGTCCCTATCGGTGCTTGCTGGTTCAAGAGAGATACGCCGAGAGACACGCCAGGGCCAGCGTGTATGTCAGTCTCTGAGGTTCTTTTCAACCGCAACCCTACTGTGGAACTCCTGGCGGTGGCTTCTCAAGACGGTGAATTGGCTATATTTGATCCCTGGACCCTTCAAGAGATAGTATCGGTGTCCGGAGACGCATACACCCTCGCCTGTACACCCGATGGGCGCACTCTTGCAACGGGCGACATGCGAGGAACCATCAAGCTTTGGGACTTCGACACTCTAACTTTACTCTACTGGATTATATCTGATGACAATGAAGTTCGATCTTTAGCCTTCAGCGGTGATGGCCTCCGCCTCTATGATATACGCGAGGCGAAGACAAAAGTTTGGGAGCCATCAGCGCTTGATAGAAAAAGCTTGCCAGATAAGTCGAGTATAAGCGAATCGACTTCTCAGCCTGCAACAATGGTTGATAGCCGCCAAGAATTTACCGAGATAATAAGTATAGCAGCTATGGGAGTTGAAAATCATGTGCTAGTCGGTATGGCGGACGGCTCAGTCGTTCTATTCGATACTTCCAATGCAAAGCTTCAAAAAACCTTGTATTCCCATCAGCACAACCTAATTATAACACATGTATCATGGAGCGCTGGCGGTTACATAGCAACGACTGATGCATCGAGTGTTCTTCAGGTCTGGTTTGTTTCGAAAGCCGCTGGTAACACAATGGAAGCCAACCAAAAGGTTATGGAAGTCGAAGTTTCCAGTTCAATCCAGAGCATAGCACTGAGCCCGCGTGGATCAAAAATCTTAGTGTGCGAGGCGTCGTCCGATTCGATATACTGGATCCCAAATGCAGAAATTAAATCAGCTCCAAAGATCTTGACGATTGAGAATTATGCGTGCGCCCGTCGCATGTGGGTATGGCTTCCACGGCCCCTGGCAGGATCTGACATAGCGATGGTCTCTGGTTCAACGCTTCATCTTTATGAAACCAACGATGCGTCTAGTAGCATTTCTTTGAAAGCAAAGGCTACGCTCACAGTTGAAGGAAACCCTCTTTCCTCTCCAGCTCATAAGTTAATATTCGCAAAGACCTCAAAGTTCCTAGTCGTCGATCTAGAGAAAACACG
Organism: Nemania diffusa; assembly: GCA_038501195.1. NCBI lineage: Eukaryota > Fungi > Ascomycota > Sordariomycetes > Xylariales > Xylariaceae > Nemania > Nemania diffusa. The sequence goes on along the minus strand of JBBPUQ010000009.1, from coordinate 3,622,118 downwards.
TGAGGCAACTTCCCAGAAGCTGTTGGTATACTCCTTGGAGTGCATTTATATGAAACAGAAGAGGCTCCGGATAATTCCTTACACACCCTGAAACCCTTGCTGTGCCTACATAATAAGACGATTCGAATATTTATAGGCTGGCTCGATCATATTCTCGTCTTTTTGGATACAGACCTTTGGATCTGCTCGATCGATATGGCATCGATCAAGAGTGGCGAAGACACCAGTTACACGAAAAGGCGACACTTTTTTATCCCATACGAACTAGTTAGCGGCAACAATAGTGCAGCACCAGTCTTGGCTTCTGAGGCTAGCATCGTATTCCCTCGTGAAAGATCCCTGTCAATCATCGAGGATGCCTTATCATCGGTTTTTATGAGTGAGGACATTGTAGGAAGAGAGGCAATTGCAAACTTGATACAATTGCATCCGATGAATATATAGTTTAGGGCAGATGAAGTATTCAAGTAGTACTACACTTCTCCTGAGAGCTCATACACATGGTTACCAGGGTTTGCAGGGCTATCTGTCGTCGTCTAGACATGGGCTAAACACATCCTCGCATGTAGTAAAGTTACAGGTTATATGAGGTTACTGTATTTTTTTCTATATCCTTTTCTGCGACTGTAATAAAAACTTACTAAAACATGTGAAATTCATTGTAAGATAATTTGGCCAGCTTACGGCTGATATGGAAGCGATATAAGCCGGCTGCTATTCTCCTACTCGTCTCGAATATCATCGTTGAATTGTTCAAAGCAGTGACTTGTAATATACTGCAGGAAATACGAGGCGGTGTTAATCTACGATGTGGTCGTTCAAAAAAACAACGTCGTGCAATAGTTATAAAAGTGGGATATAAGACCATGCAAATATAGTGTTGTTCGAATTCCTCTTCTTATTTTCTTATAGTAATGTCTAAGGGGACTTAACAACATTACAAAGCACTAAATTTCCCTCAGAAGGAATATATATGTGTCAGAAGGTTTAGTCCCGAAGTGAGTAGGGGGCTTATTACAGATAGGAGAAAAAGTGTAAGGGCGTGTCGTATAGGGTTTAAGGATCAATTGACTCCTGGGTACTCTTGTAGGTTTTGGTAGGTTTATCGTCTGACAATGTACTTATAGACCAGTAGGTATTATTGAAAGTGTTTACTGGTTGACAGTAGATATCAGGACTCTACAAGTGACTAATTTAAGAAGAGAGTATCTGTGAGTTCTTTCAATTTCAACTTTACAAGCTCTCTCTCCACCTGAATTTCACAAATAGGAAGTCTTACAAGAGGACATGGAAGTTGATACAACTCCCAAAGCTAGTCTTATTGTTCTAGTAAATCACATGAATGAAATACTTGAGGATATTCGAGAGAGAAAAGAGGTGCGTCGAAACGTCGACTCAGATAAATTTAATTCTGAGGATTAATTAGGTGGGCTAGATGAGCCGGAGGAGTTGTAACTCAAGTGACTACATATGTCGATATACATTGCTTCGTGGATTGTTCCTATGGTTAGTTTAGTTTATCCATGACCCGGCAAAAGAACGAATAGTCATACGCCCAAGACGTATAGCCTCCTTGAGAAGGTCTGTTGGTGTTAACATGAGAGAATGCTGATATGGCTCGCTAGGACATCTATTTTAAATAATATCATGGTTCTAGATATGTAGACAGTTTTCAGGTTGTCTGCACAATTATCGAGTCTATCTACCAAGCGTGAAGTCTGAGTCTGTAAATAGATGCTATGCTCTAGAGGGTCTTAGTATACTGGGGAAGGAAGGGGCGAGTTCCTTTTCGGCATGGACCTAGTCAACAACGTGTAGGGTCACGCATCTTAATCAAGTGCCAACGGATGAACACAACCTAAACGATAGGTGGTATGAACTTGATGAAAGCAACACTAGCGCCGGAGAAGTTGTATATAAACTGATTAAACCAGGCGGGACGACTTAGTGTAATTGCTCTCTAGTACAGTAAACATTTACACACCGGTAATAACGTTTATGCTTTTAAAGTCTTAGGTAACTAGCAAGTAGTATGCGATTTGGGAAAACCAGTAAGACGATGCGGAGTAACGGTTGAGCGGAAGCTCTCTCAAGCACCACAAACAAAAGGACTGTTTCCGTTGATGGTTAGAAGGCCGAGGCTTTGGCGTACAGAGTACTGTAGTGCAGTTATCTCGGTGGGGCGTGATGGGTATTAGTAATTTATAGGTTTTTGTGCTGACACCAGCTTGCCGTGAGTGAGGACTAAGTACGCTATAGAGATTGTGTAGATGCGAGTTGACTTCGATTTAATCAGGTTATACAGTACTTGTACAGCCGGTGCGGCAACGCGCTAGTATAGCGTTGCGTTGTTGCTTGACATTTGTAGTCTTCTAAATAGTTCGCCTCCGCTCTGTTTTAAGACCGACTTATCGTGATATAGAAGAGAGAAAACACATGGGAGCATACATACCTGGCTCAAGTATAACTCCCCCTAATCTGCTTGGCGATCCCAGGGGTCAGGGATATACCATGCAGCTCTATAGGCTATAAGGTCTGTAAACCTGGCTCACTCAATTGATGCTTAACGGGGGGCCTTACTGAACTTGAACTGCTCACCTCAGCTGAGAAGTCGAGAGAGTATGCGGAGGTTTGGCGCCTCCTTGGTATAATATTGCGCATATTCCGCTTCCTAGGTTAGGGGCTTTGGCTTTTCAATTTCGAGAGGGAATTCTCCTGCATTATCCTTCTCCAAAACCAGCATGTCTATGGTGACTTGGCTGCAGGTAAGTATCACAACTTGCGTGAGATAATCTCGGTACCACGTGCCGGTACCAGGTTTAAGGCCATGCCAACGGGAAACAGCCGGACTTACATGGTTACTTGTAGTTCGGTGGCCTAGTGCAAGCGAAAGAACGACGAGTGCACTGCCACGATACTCACTAATCGATAATACATACAGTACCTACAGTACAGAGCTTGGAGATGCAGTGCTGGTGCGTGACAGCCGCTTGGTTTCGAGAAACGCGAGAGACGTATCCCGGTTCGCTCTCCATGATGTTGTGGCACCTCCATGCCAACGGTGGACCCGGTTCTGCCCACCCTGGTGCCATTCCGGTGAGCTTTCGCCGTGCCTTGAACACCGTTGCGGTCCAAGACAAGGGCGATGGCACGCGAGCACTGACGCGTCGAAAGGTAGTGCATAGTGTACTGCGGTCGCAGGCCGCCAGCAAGAGCCGGGCTTACTTACGAGTACGCTTGTACAGAACACAGTACTGAGTACAATATGTACTACGTACACCGGCCTTAGCAAGGCATGATCATGCACGCGCGGTTGGGCTGAGGTTCTGCCATGCTGAACTGGATTAAGGTTGGCGAGGTCAACCATATGCGCATAGATTGGTCTAGAGCGCTAGACAGGCTCTTCAGGTTCTAGCCTGTCTAGGGCTCACTGCCGCTCACTAGACTCGATATTATGCAGAAACTGTAATGGACATCCGGCTAAGGCTTCACCGTTTCGGCCATTTTTCTCATAGCGTGGTGCTAAGAGTGCGAAAGGTACCGGGGTTGATTGATACGCGGATGGATGTCTTCCAGACAAGAAACTGGACAATGGCGAATTCCTCTCTGGCCTTTAGAGAAAGTTGGCTAGAGTGAGATTTAGGCATTACAGTAAAACTGTACTTAGTATGTAAACATGTGTTGTAAACAGATATCTCAAGTCACCAAAAAAAAAACAATAACTCAAGATATTATAGGTGTGATTCGCTTCAGCAAAGGACTATGGGCTGTGAAACAAGCGGACTGGCAACACATACCTGTGACTTATACCTGAAATGTAGATGTATGATGCATCACAAAATCCGTGCCTTGTAGCCTTGGTCAAACGAGCCATGGTTTCTCTTTTCGGCACGCTTTTGAGACGTAGGCACGCTAGCCACGGTCCTGTCTACTTTACTACTTGTAGTAGATACTATTTATCTTACTTATGTGTGATGTCTTACTTGTAGTTCGGCGGAATACATTAGTATGTACAGCAGAGAGAGCATCAGTGGCGCAGAGTCCCACTGGGAAGTTCGGAGAGATCCGTCTGACCCATGCCGCTCGGTCGGATAATTTTATGGTGTTCATGTTCCAAGCAGGGAAGAGGGTGCTCAGCTGGCTTGGCGATAATACTGGTCCTTCCGATTCATAGGTAGGCACTTATCTAGCTTGGAAAAATATTGCATGGGAAAAGGCGATTTCGAGTGATCCTATATATAGCAATTTCGTCAGTTCATCTACCGAACCGTTGAATATCAAGGTGCGAAGATGTAATGGCCATGTACTAGGCACTGTCAGGTACACTCCATATGCACGCAAACGCGTGGGAATGTAGTGGATGTATCTGTCTGTATGGAGGAGGGATCACCAACAGTACTTATAAGCGGAGAGGTGATGCACCACGCTGCAGCATCTAGAACCGGCGCAACCCCGAGAACCCCTCATCCAAGCATCAACACTCAGCGGTTATAATAAACGTATTTATTATCAGGGTATGTCTCGTCCTACGATTAAGATGTGTACATCCACTACCTAGGGGTGTTTGGTACTGTAAGATTTAGATGGTATGTAGGTTTGCCATCATCATGTTATTATAGTGCCATTGTCATATGAAAACTTGATATTTAGACTCAATCATTTAAGGGGAATGTCACCCTTTCTTTGGCGACCTCTTTTCTGAAAGTAATTGATCGCTGACCGAGTGGGTTTGAGCATGACCTGATTTTTCTTGACGCAGTCCGATCAAAGAGGGGAGAAGAAACAGCCACTGCAGAAAATAATGCAGCCATTGCTGTAACTCTGCGTACCTAGATAAATATTATGAGGACTTCAGTGGGTGGATCGCCCGTTTCTCGAGGACCAGGTTTGCCTATCGCAGGCCGGGCGGAATACAGGACTTGGGTACTGCGTACGCACAGGTCTGCGTATTCTGTACGAAACATACTTACAACATATACTTACAACATAACAGAGCAAAAAAGGATAGAAACCGGGGGGGCTTCCAGCTCTCTGGGAAAACAGGGGGTCTCATATCAATTCATTGCGAATGGCATTAGCGTGGGTGTTGGTCTCGCAGAATGTCAGACGTGCTCAACCGAGTCGGCCAATATGTAAACATATATTTACTTCACCTTACTGTAGATGGCTAGCAGTAATGTGTAGACAGTCCATGCGTATGCGTGCGCCTACGTAGACGCTAGACGGCTTAAACTACTTGTAGTTTGGTACCGGAGGCAATATATACAGCGCAGCGTTTATTTATTTATTTATTTAGTCATTTGTTCACTTATTTATTCAGCATCGCTGCCACCGACTGCAACGGTCGCAGCATCAGCACCATCAGCACCGGCGGGGCGGGTATGTTGCATTAATCACTCAGCTTACCTCGCAGTGGCCAATCTACCAATCTACCAGTGCATAGTGCATACGTACGCAAACAAGTACGGCTCTAATGGCAGCCAACAGTATATACGTACTTAGGTATTCCAGAAGTTGCGCCAAGATGCTCACTCCAGAATACCGTGACCGTTACATGCAGTCGGTATCGAGCGAGGCTCGAGGTTGGCTTGAAGTTGGCTCGAAGTATGGAGCCCCCTATCCTATCTAGGCTAGGTATGTATCTTTACAGTGGCACTTAGCGTATCTAGCGTACTACCTAGGTAGGTTACATAGGTGCTGTAAGTAGCTGGTCAAGGGCCCCCGGTCGCTTCTTTGGGTCATCTTGCGCCATGCTCATCCTGAACAGGCATCTCGTAGGGCGATAGGGAAGCATGGATGTGCATTGGCCTACATAGTAGGTTCACGTCAGGGTTCATGTCAGGGTCCATGTCGGAGTCCATGAATAATAAATATATGTACAAAATACCATATCGGGGGGACTAACCGCTAACTGTCTAGGGAGATAGCAGCGTAACAACTAACATGCACATACATACCTACGCTGTCTACTGTGCTTACACGACACTATGATGGTTTCTGCCATGATCTTGCGGCTATCGGAACCGATCGTATCGCAGCAGCGGTGTTCCGTAGTGTGGTGTGGCAGTCTAGGATTCTGGGAACAACAGCCCAATGGGGACGCATGTCATGCCAGCCCATAGCCATACTACCTGCCTACGCATACACTAAGGTAGCCCACGCCATGATGCGAAACGGACGTGTGTCGTGTTAGTTAGTTGGAATGAATGTCCATGTCCATGTCTATGTCTACATACCTACATACATAATTCATTCTATGTAGGTACACTATCTAGGCACACTATCTAGATTGCTACCTAGGTGGGTTAGGAGGTAGGTTATTATACAGTACTATTACTCTGTACATTAGGTATGTACTCTACGTACTACCGATTATTCCCTTAGGTACTGTTCCCTAACTACCTACCTACCATATGTACCAATATAGGTAACCAACCCATCTAGGTGTCAGGTATCTATCTCTATCTAGATACCTATCTAGTCTAAGAGATATCTATCTAGGTAGGTAGTCGACACCGACGAGACCTCGAGCGCCCAGATTCCCAATTTCCTAATTCCCAATTTCCAAGTAAATTCCCGAATTCCCCACGAATCCCCCACGGGTATCTCTACGGCATTTGCTCGACTCGTACAAGTTGATCCTTCTTCTCCTGCATTGTGGCGTTTCTCGGGCGTCCCAGTTTTGCTTTGCTTTACAACATAGCTGAGACTCTTCCCATCCAACGACGGGGCGACGGACGACGGACGACGGCCCACACTTCAACACACAGAGTATTGAGCTTGTCTTGCGGCGGCGAAGAGTACCATCCATAGGAAAGAAAAAAAAAAGAGAAAACAAAAAAGAGGTCACCGGACTCGAGCTAAGCTGGTTGATTGTCGATTGAATGGTGAATAGCACCTCATGGCCGGGCCGTCTGCCTCACTTCGGAACGCCTCTCACTCAACATTCCAGTGAGGAAAAGAAAAGGCCGGCTCACTACTCGCCGTGGCTGAGGTCATAGATGATAAATGTCGGTGCATCTCGTTTGAAACCTCGGCAGATTTACTGAACACTCTCCCTTTTCTTCACGAACATCCAAGTCTCTCGGCCCAATTCAGAGCATTGTCGATCAGACCCTGGATCAGTTGGCGCATATCGTGTCCTCGACTAACCCCAGAGGAGCAGAGGAGCAGAGGAGCTTACCCAGTACAGACAACAGATCAGCCCCAAGTCGGTGCAGCAGTCAGTATTAATACATACAGCGAGCGAGGGGAGCCGGGTGGTCGCCGTTGTTTTCCTAACGTAGAAAAAGAGCGCGCTTGTAAACGATTGGTGTCGTCGCCTCCATTGTTTCAATCGGTGTCGCGTCGTCTGCGCCTCTGCGTCACAGCCTACCAGTGCTGATCGGCGCGCATAAGTACGTCGGGTGCCATCCAATCGCTTGGATGCCCCTTGGACGACTCGACCCAGAACGTTTCGCCTGTTCTAAGTTTGGTCGGAAACTATCAAGTTGTTGTGGGTGCAGCTGTATGGGTTTGATTCGAGTTCGTGCGTCGTAACCAACTAGTTACACGCTAAGACAACGAGTGTGCGAAGAGTCAGGTACCGGACAGGGATAGCATAGGGAGCATACCTATGCTTAGGCTCCCAACCGTTCTTCACCTTGTTGTACAGCCGCTACAGAGGACCCATCCTCCCCGATTGCAAGATCCATCATGTCGGGACGCAGCGCATATGTCCGGAAGAAGATAACAGAGCCCAAGACGGGCGAGAAGAGTGTGTTGACCGGACGGGGCCGGTCCAAGTCGAGCAGCACGAGGGTGTCGGGTGACGATGGTTCCATCTACGACCATCCAATGCCGCACGGCACTGGGTTCGGAACCACCAACGCGCGGCTTCTGAAGTTCTCGGACCCCGCATATGACGGCGATGCCGTACACTACCGTTCCGAGCTGGCGAGCCACGGTAACAACAGCGGCGGTAGTCAGAGCGGCAGCAGCGAGGCCGACAGGCGAGAAGGCGGCTTGCAGGGCCCGGGGCCCATGCCGGATTATGCGTACGCGAGGGCGCGAAAGCCAGTGCTGAAGACGGAGGACGTCTCGGGCATCGAGCGATCGGGGTTCCGCAGTGTCGTGGATAAGAAGAGCGATGGCATCCGAAAGGGGCTTACGAAGGCGTTCACGCTGGGGTTGAAGAAGAAGAAGGAAGTTCACCTTCCCGACCGAGCGCCATCGTCCGCCACCATACGACCTTACCACTACGACCCTGATGACTACGATAGCTACGAGGTCCCCGCCATGCCGACGCTGAGATCGCCCGGTGGCATGCGGGATCTGGATTATCAGCCTATCGTCGCACCGCCCCCATCTGCCAAACTACCTCCAATACCCCCTTCGGCAGCCCCCCCTATCAAGCGGTGGATCGGTGCCGGGAGGCCAGTGCAGAGATGGAACAAGCTGCGCAAGGATCCCGAGCTGTGGGATCCCAACGGCGACGTGCTGGTCTACTTCGGGCGAAAAGACCAGCCCCAGCGCCCCAACCCGTCCTTCCGACTGTCCTCTCACATTATCGAGGCTACGGAATCCCGGTTGCTCGTCACGCTGCTCCGCGAGGGCTCAACCGAGGACGACTATGGCCAGATTAACCTGCCCCCGTCTCCCATCGGGGCACCACCGATGCTGCGGCACAACAGCTATCTACAGGGTGGCCAGGCCACGCCGCCCGTGTCGGAAGATAATGCGCACGCCGACACGGACGGCCAGATCTCGTACGAGATGTACTTTCCTACGCCGCCGGGCCTCTCGAAGATCGAGGCCCATCGTCACGCGATCACCACGCGCAACGTATTTGCGCTGCTCTACCACGCGTCTCTCGTGGGGCTGTCGCTCTTTCAGGCGCTACAAGACCTGCTCGAACGGCTTGACGCCTACATGGAGCCGGACGCGGACAACGTCGGCACGATCCTCAACTACCTCTCGGCGCGGGGCATCGACGACGCGCGGAACGACGCCGAGACGGCCGTGTCGATGCTCGCGTGGTCGGAGACACCCGAGGTGCGGTGGGAAGAGGGGTGGCGGGAGGCCTTCCTCCACTGCGCCGGCATGTACTCGCGACTCGAGAACTGCGCCGACTTCCGCCATCTGACGCCCATCACGCGGGCGCTGCTCGAGCGCGCGTGTCTCGAGACGCAGCTCCGCGTGCAGGCAGCCGAAGAGCGGCTCGGCGCGTTCACGTTCGCGGACGCCTGGGGGCCCGTGGCCAGCAGCAACGCGGCGCGGGCGGCGGCCGAGCGGCTGCAGCAGTTCCTCGTCAGCCACTACGCCAAGACGTACGGGACATGGCCGCCGGCGGAGGACAGCGCGGAGCACCCAACCACGACGGACGGCGAGGACATGTGGCTCACACGCGCGGTCGCGCAGATTCTGCAGCGGGACTTCGGCGCGCTCTACGACTACCTCGTCAACCGCGACATCGTGTGGGACGAGTCGGAGATGCGCAGCAGCCGCAAGTGGATGATGGTCTCGGAGAGCGGCAACAAGTCGTTCGACGCCGACACCGACGACTTGCCCCTGACCGACCTGCTCATCGAGTTCGACAACCGCATGCGCTTCCCACACATCCCGCACCCGTACCCGCTCGTGCCCGACTCCATCCCCACCTCGTCCACGTCGGCGTCCGGGTCCGTGTCCGTCACGCCGCTGGGGTCGCGCGATAAGGGCAAGAAGGACAAGGGCGGCGCGAGGTCGGCCACGTCGGCGGCTGATGACCGCACGCTCGAGCGCCGCATCCAGCTCGCGTACACCGAGGCCACCAACATTTACAACCTGGGCTCCGAGTTCGCGCAGTCGGACCTCATCGAGAGCTTTGTCAAGTTTGAGAAGACGGACCACGTGGGCGCCGTCGACCCGTTCTGCGCGCGCCGCGGCCGCTGGGTGCTCATCTACGCCGTGCTGCAGACGCTCGCCAGCGTGTCCGTCGACTCACCCAACGTGCGCTACAAGGACGGCGTGGCCTACCATCTCTCGCCACGCCTCAAGGGCACGCGCACGCCGCCGTGGAAGGGCGTGTCCTCGCCCGCTATGGAGGCCAGCCACGAGCTCTCGCACTGCTGGGTCGCCCCGCGCTTCTGGCAGCACACCGCCGACAGCGCCGAGTCCGATACCTCCATCACCTCGGCCGGCACCGACCCCGTCATCCGCATGATGCGCAGTCGCGCCCACGCCCACGCCCATCAGAAGTTCCCGCGGCCCCCGGCCTCCACCACGAGCCGGACGAGCCGGTCGAGCCACGCGAGTCACAGCCAGAGCCACGCGGGCTGGCAGACGCCCTCGGTGCGATCGAACAGCACCGCCACGCCCACGATGTGGGGGGGCTCGTCGGCCATGAGCGTCTACTCCGACGACACTGCCATCACGAGCACCACGGCCACCAGCCGCATGCTGTCGGCGCAGTACACCCACAAGGGTCTGCCGCGGCCTCCGCCACCGCGCAGCCGCGGGAACGACAGCAGCGCACGGAGCGAGCGGAGCGCCACGACGTTCGGGCCGGGCGCCAACCTGAAGCTCAAGACGAACCAGCACAATCTCCACGGTAACAGCGCGGGGAACATCGGCACCCACCTCAACGCCGTACCAGTACGACACGGCGGCGGCGGTGGGAACAGCTCCCAGTGGCCCGCGCGGACGCATTCCATCTACCGCACGGAGCCGCCCGCACCGCTGGACCTGTCGCTCGGCGTCACGGGAAGGGGAGACTTCTTCGCTGACCTGCCGTACACGCCCGCCAGCGGCAGTGAAGGGGCCAAGGGGCATTCGCTATCTCCGCTCGGGGGCGAGGTGCTAGCGCCTGTGATCCGCGACTTTGACGAGTTAGACTCCGTCGTCGAAGAGAGTGCTTATGAAAAGATTATTTGATTTTATCTACCTAATCCAGCCCGATCAAGGTCTGCGGACTACCCAGATGGGCGATGAACGAAAAGAAGACACGAACGAGAAATACAAGCTCTATGACGCTGTAATGCTACACAGCCCACATCACACACCATTTTCTATGTCGACGCACTTTCATATAGACTACTCTATTCCGTCAATCGGTAGGCAAAGGAGAAGGGGGGGGAAACGAAAAGTCCTTTCGCTAGGCAAAGCATTTTCTTGTTATTCTTCCTCTTCTGCTGTCCCCACAACATTGACTATCGTCTTTGTTCTGTTCTGTTCTGTTCTGGGTATACAGGCTGGATTCTCTTATACCAATCTATACACACACCCACCAAGGGAAAGCCTACCGGTCTGGGGGCTGGGGCTGGCTGGGGCTAGGTTTGGGGTTGGGCGCTGACATAGGTAGCTTCGTTTTCACTTAGATAGGTAATAAAAATCACTTGAACTCATATATTTACTTACTCCTTCGCCGTTGGAAGTTGAGAAGACATTTATACTAAGTAAAATGTATCTCATACCCTATACTGTACTTGTTCAAAAAAAAAAAAAATTTCACCGTGATCGGTTATTTTATTTGCAGCAATGCCCAGCATACCAGCGTGGAGGGTAAAACTCCTTGCTCAAATAGATAAATAAGAACATGAATGAGCCCGTATTTGCTGTGGGCCTCCGCCTTAGCAGACCAGCGCTGCCATTAGCAAATCACCAGAACCTAATAAATAATTCAAGATCCAAAAAGGTGTCGTTTTTATTTTTGGTTTCCGCCTACCACTACAAGCAACGCAAACTAATCTTTGGTTATATATACACGGTTTTCAAGTTGCTGTTACCTCAGGCTGTATACAGTGTCATTATTGCCCGAACGTGAGCCCGGTCTCATCATCAATCTCAATCATCTAATCCATCTTTTCATATCGCATCATCCCTATCCAGTTCGGTACTAAGCGCTCAGCAAGCAAAATAACTTCACTAAGACCTCTCGTTCTCCTGTCTTCTTAGCTCGTCGCGGAACGCGTTCCCAGTCGCCGGGCTACGATCGCGCCCGTCCCCCGCGCCAGGCCGGCCCAATTCCATGCGTCGGTCCTCGGTCGGCGTGCCCGCGAGGCTGCCCAGCGCGTCGCTATCGCGTCGAGGCCGGGACGCGGGATCGGGGAGGTCGTGGTAGACCTCGCCGCCCTCGGCGCGCAGGTCGCGCTCCATGAGCTGGATGCGCTCGCCGGCCTTGGCGGCCTTGCTCCGCTTCTTGAGGCCGAAGCGGGAGCGGGAGCGGCCGACCTTGCTGACGTCGTAGTTGCGGCCCATGACGCTGGGTAGGTGGATGCGGCGGTGGTGGCGATTCCAAAGGCAAGTGCCGATGACGATGGCGCCGATGAAGCCGAGGACGGTGGGCAGGGCGATGTAGAGCGCCGCGCCTTGGGGCAGCTTGCCCTTGGAGTCCGAGGACGGGCCGGGCCGCGTGGTGATGTAGATCATGGGGCCCTGGGTTTCGTTCCGCTGGCTGCCGAAGACGGCGAACAAGGTGCAGCTGATGTTTTGAGAGCCTTGGTTGTGGAGGGCCGTGTTGGTGATGGGGATAGTCACGAAGCCGAAAGCAGCGGGGGTGCGATCCGACGTGAAGGCAGGCGATTCATCCATGATTTCGCCCGTGGTTTTGTTGATGTAGTTCCCGATGATCTGAACGGTCGCGTTGGAAGCGTTGAAGTACTTGGGGTCCCACGTAACTGCGAGAGGTCAGTCTTAAGTACAGCGTACAGCGGGCAAATGGGGATTCTCCTCCATGTTCACGTACAGTAATACGTAGTACCGACGTAAAGCGGCGTCTCGCCATCCGGACGACACCAAGGCGCCATGTCGCCGTCGAGATTCTCGCATACGGCGAAAGAGCCGGCACCCTTGCCGGTAGCAGTAGGAGCGGGAGGCGTTGTGCCGGTGCTGGTGATGACCTTGCCATAGTTCGTGTAGGTGAAAACGGTCTCGGTGACGGCGTAGGGAGCGCCCGATATGACCGTCGGCGTTCCGGATATGGTGCTCAGGACGGGAGTGACGGTTGACGGTTGGCCATCTTCGTTCACCGTCACCCACGGCTCCAAGGCGGCATCCGTGGTTCGAGGCTGGAGGGGGTTCGGTATCGCATGCGCGGTAGCCGCCAGCAGCAGGCTAGCTGCGGCAATAGAGGCGAGTCTGAGCATCTCAGATCGTCCACGACGTGGTGGGAGAGTGTCGGGAAATAAGTACTGCGTAGAGAAGATGACGATGGATGAATCGAGGGGGGTCGAGAAACACTCAACCACTGTATTCTAGAGTCAAGTGCTGGCTCGTCTAGTCTAGATGCCTACCTAAACCAGGTAGTATATTATACCTAGATATAGGTCCCTAAGCGATTGGCCATAGATTTGAGCGACGATATTTTGTTGGAGGGGTTGTACATGTGAATAAGAATCGCACCCGTCGAAGTCAGTGAGGTAGTTATTTGTTGCGTGTTTAAAGAACGCGCTCGAGAAATGGGTTCGGATGTTGAACAAATGAGAATAGGTAACACGGAGCTCCAGGGATTCCAGCGTGTGGGTCTCGTTGCAGCAACCTGCCCACTGTAGCTAGTGCGTAGAGTCCGCTACAGAGCATGGCCAATCAACTCGAGTCAATCCCTGGGCCAGTAGGATCCACCCGCTATGCGCTAGCGTAGTGTAACACGATTGGGAATTTAGCTGATCCGGGGCTGCCCGGGCTAACCGTTCGCCTTGCATTAGCTCAGCTGAGAACAAACAACAACATCATCATCATCATCACCATCACCATCATCACCATCACCATCATCACCATCACCATCATCACCATCACCATCATCACCATCACCATCATCACCATCACCATCATCACCATCACCATCATCACCATCACCATCATCACCGTCGTTCTTCACTGAGACCGCAGTAGACTAGCATTTGCATAGATAGATGTCCAACTTCCGCTTATATTTATATATCGCCTCCCTATGAAGCTTCAAAATCATAAACTCCTTAACTTTGGGTATAATATGCTTGTTTCCTCAAATCACCTCCAACGCCGCTATAATGTCCTTCTTCCTCTCAAATGCCTAACAGGCTCCTCCGCATAGCTGGTGAAAATAAAAAATCATAAATCATCATAAGTCACCACGCTAGTGTTTCCTCCCCCCCTCCCCTTTTCGATATGCTGATGGAAATCATAAATGGTTCCCCCTCTCTGGGCCGTCGGGTCCCTATTAATCCTTAGTTTTCGACTGAAGATAAACAGGCACCACAGTCTGACTCAGGATGCCACACCCTGCCGCGTCTGTCATCTCGAACCCCCAATCCAGGTTCTCCTCCGGCTTCATGTACGCCGGGATCCTCGTCTTCTCTCCCTCCCTCTCTATCTTCCGCGCTGCCTCCGCCTGCACTCGCGCGAGCCTGCTCTGGCTGCTGATGGCCACTCGCTCTCTCAGTGCGAGGCTGCCGTCGTCTGCCGCCATCTTGCGAGCGTACTTCCGGAGCCCCTTCGTGAGGAGACTCCTCTGTGGGAGAGCGATAATCTCCCTTCTTGAAAAGTCGGGAGGTTCGTCCGAGGCCCCGCGCGCCTCCAGGGGGTGGCTCTCCATGACTACATCGTCTTCCTCCCCTTCTCCCTCCTCTTCGTCTTGCTCTCTGTTGCTGTCTCTGTCGTTGCCATCGGGAGAGACTGGGCTTTGGAGTCTCCGACCTGCTTGTCGATGCCCCAGGGGACTTCGACATGGGGATGGATCCCGCCGTCTTCCTTCGCCGACGTTTCTCAGGCGCAGCGCCTCGTTAGTCCACCGCACCATGCGAGTAGCAGCCCAGGCTTCGGTCTCCCGGTTCAGTTCATCCGCTATCTCCTCGAGTGTCTGTTCTTCAGGAGAGGCGGCAGCCGTGCCTGCGGGCCCCTCGTCCTCAGATTCCAACGTGGCTGTGTTGGGGTCAGCCTCGGTGTCGACAGCTGAGGGCCTGAGGGTGTCTGCTTGTTGGTATAGTCCCATCGCAACCCCTCGGCCCAGACGCATGACTTTCTTCCCGAGCGCCAACGTGACTTGCAATCCCTGCATTGTTGCAGCGTACACTAGAATGCCAGGCGTCAGTTACCGGCATTTCGAGCGGATGGATGAGAATTGCAAAGCTTCCAGACACTGTATTGGCCCAAAGGGGAAGCTTGTGCTTTGGACGTTGCTGAACTAAGAAGGAAATTACTCTGGGATATACTCACGTGTATTCCTGTTAAGTGGGACTTGCTCTTTTGGTATGGAGATAAGATGGGGTGATATGATCATGATAAGGATTGAAGAGGTGAATAGTGGTGTAGTGATATGGTACGCAAGAGAGGAAGATGGCTATAATAACGATGTGATAGTGAAGGATATTCTGTGACATGTTCATGTAGATCGAGGTTGGTGGTTGCAGATGTGATGGTAGAAATGATTGAAGAAGTGGCTAGAGACGGGGTTTAAGAAGGATTGTTCATTGCTCCTAGGAGGATAAAGTTCCAATCCTATACCTAGAGTCCCAAATTGTTTATTGTTTACTCAAGGTTAAATAGATGAACCTTAACTTACAACAGCCATAGAGTTTCGAGGCACAACAATGCAAACCTTCAAGGGGGCGTCCTTCAGTTATCGCGACTTTTTTTTTTTTTTTACAATACCAGCTGCGACCGAGCATACACGCGCTGCAGTCGGTCAAGCTAAGTAGCGCCTCGATAGGGTCTTGATGTTAGCATATAACAGTATAGTGTTGTAGTTCTGCTGCATGACAATTTGATGCTAGAACGATAGCTCTAGTGATAGTTTCAGACTTGAACTCTAGAGGGCAAGGGGAATAACTTAAAATGTGCCCTCGATCAATACTTCTAGTAGTAGTCTAATGATTGCTTGCCTGGTTGCTAGGACACGGCTCGCTTCTCCTCAGGCTACGTACTTCTATAACCTTCCGTTCATGTTGCTATACAACCACACCTAGGCCTACGTAATACGGTACTGCACTAGCACGTCTCATTTCTGGGAATTAAAGTTTAACCTCTAAGGCTTACTTACTAGAGTGGTCGAGCACATCTAAAGGGCAAGAACGTAGCAGTAATAGTGTCGTAACACCTTGCGTACGCAATACCGGAGAGTATAGTAGCTACCAAAATTTACAGGACAACTAATCTATGTGTTTTATAGTCTATCAGTATGCACTATACCATACCAAGTAGAGAATATGTAACCTAATTAACTACTAGTATTTTATATAGAAACCATATTTGACTCATCTCACGTAGCGAGCTAGTATGGATGCACAAACATGAATTAAGACAATTTTTGGTTCTCATTTGTTTCTGTAAATAAAGCACTAAAACTATGGAGTTTAATTGTAGCTAATGAACACGCGAAGTACGAAGCTGAGAACTAGCGCCATGTCGTAAAGCGGTCGGTAAAGCTGTCATCCAACAATTACATGAATGCAAAGGGATCAACGTTGGTGGTAAAATCGTAATGTCATACAGGAGCAAGCTGGGTTCCACACTTATGCGGCCTCAGGCATCCAGCCAGCCAGCCACGCGTTTGACTAGGCTTGAGGCTCATGGACGCGACCTCGATAGAAAAGAGGTAAATGTATTCTAATACGCTTTATTTCTAGGGAGAAGAGGAAATTATAACCAGGGTATCATAGTTACAGATTTAATGGCGGCTGAGGCAACCAACTCTTTCAGTTGAACTAGGCGTCTATTCTACCTATTCAAGTACACAGGCTACAGTACCTGAGTCTAGATGCCTACCTGGTATAGATAGGATATTATGTGCACTACGCCCCTGAAACGAACCGCCCGGACTATCTAGAGTAAGTAGTTCTTACTCTTTGGGGACTGGTTCCGACTGACCTCGTTTCATTTTTGAAATTAACTATACCCGTAATCACAAGTAGGAAGCCCTGTAGTTTAATTGTACAATTTATGAAGCATTACGGATTGTCAATAAATGATGAAAAACATATCAGAACCACGAGACTGACAGTAACCTTTCACTTTTGGAGATAATTTATATTAGAGAGCTAGGGCGGGATCGAATTATATGCTGCTCTTTAGACGGGCGAGAACCGTGATCAATTGCTACTAGAAAGATTCCCAGTACTAGACCCTACGTAGTTTTTTGAACTAGGTCATTTATGAATACCTATGGCAGCCTTAACTACAAGTGATGCTGGAAATGACTACCATGCTTGTGGGCCGAGCCCCCTCCGAGGCGTAGTTCCATACCATACCCTTCGTAACTCTCCGCTCTCTGGCAATGCCTCGGGAGAGCAGACCTCGAGTGATTACCAGAAACTAATGGTACCGGTTCAGAACGTGCTCCTGGCGCCGTACTCGCCGGAACGATCGGACAAACACAGCAAGGTAACGAATCACTGTCTATTTCTTGCCAGACGAACCGGATGAGCCCGAGGAGCCCGAGGAGCCCGAGTAGCTGTTGCCCGAAGGTGCAGTGTACGTCGAGCCGCCTTGGCCATTGTTGTAGTACGAGCTACCGTTGGGGTTGGAGTAGTAGTACGAGCCGTCACTGTTCATCTCAAGGCCATGTGTTAGTGAGTTCACGAGGTCACGTCAAGTCATTACGTAGGTATTCGCATCATTCACTTCCCCACTCTGATCTGTAGAGCTCAAAGTTTCTCCAAAGTTTCTCCAAAGTTTCTCCATCTTCAATCCGCATGAGGACTACGGGAGTTGGACGAGATATAAGGATTAGATGCGGCCGAGTTTTTCCAGTGCCGAGGGTGCATGTTGGGGTGAAATGAGAACGCAAGACTCACGTGTTTGAATAGTGGTAGGAGTTCTGGTTGGACGCGCTGCTACCGTAGTCGCGGGCGCAGTAGTGGTTGCCCTGTGAACATTGTTAGAGTTGTTGACAGATGCCCACAATTTCAGCCGTCTAGGTAGAACCGGACTATGACAATGGGGTGTGACTGTATACTGGTCTCGGTGTCGAGATCATGGGCGACATCGAGGCTGCTTACCTGGTCGTTGGTGCCGTGGCTCTTGTACGAGTATCCTTGGTTGCTAGGCATCTTGATTGATCAAATTGATGGACGAGACGAAGTGAATGTTAAGATGTGATTTGGGCTACTGGTGATCTTCGTGGAGGTGACCTTGGTGTTGATGGTGTCAATGGTGAGTGGTGGGAAGAAGAGATGAGCGGCGATGACGGTCGTTGCGATGGTATAAATACATCGTTCGGCGGGAAGAAAGAGGGGGAAACGATATGTACGGCAAATAAGGTACAAAAGTACATACAGAGTACCAACCTGGTATTCTGTATGTGAGGCACATGTACATAGTTGCTCTCTAGGACGGGCAGCAATCTTACTACTTAGACCACTAAGTGTTATTTACTCACTAATGGCCTGCCTAGGCAACAAATAGCTTAGCTTGCGGTAGCTGTTTGGTACATGGCAATCTTGTTTGTTTTTCTTACATTAATTCCGGTAGATACTGTCTCGAAGTCGCGGATAGAATTGAGGTGTAAGTAAGTATCTAGACTAGGTACCTACACTATCGTAGGTGCTATGTAGAGAAGGCTATCCCTGTATCGGCTCTCACACGGTGAGACGTCATCTACCTATCTAAGCAGTAGAAGATATGATACGATTGCCAAGGGTAGAGGTCGGCAAATGCCGGGATGACAGTGAGATAGCAAGATAGCAATAAGGCGATAGATGAAGAGTTGTGCCCAGCTTACGCATTGAACTAATGGTGATGATTCTGGTTCGGGGAGATGCCCCTGTATAAATGGCCTGTTCGTGATCAAATTAGCTCTTGGCGGTTCGATATATAGTGAATAGGCAGGTAGCATACGTGTATACATACCGGGCTGTTTGTGTCTCGGTTTTTGTACGTGAAGCTGTTGCTGTTCTTGTTGTACAGTGTGGCCTCGCAATAAATTCGCAAGCAATGCAGCTGGGGTGTTTGGATTGAAGAGGCTGCAGAAAGGAGAGGTGAAATGCTGCCACCGAGTGCATCGGCATACGCAGTAAGTACCAAGAGCGGAAATGGAGCCAGCGCACTGAGACGTAGTTTGCCAAATCTATCGCTTTTCTCGATCCTGGTTGCCTGTCGCCGCGGCAAGTTCGATCTTTGCCGAATAAAGCGAAAAAAAGCAATTCCAGCAAACGCATGTGGCGCCGCAGAGCTGCTGCACGAAGGAGTCACATGGGTAAATGGAATGAAATAGAAATGGATGCAGCATCTGGTAATACAGATGCTTTTCTCTCTCACTCTCTGTGGAATTCTCTGTGGGATTCTCTGTGGGAGACTTCAGGTTCATTCGCGGACGCTCGTGGTAGTGTATTTCTTGGTATCTATCTATCTATTTATGTGGTGAGAAATGGCTGTCTACAATGTCAGCAAAAGACGCTGATAGCACAGATCTATCGGATGACGTATAGTAGTAATGATATGCAGATCACAAATCTAAATCTTGCCCTTCGCAGCGCCCTCGCGGTCGTCCTCCTCGAGCTCCGAGAGGAATTTCTCGGCATCTAAAGCGGCCATACAACCAGACCCTAGTAGTCGAAACTTGTTAGCGCGTACTCTTTAAATCGTAGGAATTGAGAGCGGACATACCAGCACTGGTGATGGCCTGTCTGTATCTCTTATCTTGTACATCACCCGCGGCGAAGACACCCTCGATGCTCGTCAAGGGAGTACCTGGCTTGGTGACAATATAGCCCTCAGAATCAGTCTCTACCTGGCCCTTGACCAAAGAGGTAGCCGGGTCGTGGCCGATGGCATAGAACAGGCCGTTTGCCTCTATCGTCTCCTGCTCTCCGGTGACGGTATTCTCGACGGTCAGGTGGGTCATGAGCTTGCCGTCGCCCTTGATCTCCACGCCCTTGGAGTGGAAGCGCACGGTGACCTTGGGGTGGCTCAACAGTCGCTTGGCCATGATGCTGCTAGCACGCAGCTGATCCCTGCGCACCAGGACGGTGACGTGGCTGCCGTACTTGGTCAGGAACGTAGCCTCTTCGGCAGCGCTGTCTCCGCCGCCGATGACGACGAGCGGCTTGTTGCGGAAGATCGGGACGGCGCCGTCGCAGACGGCACAGGCGCTCACACCGCTCTGCCAGTATTTGTCTTCGCCGGCGAGACCGAGCCGCCTCGCCGAAGCGCCGGTAGCGAGGATGATGGCGTCGGCGGTGTGCACCTCGCCAGGGGACCACTCCGTCTCGTACTTGAAGGGCCGCTCGGACAAGTCGAGTTTCGAGACGGTTTCACTAATGATGTTGGTGCCAAATCGCTCCGACTGCTTCTTCATGTCTTCCTGCATTGCCGATGTCAGTGTCAGAGGGGTCACGATGCACACGGCAGGCGGCGACATGTCAGACGCACCATCAGCTGCGCGCCCATAATGCCGTCGGGAAAGCCAGGAAAGTTCTCGATTTCGGTGGTCGTGGTCAACTGGCCACCAGCCGCGACGCCGTTGGCCATGAACCCCTCATAGAGCACAGGCTTCAGCTCGGCGCGGGCCAGGTAGACGGCGGCAGTGTGAGCCGCGGGCCCGGAGCCGATGATAACGACCTTGGAATGCATCCCTCTGGCGGCGATGCTGGGAAGATGAGCAGAGCGGTGTTGCGAGTTTCGCTGGAGACTAGCGGTAGCGAATGCGGCGACGGAGAAACCAGGGACGCCGGCGCGCAGAAAAGTTCGTCGGAGAGTCGAGGAAAACACGTTGGCGGTATTGACGCGGATCGGGCTCGCCTCGTGTGGCCTGACTTGGGAGGGCACCTGTCTATATAGGTATACAGAATGGCGCTAGAATGGCACGAGATAGGTATGCGTACGGGGGCTGCGACACGTGCGTGAGACGAAAATGGGAGTCGGGAAACGGGAAACGAGGAGGGGGGCGATGCGACTAGCGACGGGGATTTTATGTGAAGTAGAGGGGCGCGGCGGTTTCGGGCGGTGGATATTTACTGTGTCATATGTACCTTGCAAAAAGACGTCAGCGGGAAAAAAAGTGTGTATGTAGGTAATTTGGTCGAGAATATTCCTAATGGTAGGGAAGCACGACTCACGGTAATAGTGCGGTCGCCGAGGCTTTTTTGGAATCTTCTTACACCGATTTCAAATATTTCCAAGTATTTGCTTCAGGGTCCTTCTAACAATTCCAACACCCCGCATTACTCAGCACATTGCGCCATGAGGCACCATTTGCTGCATAATCATATCACTCGAAGATGCGCGCCACCAGGATTTTATGTAATAAATAGATATATACTTCATTATAGAGGTTGGTGCGGATGAATGTCCGCGTTCGAGGACCCTGTTGGCCCGTACCTCTTAATAAATATTGCAAGTACCAACAGAATACAGTGCCCGTTGTACATGTATACACAGAAGATTCCGTATCTATCGACATATATGTACTAGACTAGGTACTTTTATGTTATGTGTGACCGTTTACCACGTGCTAATTCGACTATCTCTGTTGCGTATGATCTAGATAGGTACTAGATACATAAGTACCTCTAGATTAGGTAGTTTAGTCTACAGCGTAGAGTCAACGTGCTAAGAAACCCCATAATACACCTAAACACTACCTAGTACTTCAAAGGCTTACCGAGCAGCCAAATGAAAATAAAAATAGAAATAAATCATAAATAATTGTTTGTATAAGCATAGGTTGAGCGGTTATATTATACAAAAGTTATAAACTACAGGGTGTGTGTACATACTCGTAGTCGTTTCTTGGCACGTTGACTCTGTTCAGTCATATGGCCCACCAATCGGCATCCCTCCTCTTTACCATGTAGCCACCCACTGTTCAGGTGCCAGGTGCCGAATCGGAGCCCCATTATTCGTTCTAGATAGGTAACTAGGTAGGTAGGTATCTACAGAGTAAATTAGGTAGGTAAGGTATGTAATCGCTACGGTATGATAACCTACCTGCTCATCAAATAGAAATTTGGCATATGAATAGAATTCTCTTTGATCGAGTCCGTTTTGATCAAGAAATACATCCTCTCACTACACACTCTAGCCAGAACCAGGAGGATTTATAGGAATAGAGACGGGGTCATGGCACCCCAGGAGCAAATTCCCGTCGCCGCCAACATCTTGGGTGTAAGTGACTCTCTCGTCCAATACCGTCTAATGTCTAGTCACGCACGCACGCACAAGGGGGCCGCTGACTAAGGCCTCGATCT